>CAKMXY010000021.1:0-549853 GCA_928865425.1 Ustilago cynodontis | reverse complement strand
CTAACCCTAACCCTAACCCTAACCCTAACCCTAACCCTAACCCTAACCCTAACCCTAACCCTAACCCTAACCCTAACCCTAACCCTAACCCTAACCCTAACCCTAACCCTAACCCTAACCCTAACCCTAACCCTAACCCTAACCCTAACCCTAACCCTAACCCTAACCCTTGTGATGTTATGTGCATAGCTCTGGTTGTTGCTGTCTTTGAACTGTGTATGTGCTTCACCAGTGAAGAAGTCTGGGTTGGTGAGTTGAATGGCAGCATCCTGGGGTGGAAGTGGTGGATCTGACTTTGTGCATTTTGTGACTGGAATGAGTTCAGCATCTGTAACAGCAAGTTCAAAGAGTAGATGCTTGTCCCACTTCTGTCTTGCTGCTGAGCTTGGCAGTGGCTGCAACATTGATGTAGAGGTTGACGGCTGGAAATGTTGAGCATGAACAATGTCTTTGGTGTTCACAGACAGAGTAGAACATAGATCACATGGGATTGTATGTGTTTGAAAGACAGTTGCAGAAACTAGAAAGGACATGGCTCTGAGAGCCAGGAGTGAATGTGGGAGAAGACACATCTCTGAGAGCCAGGGGGTAAACCTTGAAAAGACACAGCTCTGAGAGCCAGGAGCAACATTATCCATCTGAGAGATGACTACACAACAATGCCATATTCCAAGGCAGCAGCAAAGATGGCAAAGGCAAGGAACACCCTCTGCCCATGATACTTGACCTCCCTGCCTAGCTCAAACTCTACATCACTAACATCTTGCACCTCCACATCCAACTGTTGGAGAATCCTAGTCTGCAGCTCTCTGTCACAGATGACTGCTGCCACCACTGGTAGCACAATGTCTGCATAGTCATGGCTGCAACCACTGCCACCAACTGCATTGCCACTGAAGCAGATCCTCAATGGTACAAGGCACATCCAGCATGCAATGTTCCTTGCCTTCCTTCCCATATGTCTCTTCATGGTACCTATATAGCCAGCATTGATGTGGTCCTCCAAGGACAGTGGCATGAGATGCTCCAGTGCTGGCCAGCAGTTGCATTCACAGAATGGGTGAGCCCAGCCATGGTCTCCTTCACATGTATGGTCATGACAGAAGAGGTAGCAGAGAGAGCACTTTGCCTGAGCATGTTGAGCACCTCCACCGTCTTTGCAAAGGCAGGACTATGCACCATAGTGCCATGGCTGGGTGATGTATACTGAGAAGTGGTGCTGTGGCTGGGTGATGGGTGGTGTGAAGTGCTGCTGCATCCTGGTGTTGACTGCTGTGCTGGGCTGACAACATCCAAGGCTGGACCAAGAAGATGTTGCTGCTGCTGATGCTGCCTATGTGGTGTTGGAGATGGTGCCAAGGGAGAAGAGAAGGAGCTGAGATGGCTGAGATGGGGAGTTTGAAGGACTGAGCTGAGTTGCCACTGGTATGGAACCTTGTTGGACCTTGGTGGTGTCTCAAGAGCTATTGGCTGCTGAGGAGGTGTCTGTGGTGACTTGGCACAGTGGCTGCAGAGGTCACAGAGGACAAAGTCTGGCTGGCTGAGGCAAGTGACTGGCATAGCATCCATGTACATAGAGAGTACCAGGCACCTGCACTCCTTCTCAGCAAGGTACTCCTTCACTGGCACATCCATTGTGCTTGATGGAGGCAGAGTAAGCAGCACTGCTGAAGCTGGCTGATCACTACATCCAGCATGTCCTGACTCCTGAACATAGCTGACCAAGTCCCATGGATCACCAAAGTGTATCACCAGGTTGACATGAGCAGGGTTGATGCCAGTGCCAATGGCAGTGGTGCCAACAAGGATACACTTGCTGTTGTCCTCCTCTGTTGCAGAGCACTGCAGCCAAGTAGAGATGATCTTGTGCTTCTCCTTCTCCTGTGTCTCTGACATCACCCACTGACAGCCCAACTTCTCTGCCATATCCTCTGCTGCCTTCTTGTCCTTGCAGATCACCATAACAGCACCATGTGGCACCACTTCCAAATGACATCTGATGCTGTGCTGCATCTCTGACTGTGTCTTCACCACCTCAACTGTGTAGGAGATGTTCTTGCAGTTGGTGCTGGCATGGATGATACCAGTACCATCTTGAGGGAGGTGGAGCTCAGCCTTGAAGGCCTTGAGCATGGAAGGAGGCAAGGTGGCAGTGAGGAAGTACTGCGGTACTGGGACAGAGGTCATGAGTGCCTTGATCTCAGCCATGGCAGGATGGAAGCAGCTTTGTGTGAGCACAACATGGCACTTGTCAAAGAAGATAGCAGCCAACCACCCTGCTGCACCAGATCCTGCATCAGAATGCCAAACTCTGTACTGTAGCAGTTCTCTGCCACAACAAAGATGAGCCGGCTCTGTGACACCTTGCTTACCAGGTCATACCTAGACCACTTGCTTGCTTGGATGCCAACACAGTGACACTGCTCCAACAGATCCCCCATCAGTGCAATGAAGGGAACAATGACTACCACAACCAATGCAGGTTGCAGCCAGTGGAGTGGAGCCATGAAGAGTGCCGACTTGCCAGAACCAGTGGCCATGACAATGATGAGTGGAGACTGCTTGGTGTAGATGGCATTGAGAGCATATGCCTGCTCCACCATCTTGCAGCGCTGACCACCAGTGACCTTGGAGAGCACTTTGCTGACAGCAGCAGGGAGGACTGCAGACCGTGAGCTGCCCTCTTGCACAGTGTTGATGATGCTGGTGACAGGCATTGGCTGATCTAGCTTCTGCCTGACAGAGCGCACCTCCTCCTGCAGTGTGTCCAGCTTATGCTTGATGGCATCAAGGACACCAGAATGGTCCGTGGCAGTGGTAGCAGTAGCAATGAGAGTACAGAAGGAGGGAGGTGCTTCACCAAAGTGGGAGGAGAGGGACCAGAAGGCATGCCACCGCTCAGAGACAGCAAGCATAGCATCCATGCTCTCTTGTGTGAGCTGGTGAAGCATGCTAGCATCAAGACCATAGTGCTGATCTGCTGTGCTGGACAAGTGACCTGCTTGGAGATCATGAGCGCTGTCCTCAGACTCTTCCTTGGCAAGGTGAGGACGGATGAGTGTGCGGTCAATGCTGACAGAGAGCTGACACCAAGTACACATGTGTTAGGGGCAGCACGCCCGATATCAGTTGAGGGTTGACTCAGAGGTTAAAACCATCTTATCCTCTGTTTCGGTTGAATTGGGCTTTAATGGAAAGTTATGGTCAACTGTATCCGAGATGGACATTAAGCGCCTGTTAACCTTGATATCGACAAACCCCTTGAACGCTCTGTCCAGAGGTAGTGTGGCACGTTCTCTTGGTCACACAGGATGCCACTGCATCGAGAGCGTTCTTATTGACTGTGGTGCGTGAGTGGCTAGGATAGTGTCTCCTAGTTGCTGGCATTGTGGTGACTCCTGGGGATGAAGTCAATGGTCAATGTACTGCAAGGATGCAAGTACAATGTGTCACAAGCTCCGACTCGAATGGAGGCAATACTGACAGTGTAGTCACACAGTTCTCCGACTTGAACAGAAGCACACAATGTCGAGTAGCAAGGGGATCGATTGCTACCAAGAGACTGAATGACTGAATACTAAGAGACAGTTGCTGGTAATGTTAGTTACATATAGATCATACAATGTGTAGAGTAAGTTATGTATAGAGTGGATGAGCTTTGCCCACCACTCATGACTAGTGAGTGTGTGTATATATATATCTCAGTCCCCTCGCCCATGACCTGTGTGTGCCTGAGAGGCCTGAGCGAGATTACCTAACAATGACCAACCCACGGTATAGTGAACTGGCTGCCCTGCAGCCTCACCAACATTCTCTTGATTGTGACAAGTGCCTACTGCTGCTTGCCTGTGTGTAGCGACCATTGCAGCTGTGGGCTGTGTCACCAGCGACAGTGTAGTTTGATATGGATGCTTACCCACCACTAACTTACACCCAGCACGAGATCGGGGATATTACCGAGTTACCCTCCGATACCTGCTGAAGTGAGCTTAACAGTCAATTAACCTCCAACTCAAATAGAACTCACTTCGGTGACAACATGGTGAGACCAGAGGAGGAGGAGCTGACATACTGCTGGCAGAGGCTCTGCAGTGTCTTGCTCACTGTGTTGGTGTCCCAAGCTCTACCATGATGATCAGCAAGGAGCATAGTAGAGGCACTGCATGGTGCAATGACAGAGTTGAAGAGCTGATGCACAAAGGGAGCAACTCTGGCAATGTATGCAATGACCAAGCAGCCAACCACATGAGGGAGGAAGCATGGGATGACCTTCTGCTGTCCAGTGCCCTTGGTGATGGAGAGAGCAGTGAAGACACTGCCAGCATGGACAAAGAGGTTGCATGGGCTGCTGAACATGTTGATGTACTGCAGCTGCATCAGCTCCATACCTCTTGCTGGTAGACCACTGCTGAGCTCAATGAGCATGGCCAAGAGCTTGGTGAACTGGTTGTGCTGAGCAAAGTAGACAGTGGCAGCATCAGGGTCAAACTCCAGCTCCTCTGCATAGGGATCCACCAGTGGCTGAGAAGCAGGAACGCTGCCTTGAGTGGCAAGGTGAAGGAGTTGAGGACTACAGCTGAACTTGGAGGCATGGTCCATGCTGAAGCCAGGCTGTGTGTTGCGGTGGTTATCCCTGATGACACTGATGTCAAACTTCCAGTCCACTGTACCATCAGGAAGAAGCAGCAGCTTGGTCATGAGCTTCTCTGCCTGCTCTAAGGCACCATGCATCAGGTCTTGCAGACGGAGGACAGGGATGACATCCACACCAAAGGTAATCATGTCACAGTCCTTGGACCAGCTAAAGGCAAAGTTGCTGCCATCATCCTTGGAGAGGACCCTACCATAGCGGAGGAGGGACTGCAGGTGAGAGCTAGCAGAGCTGCTGTCATGGTGGAGGTACTGCTTCATGTATGTCTCCACCTCAGCAGTGATCTTCTGCATAGGCTTGGCAATGAGCATACCATCCTCAGTATGGAGGAGGTGAGCATGGAGGATAGCATGGAGTGCAAACTCCAGGCTGACAATGATGGAGGTGGCAGCATTGACTGGCTTGGGTGTGCTGTCCTTGCTGAGGCAGAGGTGGAGGAAGATGCGCACAAGAGTGAGTTGCTCTGTCTTGCCATAGACCTCTGGCTGCTGCATGATCAAGTTGAGAGTAGCTTGACGGACCAGAGTTGCAGCTCTATCAAGCACATCAGGGTCAGTGAGGTGATTGACACCTTCAATGTTGACAGCTGTGTTGTACTGCTCCTTGAGGTCCAACAGTGTAGCCTCCAGGTTGACATCCAGAGACAGATGCTCCTCCTGATTGTCATCACCATAGTATCCAAGGCCAACACCATCAAAGCAGACATGGGCAAGGAGAGCAAGTGCAAAGGACCAGAGATCAGCATGCTTGTGGATGGTAGCATCACTGAGGTCATAAGGCTGAGAAGGAGTGGAGTTGGTGGCATGGAAGGTCTGCTGTACCTGACAGCCAGCATTGAGGAAGTCTGTCATCCAGCTGTATGTAGCGTGCTTGGCCATGACCATGAGCCAGTGCACAAAGTCACTGTGTGCACCAGGCCAGTCTTGAGGATGGGGACCAAGAGCACCAATAGCAGCAACAGGCTTGCCACCCCAGTATGCATGCCAGTTGAGCTGCTTGGCCCAAGGACTGATGTTGCCAGTGAACATCTTGGGCTGGATGCCCTCATCAAGCAAGCCTGCTTCCTCCATAGCTTGATGCTCCTGCTTGAGGAATGCGTCCACCTTGGCTATGATGGCAGCATTGAGAGAAGCATTGTTGGCAGAGGTGAGAGGGAGAGGGAGTGGAGCATTGTCAAGACCCTTGTTGCAGACATGGAGGTAGCGACAGTTTTGACCATTCTCAAAGATGACCTGCATGCGGATGGCAGACAATGGCTTCCTCCTTTCCTCAGCATCACCATGCACCATTTTCATGTGCACACCAAAAGCAGAGCGGGACTTGATGGCATAGGAACACATGGTGCAGCAGTAGCCACTGCCTTCAACAACCGGAAGCTCCTTGATGATGTTGACAGGGAGCTTGTCCATGTTGATGGCAATGGTGGCAGGAGACTCAAGGTTGAGATCATTGAGCATACCTGCAAGTGCCTTCTTGCTGCTGGTGACCATGGCATGACTGTGAGTCTTGAGGTGAGCAGTGATGTCCTTGACAGTGGGGAGGATGGGGAGGTTGTGTGTGCAAGTAGTAATGGTGCAGACAAGGAGCTTGGGATGCTCAACCAGACAGAGGTTGAAGCAGCCAAGCTGGATGGCAGTGTTGGGGTCCAGAGGGATGGCAGTGGCATCTTGGTTGGCAACAGGGAGATGGCAGGGCATGCTGAGTGGTGATGAGGAAGGGCAGAAGAAGAGAAGCAGTGTCAGTGCATGTGCAATGATTACAATCAGCAGTGAGCAGCAGTGAGCATGAACATACCTTTCAGTGGTTGGAGCAGGAATAGGCTCCTTGCTGTGAGCATCAGGGATGAAGTCTTGATCATGAGGAGAGGGTTGAGGAGTGTCATGGTGGATGCCAGCATCAACAGCTTGAGCAGAGTGAACAGATTGCTGAGACATGTTGAGAAAGTGTCAGTGATGAGCAACAGTGAGCAAGTAGTGGAGTATGGTGAGGAAAGATGATGACTTAGAGTTGGGGCTGTGCAAGTGTTGAGTATATATATGTTGATGGTGACATTGGGTAAGCACAGAAGACACAGGCAAGAGTGGTGAAGAGAGAACAGGTGACATTGCAAAGTACAGTGTCAGTGACAAAGGACAAGAGACAAAGTGATGGGAATGCAGTCCATTGCAGTGAGAGAAGAAAGGGAAGTACAATCATGTGAGCACTGACAGAAGCAGAGTGAAGTTGATGCAGTGTTGAGATGTGATGTTGTTGCCATGCAGCAGTTGATGATGGTGAACAAAGAAAAGAGTGTTGGCAATGGACAAAGGACAAAGTGACAGTGACAGACAAAGGAGTTGTTGATGCATGGTGGTGGTGAGCAGAAGACAAAGGGTAGCAGCAAGCATGAGTGTGGATGACAATGAGTGTGAGCAGCAACAGTGAGTGTGAGCAGTGGTGAGTGGTAAGCTGTGAGGAGTGCTGAGTGGTGATGAGCATGAACAGCAGTGAGCAGCAATGGGTGGTGATTGACAAAGAGCAGTGAGCAGTGGTGAGCAGCAATGAGTGGTGAGCATGAGCAGTGGTGGTTGCAGTGGTGGACAAAGGGAAGAGGTAGGAACGGTGCGGCAAGCAAGTGAGTGATGGTGAGGATGAAAGCATTGAGTGAGTGTGGGAGGAAGAGATGAGAGGCAGAGAGACAACTTTATGTTGGAGCAAAGGGAGAAGACAAAGGAAAAGATAGAGTGTACAAAGGGAAACATGTACATGTGAGTGCAGCATAGCAGAAGTGTAATGGCAAAGCTTGTGCAGCAGTTTATGCTGACTGCTGTTTCTCTGCTGAAAATACTGCAGCACTGAGTCAATCAGAGTGTGACCTCAATCCATGCTTTGTGTGTGCATGTGTGGTGTCTGTTGCACTGTCTCTGATCTGACTGGTGATTACATGTGCTCTCCAACTCCCATGTCTTGGAAAAGAAGAGTCAATGAGCTGTGCACTGCCTGGCAGTCTCACAAATGTTGTGCACTGTCTGTTGTGCATGTGCACTGTGCACTGTCCATTGGGTGCTGTGCACTGTTGTGTCTGTCCATTGGGCTGTCTGTTGGGCTGTCCGTTGAGCTGTGTGCTGTGTGGTGCACTGAGCTGGCTGGATGCGCTGTCCGTTGCTGCCAAAAGTTGGATTTCAAAATTCACAGAAATTGACGTGTCTGTTGCAGTGCCCAGCCAAGGGAATCCCAATTCCTTTGTGGCACTAGACCAGTCAAAAAAATTTGTCCGCTGGGTCCAACGGACACGGGTGCTTGGATGCATTTGGCAGCAACGGAATGGCTCACGCCCGCGAGCGACGTACCACCGCCTAGGGCTAAGATTGGTTCTTGGGAAGTGAGAGATGCTGGCAGTGCCATGCACATGGGGCCGTTCCTCAGATGATACGTGCGGTTCGCTCGTTCCGTATCATCTACCGTCATCAGGCTCCCCTGACTTGGGTGACCGTCTCACTCCCTAGGTCTAGCAGGTTCATCGTCGATGAAGCAATCCCGCAGACCTTGGAAGTGAGCCGAGCGACATCCTCACGGTCAATGGGAGGAATGTGTTCTTTGCCCTTCGTCCTCGGGCAAAGGTTGCACGCCATCAGCTTCCGAAGAAGTCCGGGGTCAGACTCACTCGGGCTTAAGGTCTCCTCTTCGACAAACTTGAAGGTGCGTGCTGCGATCGTTGACACGTTTGACACCTAGCTCGCTTTGTGCTTAGTGCGTATAAATGGCTGAGAAGGAGGCAAAGTCGACAGCGAGCTGTGAAGGCTTGTATAAGCGACACTTGCGCAATGCAGGCATCTGATGTGTCCAGCCCGGACGTGTCGTCTCATCGGCCACGGGAGGCTAAGAGGACAAGCCTCACTTTCTTCGAGCACAGACCTCACTCTAAGCCAAGCAAGACGAGCTGATGGAGACCAGACATCAATTCATTCGAAAACCCGTGAGATAATACCTTGACAGAGCTACAAGAAGAAGGGGAACAGGAATCGTCCATACAGCGGCTCGACCACCGACTTGCTGGCCAAAACCCTGGTGATAATGTATTTGCTTTATGAGATGTATCGTTGACCTCTACGTTTTACGCAACTTGGCCTCGGCGGCAGCTGACGTGACCAGCTGCAGGCTGTCGAGCCTATTGCTGAGAGCTTGGTTTTCGAGATGGTCACGTCGACCTCGAGCCGGTGTGAATGCACCAGACCCGCCGCTAGTGGATCGAACTCCTGAAATAGCACTTCCGGGCCCCAAACGAGGACTGGCAGCGGTACTAGTGCTGACGGACCTGGACATGCCCGCTCCACCGCCTCCGAGCTGCTGCATGATCGAAGGCGGCTGGGACGAAATTGCCTCATATTCTGCCTGGTGAGCATGCGCCTGAGTAGGGAATATGCCATGCTGGTGCTCGTCGCGCTCGGCTGCATGTCTTACGACGCCTTGGAGATCCATGACCTCTCCCTTGTTCTCATTGAGGATGTCGGCGTACGAGAAGAACGAAAGACGACGCTTTTCGGCAGAGGGAGACGGAGAGCCAGATGCCAAAGCCTGAAAAAGCGACTCGCCGGTATTGAAGACGCCAAGACCGCTAGTGCTGGTCGGCAATCCGAGTGTCCCAGGAGGAGCGGCTCTATTTGTCCCTGCTGCGGCTCCCATGCCCGGATGCTGTTGAGGTTGGCGGATGACGGAGCTGGCGGCACTGCGACTCCTGTCTACGACGGGGCTGCTAGCGCCGGAGACGGCAGGTGGAGCAGGTGATCGTGGCACGTAGGGGCTTGCGGCTTGTTCGGCGTCATGGGCGGCAAGTACGTCGGCAATGGTGTCGAGGCTGTGGTCCAAGGTTGCTACCTCAGTTCCAGAGATGATAGCACCATCGATGCTGACGCTCGAAGCGGCGGGTCGACCTGCTTCAGCTCCTGCAGCAAGAGATGGAAGCGCCATGGCGGAGAGGTTGGGCGAGCTGGAACGGTAAGGGTTGGGTAGAGGCAGCGAAGGGAACGCAGTGGCTGTCGGCATCGGAGAGTGAGCGCCGAGGGAAGCAGGGATGGGCGACGTGGCCTGAGCTTGAGAGACAGCAGCTACGAGCGAGACGGGTGGCAGGCCAGGAGCAGGCGATGCAGAAGCTCGTGAACGGACAGGGCTACCACCATCGGCAAGATCATGCATCCTCGCGGCTTGTGGCGAGCGAGAACGCAAAGAGGCACCTGCACTGTCGACGTCAGAGCCCGGATGACGCGATCCGCCGGTGGAACGTCGCGGAGGATGGGCAGCATCGTCATTGGCGGTGCCACGTGATGCGAGTTTTTCAGCAATCTGAGCCGCCATAGAGCCGGGAGGAGCTTCGAGACCGCCGGACGCAGAAAGAGGAGGCGAAGGCGATGAGGCAGGGCCCGGCGATGGTGAGCTGGCACCACTGTGGACAGAGAGTGCAGCAGATGAGAGTGCCAGGGGCGGTGCCGGGTTCTGAGGAGCGACAACTTCGATCTCGGCGTCATCCTCGATGATAGCTTCCACTGCGTCGTCAAGAACACTGGGGATAGCGACGTCCATGGCCTCTTGCTTGGTCATGATATGGCTGGCATCGCGGTGCTCGATGTCGCGTTCAAAGATGCTGGGTGTATGAGGTGTATGCGGCGTGTGAGGGGTGTTGGGTGCATGGAGTTCGGAGTGATGCTGGTGCCATACGCTGGGTGGAGAAGTGCCAGCGAGGCCGATGGGCGAAGCGGCACCATGCTGTCGTGTGCGTACAGGCGACCGGAAGCCGCTGCTGTTGGGATGAGGATGCGCCGAAATAGCATCGGTAGAGCCGGCAAGCTGATGGTGTTGGTGTTGCTGGTGAAGGCTGTGGACTAGGTGGGTTGGGTGGATACCTTGAGACATAGGATTGGCTCGTTCGGAAGCTGGGGAGCCGAGCAGTGAAGATGGTGACACGGCTGATCTGAGGCTGGTCGCAGCAGCAGGCGTTCTAGGTGGAGAAATTGGATGGGGCGACACAGGCACGGAGCCAGATGCTGTTGTCATTGAAGCAGGTGTTGGATCCGCAGCTGGTGGGTGAGGGAAGAGGCTCGAGACAGCCGAGGCTTCGACGGGGTCGTCAGGAAGTCCATTGGCAGCTGGCAGAACGCCTGCTGAGGCAGCAGCGGTGACTGCATTCATGGTTGAATGTGTGCTAACGGCATGGCGAGACGCAGCGGCAGGCGATGCGGCAGCCTGCGGCGTGTCGAGGACAGGCTTGTCCACCTTGATAGGCTCGAGCTGAGGGGCTGCGGCTGTCATGTTGAATCCTTTTACGAGAGAAGGTACTGCTTTTGTGCTGAACGCAGTGCGTCAAATGGATGTCTCGTGCGAAGATAGTCTTGTCATCGGCTTACGCGAGCGTCGATCGACTG
Source organism: Ustilago cynodontis (assembly GCA_928865425.1). NCBI lineage: Eukaryota > Fungi > Basidiomycota > Ustilaginomycetes > Ustilaginales > Ustilaginaceae > Ustilago > Ustilago cynodontis. The sequence continues at coordinate 538,807 of CAKMXY010000021.1, read as the reverse complement.
TTCCGTCTTCCTGAGGATATGGAAGTGAGTCGTCCTTGTGGAGGAACCTGAAGTGTGATAAGCTTGTTACGTGGAACGGCCAATTTCGTTCGAGATCGAGAAGTGAGAAAGCGCTCGCCCTGCCCTCTGTGCAGACCGAATGCGCTGGGAAAGAAAAAAGGGAGAGAAGGTGACAGCAGTCGAGGTTGTTTGTGTTGACACGGTATGGATAGTGTGGGGGAAAAGCTAAGGAGGGTAGGTTGTGAAGTGTATGGAAAGGAGGGAAGAGGATCGTCGAGTCAAGAGGTAGAACAAGAATGATCAGCCGACTACGAGTGTGGTTTTGCTAGCTGGTGAAGGCGAAGAAGCGCTAAGGGCAAGGGTGTGTGACTTTGAGTTGGAGATGTGACACAAAGCGCGTCACAGCGTGGATGGCAGCAAAGCGAACGGGCGCGGGAGCGGGAGCGGCAGAAAAGGACAGCCGAGTGATGAAAACACTGAGAGAAACGCAGCTTAAATTTATGCTGCGGTGGGCTGCGCTGTCACTTCGTCCCATTCCAACTGTGTCTATGCAGCACCGTTCTCGAGGCCGAGAGTCGAGCAGCAAGCGGATTTTGTGAATCCTGGTCTGCCATCTCCTACCTTGTTTTTCCCCTTGCCGTTCCGGATCGCATTCAGGGTCCCGACAAGCGTACGGTAACAAGGTCGTTTGGCCTTGGCCGAAGCTATCGAAGCACGGCATAAATTGGCCGGGTGTCGGTGGCCCACGTACCATCTGCTCCTCGTGAACTCGTGGCTGTCGTTGCCGAGAAGGACGCTGTCCAACCTCAACATGGTCTACTCTTCCGTGGAGCAAGCTCCAAAATACACCAGACAGTGGCTGTAGCACAGCATTGTCGTAGCTTGGCACTCGGTCACAATATGGCCGAAACGAGTTACGCTTCTTGTCTTTGGCAACAAGCTTCAGAGGTGGACCTTCGAAAGTGTGTATGTGCCGTCTCGTGTTGTCGCTCCGTGTGAACTGAACCTGCCTGGTATGACGGTCAAGAGCGGTTATCCATCTTTGAAGCACAGCCCAATCATTTCGAGGGTCATCTTCCTCAATCCACATCTCTCCTTTCCTTCCAGTGGAGATTGGGCTAGTTATATATGCAACAACGTTGGTACAGGTCATACAAGCATTGATAGTGTAGGGGTATCATGAGTCGTTGCCAGTCTCATACATCCTAGCGGTGTATAAACTCCACTTGATTCGACTCGACCGGGGTTCGAGTCCCCGTCAATGCAGTTCTTTTTGTCTCTTTTCACCTTTCGTGAGGTGGGACCACGAAAAGGCCAAGCCACACACTTTTTTGCTCCCGCTTCTTCCAAGTCCATGATCGTCACCGCTACCAACCTAAAGCTCCGCTTGTGATGCCGCCCCGATGCGCACATCAGACTAAGGGAAAGGCAGCCAAGCCACCGAGCACCAAACCGCCCCCTGGAGCCAAGACGGGTCCAACCTGGACAGCACCCAAAACGATCACCCATCCCGAACATCATCACACACTCAGCCACCTCAATCAGGTTGCAGCTTACTATGCTGTCCTATCCTCCACCTCTGTCTCCTCTTCGTCTACTGCTTCGACCTCTGCGCTGCAGCTTCAGAGCGGGCTCACACGATCAGCAAAGACACTCTCTCGCAAGGCGGTGATTCGACTCGATACCTCAACAAAGAGAGGGGCCTGTGGACGATGTGATGCCGTATTGGTCGAAGGCTTGACGATGAGTGTAAGGAGTAAGGTCAGTGGGCCGCATGACCATCTGTTGAAGAAAAAATGCGGCGTTTGTGGGACGGTGGTGCGTGTGCCGGCTCCCAACCTTGTACCCGGAATTGAAGACGGCGGCACGAAGAGAGTCGGAGCTATTGAAGGGCAAAGAGAAGAGAAGTCCGAATCAGCGACGGCGAAACAGAATTCCTCGCAGAGACAACGGCGAAGAATAGGCTCGATCAAGCGACAGCTTCTGCGAGAGAGCCAAACTCACGGTTTTGTAGACGAAGAAGCTTCTTCGACCTCTTATCCATCGGTGCTGGACTCAGCAACCACATGCCCAGTCGCATCGAAGCCCAAGCTATCCAGAAGGCAAAGACGTCAAGCCAGAGTTGATAGTCTACAACACCGCAGCTCATCACAGCAGTCAGATGGAAAGGCGATCTCCGCTCCTGCTGCCAAGAGGCGTCGACGAGACTCGGAACTGCTTCCATTGACGGCTACGCGGTCGAAAAGAGCGGCAGACCTCGTTGAGGCGCCCACGGGAAATGATCAGCTGCAGCACATTCCGCGGTGTGAAGGAGGAGCTCAACGACCTCAATTGCCACACTTCAACGATCGCGTCCAAGGTTCGTGTTGGGACGAATCATTCACAAAACTCTCCTCTCAACTGCATTCGAATCCAACAGAGGCTTTGGATGGCTTGGAAGACTCCACTGGGAGACCGGCAACACAGAATGAGGAGAAAAAGCTCACAGCACAAGCGCTTGATTACTGGCAAACAGCCGCTCGCTCACGAGGCGATCATTTGCTTATCTCTGGTGTCGGAAAGAATGGATCTCTGGGAGCCAGCGTTTCCTGACCTCAATCGCCCGCAACTCGGCAGCATATATACCACACAATCACGTCATGTTATGACTTTGCAATGCACATACCCCTTCTCCGCAGGATTTCCTCGAGTGTGTCTGTGTGCATGGACATGGATTAGGTGGGTAGTAGAATGCGGGAACAAAACCGATCCGGAGAAAACCAAGAACGAGAGCAGCAAAGTGAAGACTATGTACCAAAACGAGGGAAGATGAGGGATTTGTACAAACCCAAGGCGAAAAGGAGAGATAGAGCGGCGATTGGACGTGCTTATCTACATGACAACACACTTGCTCGGTTGTGGCTCTGGCCCACCCTCCTGAGTTCCCTTATCCGTCTCGCCCAACATGGCCTCAAACGCCTTGGCAACATTCGCGTTATGCCTTGCGCTGACCTCGATCCAAGCTGCCTTGAGCTGTTGCGCCAACTGCTTTCCCTCTGCCTCTGAAACCTGTCTTTGGACATGCAAATCGCTCTTCTGGCCGACAATGACGCAGGGGACGGATTCGGTTCCGGTGTAATTGAGGATCTTGTCGTGGACGGTCTGAACCATGTCGAAGCTGTTACGGGATGCAATGCTGTAGACGAGCATGTAGCCGTGGATGCCGATGGCGTGTTTGGAGTTGAGGATTGAGTATTCGTCTTGACCTGCGGTGTCGATGATATCGCAGTCGTATTCTTGGCCCTTGTGGGTGATGGTCTTCTGGAAGATGTTCTCGATGGTAGGATAGTAGGAGTCGACAAAGGCATCTTCGACGTAGCGCACGATCAGTGATGATTTACCGACGGAACGAGAGCCGAGAACGGCAATCTTTCTCTTCTTGCGGAGAGTGGAGCTTCCAGGAGCCGACATTGTGAACGAGTGTACAGATGTGCTAGTGTGACGAGTCTAGTGCTGCGTCAGTGCTTGAACGCTTAGTGGCTTCCTCGGTGTGATGAGGTGGAATCGAGCCAGTGTTCGATAGGCTTGCAAATGTGGAGTGGAAGCCGGACGATAGCAAGGAACGAAAGAAAAACGAGGAACGCGAACGATCGGACGACACTGAATCGTCAGCCTCTGTATAGTCGAGCCGAGACGAAGGATAATGGTGATGGAAAGGGAAGCCAAGAGGATGATGGTGAGAGGATGAAGCGAAAGATGTTTTCGCCCTGGTGTTCGATACTGTGTCAAGGTTGAGAGTGTGAACAGGTGACTTGAGTAGCCTCGGGTACTGTAAGCGAGCAGCAGAAAGCAGAAAGCAGAAAGCAGAAAGCAGGCTTGGCCAATGCCCGTCCAAAAATTGGTAATTGTCCTTTAGAATTGAGCCGGATTCGCGCCGCTGCTGATAACTCTGCGTTCTGCAGCTGCGAATTCCGTTGTGTGGGAGAATGGCCCCTTTCCTTGTTCTCCGGTCCGCACCAAAAGGGAGAAGGAGAAACAGCAAAACAAAAAAAGAAAAAAAGAAAAAAAGAAAAAAATGAGCGATTTCATGCCAGTTGGCGGGTCTGCAGTTCAATGCAAGGCTAAGGGAGCACAGAGTCACAATGCAAGTGACACGCAGTTGAGCCAATCGGGTGGACATTGATCTGATCATTGCTCCAAGAGTGCCAGGCTTGGAGTCGTGACATCTCGTTCCGCTGCAAGACAGATATAGTAATACAGTACTCTAGGATGCAGCAATCCATCCACGGACCGCCTGCTTTCGGGTTCGCAGTCCGTGCTTGTCTCCATACCCCATTCTTACAGCATCTAGAACCCGTGCTGTACCGCTCGTGGCCATCGTGTCATGTCACCGGCGGTTCCCCTTGCAGATCCATGAGTCTGGCATTGCCAAGGTTGCGCAAATGTCGCGGACGGTCTCTTCGCAGCAGCAATGACGGCAGACGATCGTGTGAGCGAGGCATCGAGTAGAACAGCATCCACGACTGCCATCGATTTGACCGGTAATATTGACTTTCAAATCTATGTCAAGCCCTTTCGCCACTGTTTCCCAAAGCATTGGCGTGATCGCTCGATTGATCGTCGGTGGCGTACCGGCCTTTGTGGGGAATGCGTTGCCGTATGTGTGAGATGCTGCTGCAAGCCTCAATCAATGAGCAACTTCGAGTGCTTAAAAGCAGTTTGACAGCACGACAACGATCTGACGGCTGCTCTGCATACAAGCCATTTGTTTCGAAGCGATAGGCCGAAAGAGGCATCCTCGCATTTGACGTGCATGCAGACCGCTGCTGCCGTCTCTGGTAAGCTTGTCTCTTGTCGGTCAACACTCTCCTTGTTGGCGAGCAAGTTTATGCCATGTCGAGCTGTGACGTTGTTTTCTTGTCCGCTGCAAGCAGAGACTGATCGTGACCAGCGAACAAAGCGCCAGGGTCCAGCAAAAGCCGACCATTGTGATTGATTGAATTTGGCCGCAAAACGTCCGTTCCTTTGATTCGCATTTTATTTTTTGTCAACTTTGCCGCGCCAACCGCTCTACCGTACTTGTCTCGATGCCGTAATCATCCCGAAGCTCGCACCTCTGATCGAACTCAAAGAGAAGGAGACGATGAAGACAATTACTCTTTTGCAGCACCGCCCTGCTCTGCTGAATCGCTTGAACCTTGGCGTATTGAGTGAGAGAGAGTGTGTCGTGCGCTAGAAAGATAAAAGGTGAAACCGAGGATTGGAATTTGAAAGGGCAGCCGTAGGAAAGCCAAGACATGTATCAGTAGCTCTCCTTCATTTCGTGTCTGTCTCGGATCATCTGGCAAGGGTAGTGCTTACGAGATGCTTCGGTATCTCGTCCCTTACGGATGCACTGATGATCTTAGCAGGTCGTGCTCACGGCTTAAGAAGCTCACTGATGGGCCAAACCAATGCTTGCATCGGAAGTCGGGTTGGGTTGTAGACCCTGAGAGCTCTGTTTTGTCGGCAGCTTTCCGATTTCGCAGCTGAGTCTCACTGAAAGCGTGTGTCGAGCGCACGGATGCTGCACATGCAGACCATTTCATACGGACCTTCCGATGTTCGGCGGAATTCGTCACAGCACGACCACGTCTTGACAGCATCTCATCTGACGGCACATCAATGCACAAAGGAAGGAGAGACCTTGTCAAGTCACTGTGACTTGATTGGGCGCGTTGAGACGGCCCGTTGCAGCGTACAGAACAGCATACACAATGACGGCACAAAATCGTTCAGCTGGAAGTTCTTCTGCTTCATCAGTCAAGCAACATCACACGGCGAGTTCGAGCATCGAAGCTTCTCATCCTCCACAATCAGGTGACGACCGTCAGCAACAGGCTCATCGGCGTCGTCGCGAGCTTCAGCCGCAGTGTCTCCTACCATGTGGCCTAAGCAAAGCAGCCTCGTTCAAGTCGCGTACAGCAGCGTGGCTCTACCTGCTCGGCGTATCGCAGGATGACATTGCAGCTCAAGTGAAAGCATCATCCGACCGAATTACAAAAAGACAAGGAGATGAAGCATCGAGCGTCCCTGTGCTCGTCAAAGAGTCCTTGTCATCACCGATACCCCTCGACAAGGACGGCTGGCAGGTAGCTAGTGGCGACATTCTGGACGCAGACAGCCTCAAGACGGAAACAAATGACGGCAAGAGCAGCACGAGCGGGCTTGCAGGGGATGAGAATGAATGGAAGGTGGTGAAGTCAAAAAGAACAAAAAGGAGGAAAGGCGCTCACACCGAATCCAATGCATCACCACCTGATTCTCCGTCTCTTGGCGTTTCAACGCAAACCAGTACAACGACCACAGGCACAACTTCATCCACGTCGACACCTGCAATGTCACCAGATCCGAGCTCAAATGCGCCGCCACCAGAGCCAGAAGGTCGGCGGCTGGGAGAAGGTATGGTTCAGCCGCAACCGAAGATCTCACCAGACCAAAGGCAATACCCCAATCTCTCAGCCAGAGATGTTGAGCAAGTGGCTAAGGATGTTGAACGCAGCTTTATCGGTCCTGCTTTCACGGGTCTCTTCGGTGCAAGAACAGCCGATGATATTGACAGTAAAACTGGGTCCATATCGAACGACAAGATCCTCCGCCGCAAGCAGCTCTCTCATCTCGTCCTTACTACGCTATCAAAACATCCAGCCTTGCATTACTTCCAAGGCTACCACGACATCCTCAGCGTCGTCCTGCTTACCTTGGCACCTCAGCTACCATCTCTACTGCCTTCGGAGTCAGAGAATGATTCTTCATCGCTGTTCGCAAACGCAAATCAGAAGGCAACCGTTGAGCTTGTTGCGGAGCGCATCAGCCTTCACGTCATTCGAGACAGCATGACGCGCGACCTCCTTCCCATCATGGGTCAGCTCAAGCTCCTTGGCAACTTGATTCGTCTGTGCGATCCCGCACTTGCCGAACTTGTGGATAGAGCATCGCCTCTACCCTTCTTTGCACTCCCTTGGCTGTTGACGCTACTCACGCACGATGCGGGGCAAGTGGCGGTGATGCAGCGAGTGTTGGAGTTCGTGTTTGCTTTTGGGCCAAGTTCCGCCATTTACTTGTGTGCAGCAATCCTGTTGGAGAGGAAAGAGGAGGTCTTCGCGATGGATCCAGATGAGTTGGAGGATCCAGCCATGCTGCATACTATATTAGGAAAGCTGCCGAGATTAGCGGCCGACAGTGTCGAAGACGAGCAAAGGAAACCCGGCGACAACATTGATGCGGGCGACAAGCAAGAGACTGCAGCGTCGACAGAACCGATCCGGGACGCGATGTACGTTGATCCGGATGTAGAGCTTCCCAGTCTAGCATCCGACCGAGAACTCGCCGCCGCGACAGCGGCAGGTAGTATCAACTCAGCAAGGAAGCGCAAGACAGAAGGAGTATCCATCTCGTCACTGCTTCAGAAAGCGGCTGACCTGATAGAACGGTACCCTCTGCAATCAGCCGATATGCGTGCGAACAAGATCATGGGTCCGTCAAGCGTCCTGTTCACATGGTCAAGGATCTTCGATCCACCCGTCGACAGTTTGCATCCACAGAAAGCTTTGCCAGAGGGCACTTCTGACGATGGACAGCAACAAGAAGATGTCCTTTCAGATCTCAACTTTGCCACCGAATGGGCGTCGCAGAACAATCTCGCAGAGAAGGCACTCGCTGGCCCCACAGACGCCATCGTCCGCGACCCGCACCCAGCGCCTCCCACTCCGCCAGCCTCAGACATCGACGAAAAGCATTCGCACTCACACCCACATCATCACCATCTCGGTAAGAAGAGAGGAAGCAAAGCAGACTGGGAGCAACAAGCCAAGATGCTAGCTGTTGTCGGCATTTCGGGTTTGCTTGTCGCAGCGCTCATTGGTGCTTCGCAGAACCCGAGCAGTGCGGCTTCTTCGGCAGCGACGCTGGTCAGGGAGACGACGAGCGAAGAGACGAAACGAGTTTTGACGTTGATTGTGTCTCTATTGAGTAATTGGGGAAGAGTTGTTGGTAGTGGTTGAACGCAATCTGAATGAGTTCAAAGCAGCACTCAGCCTTGTAACAGCGACGAATGGAGTTCGTAGTCGTTCTCACTTGTGTCTGTGAGCGTGACGCTGCGGCGAATGCACGGATGGCATCGTCTGCTGCTGACGTGAATCCATCTCTGAGCCTCTCAATTGTTCAATGTCGAAGCACAAGATTGAGTCCTCGGCAGGCGTAAGTACGAAGATTGCCTTACGATGATCGGGGACACGAGCACTTCCGAATACAGTCTGCTGTGATCGTTCGCGTGTTACTGTGCATTGCGGTGTCGTACTTTACAAAGCAAGATAGTCCTTCACCTCGGACTCGGTCAACTTCCTGAATACTGGAATGGCATCGCCATGATCGCCGTTCCCCAACTTCTTTGTGTATGTCAGGCTAATGACACCGATCTCAATCGTCTTCTCTGTCATCTGGCCTTCAAATCCTTCCTTGAGCGTCAAAAGCGCTGTATGAATGGCGTCCTCTTGGCTGATGTCATCGTTGTATCGCTTTTCCAAGAAGGTTTTTGCGTTCTGCATGTTTTTGCCGATTGCACTTGCTTTCCACATGAAGTAACTTCCACTTGGGTCGACTTGGTATAGACTTGGTCCTCGGGCAGAATCGAAACCGGCGACAAGCAAAGAGACGCCGAAGGGTCTAACACCACCACGCTGAGTAGCTTGCTGCATGAGTGTAGCGATCTCTTGTACTAAAACGCGAGTGGGAGGGTATTCGCCGAAAGTTTTCCAGTATGTTTGGGCTGCTTTGCGGGCGGAGGAGACTAGAACACGGAAGTCAGGACCCATGCCAGAGTATACCATGCCGATGTTCGGGCAGATGATCGAGATTCGTTCCAATGCAGAGTCGTCGACGAGTGGAGAAGGGGCTCGCTTTTCAGTAGCGATCACGATGGCATTGGAAGCCTTGATGCCGAGCGAGGTGGCTCCTTGCGACACGGCGGCGAGGGCGTGCTCAATCTGAACGAGCTTTCCGGAAGGGGAGAACGTTGTCAATGAGAACCTGTTGTTGTTGGTAGAGGCAGTGTCGGACGTCGTCGACGTCGGGATAGGGAGAAGGCGTGCGTAACATGGTTCAGGGTTGAGGGTCAGTTTCTACTTCCTTTTGTGCTACATCTTGGATTGCTGACCCACCACAGGCCAGCAAAGGTTGCAAGACCCGTCGCAACATGCAGCGAAAAGCTCGTATGAGCTGGTTTCATACTTACGAATACGCTCTGTCTCCTGCACCGGCCGACATGATTGCGGATCTTTCGTGGATGTGGTCGCTGGACTATCTGAGTGTTTGTTGCGCAATGTTGCACTTGTAGCCGGATGCTATACTGCGTTACTGGTGCTGTAAGATGCTTGTGCTGAGCTGATAGGGAGCGGTTCGATAGTATCGGACTGAAGCCAGGAAGATTGGTAGATGAAAGCAAGTAACACTTTGCTTCGATACAGCACGCCACTGGCATGGGTCAACGCGTCCAGCCCAATTTTGGAGGCTGAACCCTAAGCTGCTGCGCCGCCTGTTTCTTCGATCACCAATTTCCTCCACATCTTCGCATTGCCGCTCGATTTGGGAAATGTTGTTTTCATGATCTCACATTTCCCGAGGAGATCTATCGCTGTTGTAGCAGGTCCAGACAGGATCTCAAATATCGACTTCAAGCAGATACACAACCACATAGGAGGGAAGTAGAAAACGTACAATCACAAGGACCAGTGTATAAAATCTGCTGAGCATCGACGAAAGCGGAAGGAATGGATGTGAGAATGGATCAAGTCCTGCGCATGATGACATTTTTACTTGCGGACCGGTTGGGGTGTCGTCGCTTCTGGCGACCAAACCTCGCCTCATCAGAGAGCCCTTCGACACCCTTGCCCTCCTGAGCGCCAGCGCCCTTGCTGAGACCGTAGCCAAAAGTTTCTTCGCCAGCACCTTTGCGTGCGCCGCCGCTCTTCTTCTTGCTGTCGTCATCATCACGACGAGCCGACGAGGAAGGAGTCCAGGTGAAGCTTCTAGCACCCGCAGGTGCCTCTCCATCTCCACCCATGAAATCGGATGCGCGAGGACGACGTCCCGCTGCCGAGCCACGTCCCTCCTTCGACTTGAGTCGGTCTTCGAAGCTGCGCTTCTTGTGGCCACTAGGTCCGCCAACGTCTTCGTCGTCATCGTCATCATCAACCAAACGAGTACCAGAGGGACGTCCTCCCGCCCCTCGTCGACCACCGCGAAGCTCAGCTGCCTGGTTGAGGTTCTTAGGTCGCTTACCAGAAGCATCTCGTGCACGTGGATCGTATTGACCCAGATCACCTTCGTCTGATGAATCACCTGAATCACCGCCTTCGCCATCCTCATCCGAAGCTGAGCTCTCGTCGTCCTCCATATCGGGATCGATTGATTCGCGGTCGCTCTGCTTCTCTTCATCCTCGACAGCAGTGAGCTTCCTAGGCCCATCTCGTGCCTGCTTGAAGGCAGTCGAAGGGTTGAGCATGGCGAACTCTCGACTCGATGTGTCGATCTGGAACTCGGGGTCCTGGAACAAGGACGAGAAACGAGAGTCGGATAGAAGGTTGGCTGCGGCACTTGGCTTGTTTTCTTTGCTCGCCGCACCGTCGGTCTCGGCTGGAGGTGCGTCCGCATCTCCTTCTGCAGAGGCGGAGGCAGCAGCAGCAGCAGCCTTGGCATCGCGCTTGGCTTGCTTCTTCGCTGCGATCTCGGCTTCTCGTGCCACCTTCTCGGCAAGTTCCTTGTTGACGCGGACACCAGCATCGAGCTTGGGGTTCTTGACAGCGCGAATACGGCTTTCGGCTTGCTTCTCGAGCTTGGCCTTGATAGCACGCTCTCTGGCATCGGCATACGCTGTCGGGTTGTTGAGAAGGCGCGCTCGCTCGTACAGAGCGAGCGAGATGAAGTAACCATGCATATAGGGGCGGAGCAGCTGAGTACCAATGAGGTACGACATGCCCAGACGCTCGAGCTCGGCGCGGTCGACAAACTTGAAGTCTTCGTAGACACCCTTGCCGGTTCCCGCGCCAGCCGGGTCGACGCCGTCCATCTCGTCGGTAAGTGTGTCGATGTACGAGCACCAGCGTGGTGCTGGTCCGAGGGCAGGGACATACCATGCCGCCATTTGAGTTCCTTCGACTGCAGCCATGAGCAGACCTGTGCCTGGATAGTGTGCGACGTCGTTGATGTCTGTGGCAGCAGAGGGTGGAGTGACCGAGACGAGGTTGTCGCCCGAGTCCTTGTCCCATACTTTGATGACCTTGGCATCTGCACTGAGGACTTTGCCCTCGGCTTCGGATCTTGTACGTGGCCCGACACCGCCTGTGGTGGAAGCAGCCTTGTCGCCAGGCCACATGACCTTCTTGATGGGAAGGCCGAAACCTTGATCCTTGGTCTGATAGGGTCGGTCCATGCGAAGATCGTATAGAAGCACATGTCCCGTGTTGGTACCAACCGCAAGATTGAGGCCGTCTTCAGCACCTGCCAATGCGGTAACGGATAATGAGGAGAGTGCCTCTTTGGTAGCAGAAGCATCGTCAAAGTCGCCGATGACGCCGGGAAGGTTGCGACGTGCTACGAGCAGCGCTGCATCGAGCACGGTCTCAGTAGCAACGCTCAGTACACCAGCGCGCTTGCGCATACGAGGATCCCACATTTCGACGACACCAGTGCCCTCGGTACCGAAGCAGAGAAGGCCGTGTGCTGGGTTAACGTCGACGGCATTGCAGCCTGTAGGCTCGCCGAGGTCGCCGCCGCCAAGAACAAAGGGTGCAAGGAAACGACCCTGGTCAAGGTTGAGACGGTAGACCTCGCGACCGGCAGCTGCGACGATGGCATCGGCGGAAGGGAAGTGGTAGCCGAGTGCACGACCGAACTTGGGAATACGGACGCGAGCATGTGCGCCACCTTGTGCTTGTAATTGAACCGTACGATCGGTTTGCAAGTGAAGTGACTTTGTCCAATCGTCGGAAAGCATCTATTTGGCGTACGGTCAAGACAAGATACGAAGGTCAGTAAGCTTGGTCTTGCTTCACGTGGTGGAGACGCCAGGCAAAGAATCAGATTGCTTGTATCAGCGTCGAGACGACCAGGGCAGCCCCGGACGACTCTGCAGCTAATGTAGATAAGGTTGTATTTTGTGGTATGATCATCATGTAGATGGCGCTCCTAGTGTGTTGTCATCTTTGCGAGATAAAACGGAGATAGATGGATGACTTACCAGAAAGTCGACATTCTCTGCATCGGTATGGCGTTCAAACTTGAGACTGAGTTGTTCACAGTCCCAGACACGAATCTGTGGCTTGTAGGTTCCAGTTGCCACGATGGACTGACCATCTCTTGTTGCTGTGAGGCGGTTGCTTGCTTCGGGGAACTCGAAGTCTTGGATGAGCTCGATGCGTGAAAGGATCTCTTCGTCTTTGAGCGCAGTCTTGCGCTTCTTACGTTTGTTGGACGAACCAGACTTTCGCAAGAGGTCCGGCAAAGAGGACGAGTTGAATGAGGTTCCTGCGGCGCCTGAAGTGGCGGCACCACCACCAGAGACGGTGTAGACGCGGGCTGGCTCTACTGCTGCGGGCATCTCGTATGCTTTCGGTGGGATGGGTGTCGAAGGGTATAGGTTCTGAGATATACGTCAGTACTGTCGAATCTAGCAACTAGGCAGTGTGAGCGGCTGATGTGCCTTTAAAGCCTCGCGCTCCGGGCCGAGGACATCAGACACTTGAAGCTGCTTGTTTGAGCCTGTAGATGGAGATAGTGCGCCAACAACAGGGAGGGTATTTGATGAAAGAAGGTTGGAAGGATGAGGTGCAGCTGAAGGTATTGCTGAGCAGCAAACGTCAGTCACCAGCTCGGAATAGAGAGGCGCTTGAGCTGGAAGAAGAAAATTTGGAGCCAAAAACAAAAAATAAAAATTCCAGGCAGCAGAAGCGTTCACTTCCGAGTTCCGCCATTTTACACTTTTGAACTGAGAAAGCACACACGAGCTACAAGTGATTGTTCTCATCGTGAACTTCGTCCTTGCATAATAACACCCTCGAATCGAGTCGTCCTGCAAAAAGGCATCACACACGGACAACTATAGGGCCATCATGTCGAAAAAAGGAGGACAGGCAGCCGTAGCTGCAGCAGCAACAATCGTCAAGCTTCTCGTACCTGCAGGCAAGGCATCAGCACAACCTCCGGTCGGCCCTGCACTTGGTGCAAAGGGAGTCAAGGCAATGGACTTTGCCAAGGAGTTCAATGCAAAGACTGCACACCTCGAAGTCGGGCTACCAACACCGGCGATCGTCGAGATCAACCCTGACCGCACATTCTCTTTCGAGATCAAGAGTGAGTCCGCCGTATGCTCTGATAGAGCCTTGTCTGTATTCGTGGCGTAAAACGGAATACTGATCGTTTCTCTCGTTTTGACAATCCTTGACAACGCGACAGCACCACCAACATCATTGTTGTTGAAGAGAGCAGCAGGCATTGAGACCGGCGCTGGTAAAGCAGGATCGCAAGTTGCTGGCACCATTACAATGAAGCACATCTACGAGATTGCCAAGATCAAGATGCAAGACGTCAAGGGTGTTGGAGAAGAACAGGTACGTTCCGACTCGCCACGACCGCCTCATCTAAATCTGGATTGTTCGTGTCGAATGCGCTGTACTGATCACCCTTTTCATGTCCCGTGTTCAATCGTGGTCTTCTCAACGCCATAACAGATGTGCAAGGTCATTGCCGGAAGTGCTCGTAGCATGGGTCTTAGAATCGTTCGCTAGCTTTGCAAATGGCCATAAAGTTCTTTCACACGAACACAGCCTGTTTCTCTTGTATTTGTAACCTTCAACACTGTTTTCATGCACTTCTATAAGCTTGCAAAGCTCGGTCTGAGCTCGTGTCTTCCGCTGAGGACCACGCCGCGTTCGCAGATGCACAAAAATGATGAGAGTAAAGCTACTTCACCTCCGAACGTAGAACTTGAAGTACAGAAGCTCACACTGGACACTGCTGCACGGCCACCAGACATTGATCTCTGAACACGCTATGTTCAGCTCATGCGGTACACACTTCTGTGGTGAACGTTACGAGACATGATGGGAACGAAAGAGTGAATATAATACACGATTGCTGGCAGAAATGGGTGTGCAAGAAAGGAATGGCACAGATTGAGAAGCTACTGAGCCGGAGCGGGAATCGCAAGGCCGCGGACAAACCTGAAGAAGACAGGCTGAAGCAGAGACATAACCATGAGGTCGAGACAAGGCCGAGGGAATATTTTGATGGCCAGAGGGCAATGAAGCGAGAAGCATTTCCTAAAGACGAGGCGAACGGTGGAATGGTGGGAAAGAGCAACGCTTAGACAGTGCCGGAGCCGACGTGAGCGGTAGCGGTGGTGTTGCCGGTTGCGACATCCTGAGTAACCTCGATGTGACCCTGCTTCTTGTTGCCAGTAGCGTCGCGCTTAGACTTGTAATTTTTGATTGCCGACTTGATAGCGTCCTCTGCCAACATGGAGCAATGGAGCTTAACAGGTGGCAAGCAAAGCTCCTGTGCAATTTCGGTGTTCTTGATCTTGCCAGCCTCCTCGAGTGACATGCCCTTGACACGTTCGGTCATGTATGAGGAAGAGGCGATAGCAGAACCACAGCCGAAAGTTTTGAAGCGAACATCCTCGATGATGCCGTCCTCGTTCACCTTGATAGAGAGCTTCATGACATCTCCACACGCAGGAGCGCCGACAAGTCCGATACCGACATCTTTGTCAGTCTTGAGGAAGGAGCCGACATTGCGTGGGTTTTCGTAGTGGTCGATGACCTTTTCGTGGTAGCCACGTCGCTGGACAGGGGCGCCAAAGACGTTGTTTGAAGCAATACGTGCGGTTGCGACAGCAGATGGTCGTGCGACAGTAGAGAAGGCGGCAGAGCGCGAGGACGAGGCAACTGCCTGCTTTGCGACGGGTGCGAAAGCGTTTCGAAGCATAGTTGAATGAGTGCGTATGTGTCGTAGAAGGGGTGATTGAAATGTGAGTTAAAGATATGAGATGGTTGTAGGTGCGTAAGGTTGAAATGTCGATGCGATGAGGGTCAAGAACGCCTGAAAGAGAATCGGGTGGAAAGCCGATTAGCGAATGATGTCGAGTGTGCGTGAAGCTTGCTCAGCGATTGCTGCCACACTCTTTCCCTCGCCACACCAGCACCAGCACACGAAGAGAGTGAGCGGGGAATGAGAGATTTGGCACCTTTCCTTCTCACGGCTTTGCTGCGCGCGCCACAGCTGCATTGGCTCTGATTGATCTGATTAGGCGTATCGAAAACAGTCGAAATTGCGAAGCCGTCTTCAGCCGTACTTTTTTCTTCTCGCTCAGACCACGTCCGTAGGGCGGCTGAATTGGAAATGAATGTTACGCTAAGATGGCTTTTGCACAAAACTTCACGTCTCAATCAAAATCAGCTCAGTGTTCTTTTCAATCTGTCACCTCCACAGCCTGCGGAAAGCTACACGGGCTCGCAGCTGACTCATGGTGCAATTTGATTCGTACGAGACCCATACTGACCGTCGCAATCGCGATCTGTCGAGCATCGGCTTTCCGATCACTCCAGTACTTTCGGCAGCTACTGCCGCTCGCTTAGAACTCTTAACATCTATCGTGCACGTTCGGCAACGCTGCTCGATTCAAGGTTGTCGACCGTCTTGAGGCGTAAAGACTAGAATCAACCTCATTTGAGCTCGAGCGTGGAGTTCTCCAGAGGCGTCTGATGCGCAGCAATAATTCATCCAAAATGAAGCTCTTGATTAAAGACTAGGCTGCCGGAGCGGGCTACCACTTTCTCTTGCTTCCAAAATGATCTTGACATGAACAGCGTACAAGTACTAGCTTCCATGACAGGTCAAGAAAAGTCTCGACTTGAAGAGTATAGATCAGAATGGGTTGAAATGGCTGCGATCACGGCATGGGAATCATGACCACTTTTGGCACGGAGCAGGAAAGGAGCGCGTCACTCGGGCTTGTCAAGAAACGGAAAAAAAGAAAAACTCGGAGCGAGACAAAAACCTCTAAATGATCGTCCAAGACAGGCTCAAAAGCCACTCTCTTCTGCGCTACTTACACAACCATGTGGGAATGAGAAGATCGTGGTTGCCTAACTTGGATTTGCTTATTTCAACCGGCGATACAGTAATCGCTGCCAGTCAACTCGAAATGACAATGCTGGTCAGCCTAGCATAGCCGAAACATCAGACCGCGTGCTATCAATCGCTTACAGTTCTGGCGATGCTCGTCAACGTCGTTCCCATCGCGCGATCCCTGCTTGCTCCAACTCTCCTTCCAAAACAAGGTCTGACACTGCAACGCAAGGGTGTGGAAGCCCGCTCAATTGCATGGTAGTCTTCGCGCGAATCTTAAACAAGAATTGACACTCAACCTGTAGCATCAAACCTAAACCTAGATACAGTTCGTGGTTCTGCACCCCTCTCAACTTGTGGCATGAACAGCCTCTTTTGGTACAGCTTACATCACGGCGAGATACGAAGATACCGTACACACAGCACATAAAGGATCAAGAACATGACTGCTAGCGCAGTGCGGCAGAGGCAAACCCTATTCGGACGCATAAGCGCAGTGAGGTCGGCGGGTTGCGCGTCATTTCAAGCTCCGCCAACACCTGCCATCCGACAAGACAATTGACCCCTCTCTGTTTGGATCTTCTCGGCCATCCTGCTCCCTGCTCCTCCATTCTTCTTGTGACTTTTGACCTTAAGCTCTGCCTCTGTTTCAAAGCCTCTTGCCAAGATAGACCCTGTCAAGAGGCCTTGTCGATCCAAGTACACTCTGCAGCTCACCTAAGATGCGAATGCTGCTCCCTCATCCTCCTGCTCTGCCGAAATGGGGCGGCACTCCTCGGTGTTCAAGGATGCGCTGTCTTCCGCTGTGATTCTTGGATGCCGTCTCCCTCTCCGTTGCTCCCCTCTGTGCCCCTTGAGAACATGTGGACAGCAATCTACGCACCGAGGACCCGCGACTAAGTTACGGCATCCATACCGTGATCGCCGTCAGCACATTCTCTTCTTGTCAAGTCAGCCTTGATCTTGATCCTGCATCTGCCTTCTTTCTCACCTTCTTCCTTCATTCTTCTGTACGTCCTCTTCGCTCTTCCTTTCCCCATTCTATGAAGTAGCTTTCGGCTTCACGACCCTGACGGCACCACCATTCCTTTCAGGTACACTATTGCAGTTTGCTGCGCCCTCTACTTCGCTCCGAATCTTGCAGTTCCGATGGTCATCTCAACACATTCTCTCTGGACAACAACTCCACTAGACCTGTCAGCCTTTATAGTCTCCTCACCATAGATCCAACCATCTCGGAAGACCCGCTTTGTTGCCTTCATCTGCTCGTTTGCGACGTTTACATCAGGAGCGACTCATAGACACATCGGCCAAGCATGCTAGCCATCTTCTCTAACGCGCTATGGCTGACACTGCTGGCGGTGCAGTTGCTCGCCTCAAGCGCTCGAGCCAAACTAATTTCTGTCAGGTCTTCATCGTCGTCAGCGTGGCAGCAGCGAGATGCTTTCTCGGATCAGGATCCACCTAACAATGAGGGCGAAGATCATAGCAGTCCTTCCGTTCCGAAGGGCGCCTCACTCGTCTCTCTCCCCGTGACGAATACAGCTTCTCTCGCCACGTACTGGACCGCCAGTCCCAATAATGCCACTGCAACCAACGCCTACATCATGATGCACGGCAAGCTCCGCAACGGTGCTGATTACTGGACAACTATGAACAACGTGCTTCGACAAGCGGTTGCCGACAAGCACGCCGGCGCTGAAGCCACCTCGATCGTCACGGCTCCTCAATTCTACTCAGCACGCCTCAACTCTGGTCAGTACACCTCGACTCAACTCGCATTCGCTGACACGAACGTTTGGCAGGCGGGCGAAGCGGCGATTTATCCCAGCGGAACCAACGTGACGAGCTTCGATGCGCTTGATGCCTTGCTCGCCGAATTCAGCAATGCAGCAAGGTATCCGAACATGAAGCGGATCACCTTCGTCGGTCATGGCGGAGGAGGACAGTTGATCTCGAGATATGCGGTAGTTGGCGCTGGTCTGCCAGGCGGCAGCAAGATCCAATTGCGTTACGTTGTTGGTGACCCGTCCTCGAATCCGTACTTCAACTTGGATCGACCACTGCAGGATGCTTCCGTTGCAAGCAAGGCTACCTGCCCCTTGTTCAATAGATGGAGATATGGTTTTGAGCGCTTCAATGGTACCAAAGCTGGAGGCCTCTCGACACCCCAGGAGTACTTCACCCGTTTTGCCACGCGCGACGTCCGATGGGTCGTTGGATACCAGGACACGGCGCCCGATGGTGACAATACATGCATGGCCAAACTTCAAGGCGGCGCAGCGCGTCGAGATCGCAACTTGAGCTGGTGGCGCTACATCAACACGCTCGCTGGTACCAACCAGGATCTCACCGGCTTCCCTGGTGGGCTACCCGGAATGGTATCGTGGAGCAACCTCACCAAAGGTGCGCTCAACCATCGGCTCACGGTGGTGTTCGATGCTGACCACAGTGCACAGGAAGTGTACACGAGTATGGAGGGTACCTCTGCACTGTTCGACGACTCGCAAAACGTGCAGTTGGGTTGGAGACCGCAAGGCTGGAGAAACGTCTCTAGCATCCATCATTCCACCAACGAGTCCAGCTCGACGATGGGATCCTCATCTCCTCTCACATCTTCTGCACCAAGAAGCGCTATGATGCCTCTTGCTCTGGCAGCACTACCTTCCTCTGCGCTTTTGCTTGCTATTGGCACATCATTGCTGCTTTAAACGCACAAAACTTCATGAAATTTTTCTGTGATGGCGGCCGGGCTGTTGAATGCACAGTCCCTCCATCACCTTGCATACTCTTTCCTTTGTTCATTTTCGCACTGCACACACGTACTATCGCAAATCATACCCTTTATCGCCCTTTCCTTTCTCGTTCAACGCATAAACACAGCGAAGATCGCCACATTCGAAGCCTGCGACGCCGGCTTGTGACACCATTTGCTGCAGCCACCTTGATCCTAGTCGTCGACCCACAAACTGCGGGTCTTGCCCTAATTGTCACTGATGTTCGGTTTGCCAGCGTCCGTTAAGCAGCCCTCCGTGGTTGGCGGCCTTTCCATGCCTGCACTCGGACCCAAAGCTCCTGAAAGTTCTTCGGTAGCTGACGGGTCAGCTCTTCTCGGAGGCTTAGGTGGGTCATGGGTAGCTTGTATGCGAAGTCGTAGGAAAGTTCCACGATGTCTCTCTGCGGGTAGATCTTGTTGAGATTGGCAAACGCTGAGATTAGTTGGTCCAGGTCTTCGAAGGTAAGCTGCCGTGCCAGTCGGAGGGCCTTGCCTTTCTTGTCTTCTTGATAGAAGCGTTCCTTGAGCTCTTTGACGAAGGTGTCCCAGGACAGAGAAGCGTCATTCTTGTGGTCTGGCCAGTATGTATGCTGGTACCAGCTCGCAGCTTGGCCTCGGAGATACACTGAAGCGGCGCGGGGTCCGTCGCGATCCAGACGAATCGAGTCCCTCTGCAAGGTGGTTTGTAGCTTGGCGAGCCAGTCATCTCTGTCTTCGAGGTTGCTGCCACTGTACCTGGTCATGTGGGACCGAGGCTTGTATCCGGGTAGCGATCCGTCTCCAAGCGATGCTTTGGTATCGCTTTCTGAGCTGCGTCTGCGTCGCTTGAGCGCGCTTCCCCCATCTTGCTTGGACGTGGAAGCGGCAGGCTGAGGCTTTGTCTCCACCCAGTTGTCCTCGTCTGAATCGCCTGGTAGAATGAGACGTCTTGACCTCAACCCAGCTTGCTTAGGCGTTTCGAGGATCGTTTCGTGTCGGAAGTCATGATCACCTTAGTGCTCAGCATCGGTACTTGGAAAGATTGCTGAGATGGCGAATTATCGTGATTAGGGGCCAAGAAGGCCACATCATGGCTCTCGTATACGCAATCCAAAGCGAAAGCCTGGCTAGCCACGACTCAGCCATTATAAAGAGCGGCTGAGTCGCCCCTACAAAGACAGGCGCCAGAAGAAGAAGAAGATTAAGGCAGAGAAGAGCAGTACGACGGCTTTTCCGACTGGGCAAGGAGGGTGCGTGTGATTGAAGCAGAAAGGCTGAAGGGCTCAGCGCTCGGACCTCATGTACTGGCCAAACCTTATCCGACAGTCACTGCACAGATGCCGCCTCTTTCATCATCAGCAGAAAACAAGAAACAAGCTCGAGAGAAGCTCAAAGTTTGGTCATTGCGTTCTTCCAGGAGGCGCACGCCAACCTCACTCGCTTCGAAAACACCGCCTGAACTGAACTTGTGACGCCGGAATGGTTCGCATGAAGATATGCAATTCAATGCAGACTAGAAATACAAAGAAAGTGTGCAAACACGGTATACGCTGTAACAGCTGTTTGCGGGAAGGACACGTGCAGAGACGTTTGATCGGAGCAGTTGGCCTGAGAGAAGTTGTCGGGGGCTCAGATAGAATCGTGGGACTTGTACGAGAATGCCATGGCCTCTACTTCTGCGATGTGGCGTTATCGCCGGTCGGTGTGCCAGCGTTCCATGATGCCCATGAGCGCCAGCCACCTCCAAGCAGCGAAGAGGAAGACACATCTGCAGCTTCGCTGTCTTGATCGACCGCACTTGTTGCAGCAGAAGGCGATCGGGCCGGCGGAGGTGACAGCGAGGCGGAGACGGAGACGGTAGCGGCGGCTGCGGCTGCGGCTGCGGCAGTCGAGGTGGATCGGCTGGCGTTAGGTCGCAGAGCGGAGAAGCTTGGTAGACCCAACCCGAGCGAGGCACGCTTGCTACCACCATACCATGCACTGCTTTCGTCATCACCAGCTGCACCGCCGCTTTGACCGGCGATTTTGGCGGCTGACATCTCGTTGAGCTTTTGCAGCGCACGAAGCGCTCCACCTCCACCGGCGCCTGAAGCTGAAGTCGATGCTCCCGCCACTCCTGTTATGACGTCTCCGGTCGAATTTGGGTTCCATGTTACAGGCTCAGCACGCAGCTCTGCCAGCTGCGACGGTAGCTGATTGGCGCGGTCACGATCCGAGAGTGAGAGCGAGGCGCGAGGGCTCACAAGACTCGAGTACTGCATTGATCCACGGCGAGCGGACCGTTCCTGCGAAGATGGCAATTTCGCGATGCGATGGTCATTGTCGTGATCTGTGGGCTTCCAGGGGGTGGCAAGGACACCGTGGATGGCATGAATGCTGCCTGGCGTTGGAGGAGAGGTGGATGAGATCGAATCTTCCATGGCACTGTCAAAGTAGGACGAATCGGATGGCGTCTCGGTGCGCGACGATGTCGAGGCAGCAGCAGAAGGCATGCCGAGAAGAGCTGCGAGCGTTGACTCGGCGACTGTAGAGGTGGCTCTGACGTCGGCTGTCGCTTTCAGACTTGACCCTGTGCTATAGCTCGGAAGACCTGAGACATTTGATGTTTGGGCCGGCCGCGCTGTAGAAGTCGAGAGGAGCGAGGAGCGAGAAGTTGTCGAAGCCGAGTCTTGGCGGAGTGCAGCCATGAGGGAAGCTCGCATGATGGGTTTGCTTGATTCTCTGGAGTCTGACTGGGCCGTCTTTCTTGACAGGTTGGTGGAGGTGCCGTCCGTGACAGCCTTGTCAGCTGACAGTGATGTAGAATCGGGAGGGTCAAGGCTCGAGGATGCAATCGACACAGATGGACTAGGTACGAAGCCGGATGTTGACGCCATCGAAGGGCCGGTCAGCCTGGACATCAGCTTCATGCCTCCCGGAGCGCGGCTATCATGGCTGACAGAACGCTTCTTCTGCGGTGTAGATGTGCGACCGTCAGAAGAGGTATTGGTAGGGTTTGAGGGCGTGGCTGAAGGTGTCACAGTTCGATTCCCTATCGAGTCGGCGTCTGGCGTATATTGCCCATCGTCACGGTCATACTGGTCCTCTTCAGCGATACTGTCCTGCACAGACGCAAAATTGGAAATGGAGAAGGCACGTCGGGCTGAATCTGTAGCTCTGCGCTGAGTCGATTCAGCGGATGAAGGTGAAGAGGTGGGCGTGGCGGGAGTCTGGAGCATGCGCTCGAGACGTTTGGCGGCCGTTTTGCCGATGGTGGCGTCTCGGTCCAAGGCTTGTACGACGCCTTTAGCTGCAGCGCCACGCACCTCGAGCTCAGCTGGGTCAGCGAGGGTGGTCAATTGACTGGTAGAAGCACCACCTGAGGGAAGGCGAACTGCTGGAGTCGATGGGGAAGTCAATCTCTGAAGCTCTGCGGAAGTCTTGGAGACGAAGGCAGTCATGTCTGTGACGGCCTGAATCTGACGATGCAAGTGTGCTTCCCTAGCATCAAGGTGGGAGTCTAATGCAGCTTCCATCGCGTTGAGTTGTGCCAACTTGGCTCTGGACGAGAGTGTATCCAGTACAAGTCGATTCGAAGCCTTGAGTGCTTCCATGGTAGCTGCCATTAGCCTGTCGATCCTGTGCGCAATGTCACCATCCTGTTCTTCGTCGTCATCGTGATAGTCATCACTATCGTCGTTGCAGATTTGCTCTTGAACGCTGGATGGTAGAATGTGGTCGGCTTCGATTGTCAGAGACGGCTTCTGATTTGGCAGATGAATCGCATGAACTTCGTCATCATCATCATCGTCGTTGTTGAGGGTGAGAGAAAGGTCATTGATACTGGAAGTGAGACTTTCAGAGGGCGTAAGACGGGTAGAGCCAGGATCTTCGAGATGATCAATGCAGGTGAGATCGCTGACACGACTTTTGCGTCTATGGGCAAAGGTGTCGACGTAAGTTGAGGTGGTCGATTCGGCACGGCTGCGAACTGTGTCATTAGGATCAGCTGCAAGAGTATGGCTGGACCATCGTATCGGACTTTCCGGCAGAGAAGCGGTTCGATCAGTCGGCGGCTTGGTTGTTGGAGCAGCAGATTTGAGAGTGGTTTGCTGCATCCATTTTGGTGGAAGACGAGACCGAGTTTGGCCTGCAGATGCTATGATAGGCGCCATAAGTGCTGAGCCCTTCGCCTTTTCAGGCATAAGACGCTACGTAGCCGTGATTGCGTGGTGGCGAGTACTATGAGTTGATATTGATCATATTGCTGATGTTCTGGGAGAGGTGTTGTCGAGATCGTAGGCTTCGTTGAAAAGCGGCGTGAGGCGTTGAGTGTCTACAAGGTCGAACCTGTCGGATCTTTAAGGGTCTTCAAGTGGTAAAAGAGGACGTAACTGACTTGAATCGAGAGGTCGTTGACGTGAAAGAAGGTAGGGAGCGAAGATGATGCGAGGGTCTCAGTGGAACTCGACGTTCCGGTGAGTGCTGAGCAGGGAGTGCAATTGCAAGCAATAACTACAGTAAGCTGCGTTGAAGCATGGAAGCATTCCGGTGTTTGGCACACGGGCTGCAGCAGCAAACAGCAGTTCACCAGACCCTGGCTGCTGCTGCTGCTGCCAAATAAACTGCCTAATTTCCTCAGACACAACACG
The DNA here is from genome assembly GCA_928865425.1 of Ustilago cynodontis. Lineage (NCBI taxonomy): Eukaryota > Fungi > Basidiomycota > Ustilaginomycetes > Ustilaginales > Ustilaginaceae > Ustilago > Ustilago cynodontis. The sequence continues at coordinate 515,278 of CAKMXY010000021.1, read as the reverse complement.
CACACAGAGTACGCTGTGATCCCTCTTTCCCGAGACCGAAGCAACAAAGGATAAAAAAGAGTGGAGGGATTTGGGGCAGTAGACCAGTCAAGTGATGTTGATCTGCTTGGCGTGTTTGTTCTGGTCGAATTTCATGGCTTGCCAGCCAGTCTCGGGCATTCATCTCTGAATGAATTGCTCTCGTTCTTATCATCTCATGGAGAGAAATTCGGAAAGCAGCTGAACGATGACATCTCTTTCATCTCAAATCGCATCACAGCTTGGTGTGACGTTGGTGATGAAGCCAAGTGGGGCATAGCAAAACCAGAACGGTGACAGCTCAAAAAGGCATTCCGAAACTGAAATCCAGAACAGCCCCTATCGGTGAGAAAGACAACGCGCCAAGCCGATCCCACACCCGATCTATGAATTGAGCCTTTCCTAATTTGGCGCGACTGTCACGATCCGCAGCTCATAAGAACTGCCGACAAACGCTCAGAACTCATGACATGCCATACTATGTCCTGTAATGTCAGACCTGCTTAGTGTCGTTTGACAACATCATATGTCATTGCAAAGAAAACCCCAGAAAAGACCACATCAATGGCAGAGAAATAATACATGGATGCATGATCAGCCTCCCATCCACAAAGCGCGATGGCTGGCACTGAATCGGCAAAAGTTCATAAGAACGGACAAAGTGGTATAAAAATCGTGACGGACGAACCAAGAGAGAGACGACGAAAACGACGATGACAACGCCGAAAAGCGACAACTGACTTTAGATGGTGTAGGTGAAACCGGGACGGTCATCAACAACCTTGCGGCCAGCGCGGATCTTCTTGTTGGCAGCGTAGAAGTAAAGAGTGAAGCCAATACCGCAAAGAACGTTGAAGGCCTGGCAAGCAAGGGTGGCGTAGAGACCCTTGCGGTACAGAGGAGCATCCTTCTCGTTGTAAGCGAGCGAGGCAAAGATACCACCGATACCGCCGAACATGATAACAATGACCGAGGTGAACGATTTCTTACTCTGTCCAGCAACGTTGTTCTGCGAGAAGTTGAGAACGAAGGGGATGTTCGAGTTGGCCCCCCAAACACCGAGGAAACAGCCGGCAAGCTGGACGTTGCGCTGCTTGGTGGCGAAGAGCATACCGAGACCAGCGATGGTCAAGAGGCACTGAGCAACGAGGAGGGGCATTCGGACGTAGAAGCGGTCGGCAACAACGGCAGTGGCGAATGCACCAACCATGGCGACGACGTAAGGAGCAGCACCGAGCAAGAACGAGTCGCGCACGGAGTAGCCCAATCCATTCAAGATGACGGGCAAGAAGTAGGCAAATCCATAGGTTGGCATGGTGGTGCACATGAACATAAGACCGTAGAGCCAAACCTTGATGTCGGTGGCGTACTTGGCAGCCTTGGCCCAGGTGAGCGCATCGGGCTTGGCATCGGCACGGTCACGCTGGATACGGGTAAGGATCATGTCACGTTCGGCGATGGTGAGGAAGCCCTTCTCGGCAGCCTTGTCCGGGAAGTCGAGGATGATCCAGTAAGCGACGACAGCGAGCACAACGGTGAGCAAACCTTCGATGATGAAGATCCATCGCCATCCGAGGAACGTGCGATCCGCAACCTTGATGAGCGACATGGCGTAAGCGAGAATATTGGAGAAACCAGAGATACCGACCGAGATAAGGTAGAAAGCAGACATGCGCACCTGCGACTCCCTACGAACGTACCAAGTCGAGATAAGCCAAACACATGCGGGAAAGAAACCAGCCTCAAAGGCACCAATGAGAGCACGAGTCACCGTAAGGGTCTGCCACGACTTGACGAAACCTTGTCCAATCATGACCACACCCCAGCAGAAAGCGATGAAAGAGAGCTGCTTAGCGGCACCGATCTTTCGCAAGAGCAAGTTCGAGGGCATCTCGAACAGGATGTAGGGGACGAAGAACATGAGGAGGGGAACACTGTAGTTGGTACCAGCGGTCAGCTTGAGCTCCCTACCGGCACCGGCGATACGGGCGGCGGACAAGTTGGTTCGGTCGATCAGAGCGATCGAGTAGAGCGCACCGAGAATGGGCAGCAGGCGCCTGTCGATCTTTCTTCGGACACGCTTGACTTCGGAGATGTCAAAGCCAGAGTCGATGTCCTCGGTGTTCTGGTTGGCCTCAGCATCGTGGGAGACTTGAGTGTCCTTGGTGAGGGTGTTGGGCTGGAGGGAGTAGCCGATAGCCTCCTTCTCATCCGAGTGGAGAGAGCCCGATCGGTCACGCTCTTGGGTAGGAGCAGACATCTTGAACAGAGTGGATTGCTATGGGGAGAGGGGTGGTCAGAGGGGGGAGGAGAAGCAGTGGTCTTCGAAAGGCTGTGCTGAACCGAGAAAGGTGGAGGGTCTTGACGAAGTCGGCTTCTCTGGTGAACAGACCAAGGTGAGGAATGGGAGAGAAGTTGGAGGAAGCGATTGGCACGGAAATATATGACCTCTATATATCTTACAGGGCAGCTATGGGAGGATGCAGGATGGACCCCTCGTCAGGACACGAAGGGCAATGGAGTCAACGCCAGCGTTCCCTCTGATCCAGTGGCACAACCACCCGCAGGCTGCACCTCAACTATGCAGGACGGGCACAAGCACAAACATCAGCACACGCACCCTTAGGGCTTAACTTTGGTTGAGCTGTTCAGTGCGGGGTGCATGAGTTGGACGCTGCTCCTACAAAGCTTACAGGCTCATTCGATCGACTAGCCACTGATCGAATCCGCGCCGGTTGAGATACCGAGCCTCGTTGATTTCGAACCCCACAACATCAGGCACCAGTGTACCGGCGCAAGTGGATTACAGGCAGATTAGCAGCCAGATGTGCCCGGGAACGAGGTGCATAACAGACAGACCAGCAACAGCGCGGAGCATGCAGGAACTGAGAGGCAATCATTGTCAAGGGAGTATCAGCAGAGGAGCCACCCACGATGGACCTTCTAGACCACCACAAGCACCCTGCTAAGAGCAAGACGTTCTGAGGAAACTTTGCGGATGGAATCCTGCAACGGCAAGTCCATCTGGTTGAGCCGGACACTTTGCCCCGTGCAGACGAGCAGAGGTTTTCGAACGACAAGACAAACCATGTGTTGCTCGCGTGGATCTGGACCAGATCCGGCTACATCTTCGTCCACTACCGGGGAAGCGCTGCTGTATTGTTGACCTCAGCTCGTGTTGCCTGTCTTCTCTGCGATTGTGCCAAGTCACAGTTGCTGGTTCCGTAGCTGTCCCCTGCTTGACAGGCTCGCAGGAAGCCGGTAGGAGGCGATGAGCGAGGTCATGTGAGGAGAGAAAACTCGTCTTTGCTCCCTGCGCCAACCAAGACAATAGTGGATCACACTGCAGCCTGCACAGTGCAGTTCTCCTGATTCGTGAACAGCGAGACGACAGACATTGTGCTTCTTCACAATGGCAAAAAGGCCAATCACACTGTCAAACTGGTGCAGGAGCCTTGCCCAAAAAAAACCAAACTCGGGAGCCTCGACCGCCAGTGGCCTAGAGCAGAAGATCTGTGTTGGACGGAAGGCGCAGGACGAGTGTTGCAGACCACGGTTATTCCGTCGTGGCGCAGTTTTTGGACTTTGATAGCTCTACCTCTGCGCTTGCGCTGTCTTCGTCAGTGCCAAGAAATGTGTCGCAGCGACGTGGGGAAATCTATCTGCAGATGGAGTTCGCTTCTCTCGGTTTACCCCACTCTTTTCCCTCGTTCATGGTCGCGTGGCAATTTTCCGAGCCCGAACGAAAATCGTTTGCGACTCCGCTAGTCAGGCACAAATCCAGTCGCCGTCGCCCTTCATTCTTCTTTCCAACATTGCCAAGCATCGCTGTTGCACAAAGCCACAGAGAAGGTGCGGGACAGCAGGCTCAACACAAACACAGCCCAAACTCAAGATTCGATAACGGCGACTCATCTGATCCCTCGTGAGTCAGACTTCCTTTTCTGGCCCGTTGATGGCGCTTTCTCTTGGTTGACCATGCTGCGCTTCTTGACCCTGTCGCCTGCCTCAGCGCCAGAGACAAAAGTGCATGCTGTGCAGTAGGGTGCGTATCGTAGACGTTTGCGCGCTCCACCCCCCTGCGGCTTGCCGCTGCGTTGGCATATACGCGCTGCGATGGGCTTGCATGTTCTCGATGATCCGCCAGAAGCGTCGCGCTCTCAGGGCATCGGCTTAGCCTTGGCAGCAATACATCAGCACGCGTCCAGGAAGCGGTGACACACTCAAGTGACAGGGCAAACGCCTCCTATCCACTTGTCATCGTCAAGGAAACAGAGATGCAGAGGATAGTCTCAGTGGTACAGTGCGGGGTAAGCAATTTGGCGAGTCACCGAGGACAGCTGTTGATGGACCCCAGAGTGCTTTACCCGAGAGGGCATGCCCACAAACCTGTCTTGGATTCATGTAAACTTCCTCCATGTTGTCGCTCAAAATGTGATTCTCAGCAAAGCCGACCGCAGCACAGTATCACACAGCCTCGCAGCCAGGAATAGAACAATAGTTCTGACTGTGTGGAAAGTGCAAAAACTCACATGGGACACAGTGAATTGCTGCAATGGTACGTCCAATGTTGGTGCTGGATAGAGACGGAGGTGATACTACCAACACCCACGGTTTCTAGCATTCTCATTGGTCGAACGGCCCGCTGAGAATGGCCAGGCCTTGTAGACCTTCCCCGCAAAATAGAGGAACCGAAATCTGCAAACATTGCTTTGGGAACGAGATCAACCTGTTCAACCCCGCATGTCTTGGGCTCGACAAGTGAGCTGTACAGCGCAGAACTCGCAATCAGCTCATTTTGACCCTTGTTGACTTCTCATATGGTACGACAGTGAGATGCAGCAGTCGCCAAGCAGCTGTGGTACTCTTCAACACGCTGACTTTGTTTCGCCAAGACGTGTTCAGGCACAAGCTTGGCTTCGGAATAAATGTTCCCCCGCAATTGAAGAGAGGCTGTCGCAGTTTACCTCGAGCGTTTAGGCTTGCAAAGGCGAACAGCTTCTTCTTGTTCCGTACAGTACACAGACGTTTCTCAATGGTGCCAGCTCGTCAAAGGTCGCCAAAGGAATAGACAGGGCTACGACGGAGAGGAGAGCGAAACTTTCGAGTTCCGATATGATTAGCGTCGGGCGGAGCAAGATGCTCCTTTTCCTTTTTCTCCTCCTTGGTTGGCTCTCCGCTCCTTGCCCATCTCCGACTGTTCTTGTCCTGTCCCTCCGCTTCCTGTCAGTCAACGCTCTCTTCCCTTTGGTTTTTCTCGCTTACGCTGATTCTGCTTCTTGGCGGTGTTTCATGCTGTTTGCCTCCGTGCTTCCATGAATCGCAGCTGAGCTTGGTTTGCATTAAACGATCTGGTTGATGCGACGTTGCCCGCCTGAGCCCCCGGCTTCTTTGTTTTGCCGGCCGCGCTAACCGGTAGCCGAGCGACCAGCTTCTTTGTGCCTTTCGTCTGCCTCCAGCAGTGTCCGACCACGTGTAACGGAAAGGGGTCGAGATCAAGATCGACTCTGCAATATGCTGCACCTTTTGGGGTCTGACACCGGTCATCTAGCGGACCAATAATGCACTCGATTCAGTCGAGATCAGATCCGTACTTACCGTGATCTGTGCCGGCTATTCGAAGCTTTGCTACCCCGGATTCGGAAACCGCCTGCATCCGGCTGATAGGCTCATACACATACGGAGCCCCACATTCGGGTAGTTTTGAGATACTGCACGATCGGCTGTGCCCCACATTTAATGCACTGTATCCAATCCACGGGATCTTATCACTCTGATTTACAAGATAACACTCGATCTGATTGCACAAGGAGGCATGAAGGCCCTCATAAGCCCGGATGGTCAGCGTTGGAGTGACCATGAAGCTCTGTTGTCCCGCGAGTGTCGCTGTTACAGTACACGGAGATGCCTATCCGTGCCTTGGTACCTAGCTACTCGGCTGGATAGATCCATAAAGTCCCTCGACTCGTCAGCGGACAGCGAATGTGACAGATGATGGAAGTTTTCCTCAAGACGACTCGTGAAGGCTGGCAACAAGTCTGACGGCTAGATCTAATCGTGTAAATTTTCACAAATCGCCGATCTATACACGTGACTTACTTGATTCCAAATTGCGGGTCGTGCGGGTGAGTGACATCTCATACTTCTTCTGCAGTGTATCCTGCAAGCATCGTTTTGATCACCACCAACACACATACACAGCAACCATGTTCGCAGCACCACTTCTCAAAAACGCAGCCTCGTCCTCATCATCGGCTTCGACGGCCTCAGCGTTCTCGCAAGCCCACAAGTCGTACGTCAAGTCGCTCTACCGACGATACCTCAAAAACTCGCTCGACTGGTGCATTCGCCGAGACGTCTGGAGAGACCGCGCTATCGAGATCCGTGTCGAATTCGAGCGTCACCGCAACGTGCGTAACCCTCGTGAACTTGCCAACTTGTTCGAGAAGGCTGAGCGCGAGCTCAAGCGTATCCAGCATCCCGACCCTCACCGACGTAAGTCCAGCTCAAAGTGCAGAACAAGGCTTCTTCTAAGCACAATGGAGTATCAGCTCACAAGCATGTGGTGCACAAGCTAACACTGGACTCGTCTTCATCTTCTTTTTCTGTCTACGTTGCGATCACTCACAGCTGCAATGTTCGAGGACGGTACAAAGTGGGAGCGCAACCTGCCACCTCCTATGTTCTCCGAGGCCGAAAAGAAAGCCGCATTCGAGGCGCAACACCACTAAATCACACAATATCGCAGTCGATGCACCGCTTCATGCAGCCGCATTCCACATCATGTAGGGCCATTTGGAACGGCATCGAAATACAGGTTTTTCAAGTTCGAAATCTCAGCAATCACATGTGGACTTCGAGGATGAACGTGCAGAGAAAGGATATCGGCGCTCTTCCCTTCACGGACATGATTCTCGAAAAGCTTCCCGAAGCAGCGACCATAACATAGCTTCGGAGGCTTTCTCAACAGGGTCCGGTCGGAACAGTCTCGCAGTCACGCAGTCCCAAGCATGCTATGCTTAGCCTCTGAACGTCGAACGCACACATCTTCGCACGCGTAGCTTCGAGAAAGGGAAGAACATAAGGAACGGGATGAATTGCAAAAGGGAAATGCTATGGAGCGAGCAATGAGATGCTCCGAACTCCTTTTGTGGTGGCAACATACATGATATCCTCGTCATCACCATCTGCTGAGCTGGCCCAGATTGATTGAACAATCGGCTCGTCACCGAGTCTTTGGTCGATCAGAGGGTCACGCGCGTTACGCATGTCCCACACCCTGACATGGCCATCTTCTGCTCCATGTGCAAAGATTGCACGCCGGCTCGGATGAAAGGTGCCTCGACCGAGCGGTAGTTTGCCTTCAGCATCGTTGAGCCAGCCAAATGAAATGACGGGTCTTGAGATGGGCCCGTTGCGACCAGTAATGTCAAACATTCGGAACTGATCATAGTCGCGGCGGGCGAGCACGCCTAGCATCAACTTCGGGTCAGGTGTACGCTGCAGATGCACAATGTGATCGCTGGTGTTCCATGAAAAGCCGAGCGTAAGAGCAGCGAGGTCGTAACCTATGACTGTTCCCACAGATGCAGAAGCCAGGATGTTGGAGCGAGAGGAGAGATGCTCCAGAGCAACCACTGGCTTCGAGTCGTGGAGCGTGTGCAGACGGAACGTTTCCGCCCCCGTCGACCTTGCCTTCCAGCGCCAGTGATTGACGATGCCGTCAATGCCACCAGTGGCAAAGTCGATCGACGAAGCGTTGTCTGGATCAGTACGTGGGAAGTGAGAGATGCTTGCAGCACCTTGCACGTGAGGTCGTTCTTCGAGATGATAAGTACGGTGCGCTCGTCCCGTATCGTCTACCGTCACCAGGCTCACCTGACTCGGGTAATCGTCATGATTGCCTAGGCCCAGCAACTTTCTCGTTGACGAAGCGATACCGCAGACCTTTGAGGTTAGACGTGAGGCGTCCTCCACCCGATCGATTGCGCAAGCATTCTTGTCGGCCTTATCGCGCGCTTGGCACTGCATCAGCCTCCGTGGGAGTCCAGGATCACAGTCGCTCGAGCTCGTCATCTGTTCTGGGGCAAATGTGGCAATGCGGCCGTATTCGCTCACAGCTACAGCTGCATCAAAGATGCTAGCACGACTACGCACCGAGGTAATGGCGTCAAGCGCTGTGCTGGCGACAGGCACGAAGTACTTGATGGACAAACCAGGAACTGCAGAGAATGCTCCGTGCTGCTTGAGACCCAAGACTGTGGGCTCGAATGGCATCGACGGCCATGTCGAATGCGTCTCGGTCCGGCCTCGCACAGATCGTACCGAGGGTGTCGCCGACGATTGTCGGTGGAGCAGATCTCGCAGAGGCATGTCTTCCTCTGGATCCGAGTCCGTACTGCTGGGATGTCTTGCTAATGGTCTCAAGCCAAGCGCCTCTGCCAGCGGGCGGTCATCTTCGTCATCCTCGTCTGCTCCCTCCTTGTCGGCTTCTCCGAGCTTCTCTGCCTCGATCAAAGGTTGATCTGGCTGAAGAGCGCTGCTCTTGTCCTTTACAGCTTGAATACTTCGAGATGACACCACACGAGGAACAGTTGTCGCAGAGGGCATGGGTTCTGTATCAGAACTTTGCTCCAAGAAGCGTGCTAGCTCCTCTGCCTGCCGAGCCTCTTCCAGGATATCTTCGTGAGATGGCTGTCTACTCGGGTCTGGGCTCGCTGCAGATGTACGCTCAACAATAGATAGGACGCTGCTGAGCTGGGCGAGCTTCGGAGAGATGGACGGTGAACGCGCAGGTGACTTCGAGACGACCACAGGCCTATCTTGCGATGGAATTCCGTGCCCTTTAACAACAGCTGCAGATGGTGAGGGATTTGGCTGAAGCGCGCTTCGAGGCAAGCGAGGTGGAGACGGAGGAGGCGTGTACGCGTCCTCGACAATGGTCATCACCGTGTCTGCGGCACCTGCATCTTGCGCTGACCGCTCAACAAGTTCTTTCCCGGCGCTGTTGTCGGCTGCAATCCCAGCAACGTACTCTTTCTTCACGTGAAGCGTGTCTTGGTGAACAGGCGACTTGGGGTAGGCGTCCTCGGGGCGCTTGGGACGGGAGGGCACACTGGACTCATTCTGACCCTCGGCGATGCGATTGAGGCCGAGCTCGGTACGGCCAGAGCGAAGGTCGGGGGCGTTTTGAAGAAGGACGTTCATGAGTCCTAGGCCGATCGAGGGCGAGCCAATCTGTTGTGCGACGATTTGTGGTGTGTCGACTTGTTGACCGTCAAGATTGGAATTTTCGACTGCGCAGCTGTCTTGCTGGTGACGAGTCAGAATCTCGATCACGTCATGTGATAAGGTTCGCCGCTTCCACTGCTCGACATCGGATGAAGTCAAGTCGAAGATGCATGGACCAAAGGTTTTGATGTAGTTCTCGAGGACTGCCAAAGCGTGGTGTCCAATGTCAGTAGTATCACGAAGCTGATCTGCGGACGCGACTTCGACTGGATCAAGCGGACGCAACATCTGCTCGGTTGCGCAGAAGGCCGAAGCGTCAATGTCTACCAGCTTGAGCCCTAGGAGCTTGATAAAGACATTCCGAACACGTTTGACAAGGTTTGCAGCGTATCTGCGGTCGTTCGGGACTGGAGGTTTCGGAAGAGCAGGCGTCACAGCTGGTACACAGCGATAAAGCTCGGCACGGATCCGCAGAAGCGCCAGCAGAGATCCGGGACGATTGCGCAGAGCGAGGCAGAGAATATCACTGTAGTTGTGATGCTTGTTGAGACAGGTTCCGGCATAACAACGAGCGTTTTGTATTTCCTGTGCCTTGGTTCCGGCGAACTGATTGCGGATGGTTGCGATGCTACTAGCAGGAGCGTCGCTGAGGTTTGCGTTGGTTATTATGCGCGCAAGCTCGATTCTGAGTTGCTGGGGCCATAGCCGAATGTCTGGGTAGATGTCGTCGACCTTGATGGAGCGTGACTGCTCGAGCTGGTTCCTGATCGCAGCTGCTTCTGCCGACGGTGCGCCTGAAGAGTGCGAAGTGGAAGGCGTACTGTCAAGTCGAGGTTTTTTGGAAGGAGGCTGGCTCGTAGGCTGCTTGTTTCGCTTGCGTGCATGATGTTGCTGCTGTTGGTGCTGGTTCTCTTCTTGTCTGAGCTTCTGCCTTTGTTTCTTTGAAAGGGGCCCTTTGGGTGCTTTGGGTGCTTCTGCTGGCGGACGTTGAGGCAGAGGGCGAGCAACGTTGGGATGGTGAGGCCGCGGCCTTTGCGGCAGCGAGGGAGGCCGTGGCTGGGCTGATCTCGGACCTGTCGGTACGTTAGAAGATAAAGCATTTCTCTTCGACTTCGACATTCCTATTGATGGGGGAGCCGATATCTCCCAGGGCTTGGTTCTGACCTCGTTCTCGTTGGGTTGGGCGTCTTCAGACCGTAGAGCAGAGGGAGGAGGAGGTGCTCTGATGCGCGTCGGTGGTCGAGGCGGTCGAGGTCGAGTTGCTGGTGTGCCTGATGCCGTATAAGCTGAATAGTCGAACGTTCGAGTTGTCCGGCCTGATGATGGTGGTCTTGGAGCAGATGGACCGGCGGTGGCCGAGCTCGAGACTGAGCTCTGATAGCGCTGCTGCGCCGCATGGCTAGATGCTGCGTTGCCCTTGGGGGCGCCGGGATCGAACGCATTTAGCCAGTCCATCCTTGCTTACAGATGCTTCTTGCTGCGCTCCGAGCTTGCGCGAGGGACATAGAGTTTCTTCGGGGCGAGCGCCCTACCTCATCTCGCCTGCGCTGTGGGATGAAATACTCGAGCAGGCTTGATCCGAGCAGATGTGCTCTCCGGGAGTGCCTAGCTTTGGTCGCTATGATGTAGAAGGGAAGCAGACAGGTGTAAGAGGTCTTGCAAGGGCCCTTTGCTCATTCATTGGAATTCAAGGGTCTGCAAGAGATGACTGTTGTCCTCCACTCGTCTTGAGCTTCGAAAAATTCAAGGTTCAGAACAAGCAGAAAAACGCTCACAGACACACACAGCTCGTGTTGCTCCGAGTTCCGAGCACTTTTGCGCCATTCACTCTCATCAACTCAGCGACTCCTTTCAACAACACCTTCTATCAGGTCAAGCTGCTTTGAGTGCGTGACGGGCTAGTTGTGTATGATTGCTATGCTGAAGGAGTGCATAGTGATTGTACACTGCGATTCTGACCGCTTAGACGAAGCCGCCGCGCGATTCGAGCTCCTTCTTTCGAGCTTCTGCCGCTTGCAAGCGTTTCTCAAGCTCCTGCAGCTCATTTGTCTGTTCCATGAGCATCGATTGGCGGTAACGAACGCGATCTTCAATCTTCTTGAGCTCTGCATCTTTGGAGCTCGTGTCGGCTGCTGGCGCTGTGGATGCTGTAAAGTTAGAGAAAGAGCCAGAATTGGAGATCGGAATGGCCGGGCTGTGGTGTCAAAAATACCAAGATAGTCAGTATTCCGTTCATTGCTGCGCAACTCGCGACTCAGGGATGGATTGTAGGCAGAGGCTGGGGCTGGATAGGCTAGAGATAATCTATGGCATTCGCTCATGAGACACCGGAGCATCTCTCCGTGAGCGTCTATAGTGAAGAAGACTCGAGAGCTGTCGAGCCAAAGATACAGCATAGCCTGCTTTGTGGGCTGAAGGAGGGGGGACAAAGATGCTCACAGAGCAGAGTTGGCATTCTTTCCGGCTCCGGGCGCCGACTCGCCGTGCTGAGCAGCAATATCGCCCGAAGTAGGCTCAGCTACTGCACCGCCAGTGGCAACGTCCTGAACGTGCACGAGGGGGCACTCTTCCGAGTTGACGGCGGAAGGGTCGAACTGGAACAGTCGGACCTCGGCGTTCTTCCAAGGCTGCGATCAGAGAGGAAAAAAATTGGAAGCGAATGGGTGTTCAGGTCAATATGAATGGGATATAGCAAGAACGCACGCTCGCTCGCTTGGGTACGTACGTAGGGCTGTAGTGTGATTCTGCGAAGAATGTCGCCGTGAGCCATAACGACAATGTCCTGTTCGGGACGACTGCGAAGGTACTGACGCACCCACTGAGCACGCTTGTTGAGAGTCTCTTCGTCGGCAGCGTAGAAGCCCTGCTTGCTGGTCCATTCGGGTGTCAAGGGCGAAAGGTCGAAGCCTTGAAGCTCAGGGTCACGCTCGAGCACCTCCCTTGGTGAGCCGGTGTCGCAGGGCAAGTCGTTGCACTCCTGAAGTTGGGGCAGGATCACAACCTTGCCCAAGCCACCCAATCGCTCGATGAGGGGAGCGTAGCCGATCTTTGTGCTTTGAAGGGTGCGCTTGAGCCCGGACGAGAGGATGACCTGAGCACGCGATTGCAAGTCCTGAGTCAAGGCGGGCAATCGTGCGGACTGCTGCTTGCCAAGCGGGGTCAAAGGAGCATCTGGGATGGAGTAGTCATCGGCGACGTTCTGTCATTGTGAATCAAGGCAATCAACGGTGTCAGATCGGCGTCAAGCCGCGGTCGCAACGGTTCAAGTGAGGTAACAACTTACGTGCTCGGCCTGCGAGTGTCTTGTCAAGTAGATACGGGACTGAGGAGCCATGGTGATCAAAAGCAGCTCTATTCGGAAGCTGTATGCGTCTAGAGAAAGATAGGACACAGGAATCGGGAAGAGGTGGTGGACGATTGGGAAGAAGCTCAAAGTGTCAAAGATTCTTGTTGTTTGCTGCGGCTAACGGTACGCGAAGCACAGCCGACAAGCGAAAGCGAGACCTGGCGCAAAGCAACACTTTGCTCTCTCAATGAAGTGACTCCTGACGAACGTGCTGGGCAGCGCTTTGAGAAGTCGCATGCAAATGAATGCATGCGTCAACGGCGAATTCCTGCTCCCTGACGTGAGTGCGAACGCTTGCGCCAGCTCAGGAATTCATACAGAGTCACACGGGCCACTCTTTGCGCAGTTCTTCTTGCGAGATGCACACTTGACTCGACATCAGTTCACCTCACCCACACCGACCCTCTCTCACACAGCTTCTATCTCCCCAGAAGAAGTTCACGCTATGTCCGCCGAACAGATCACACAAGGCGTTGCCAACGCCTCGCTCGAGGCTTCAGTCGCTGCTGCTACCGAACAGAAAGTCACCCCCTGGGATGTCGAAGGAGCCACCGTCGATGGACAGCAAGTCGCTATCGACTATGACAAGCTCGTCAAGGAGTTCGGTACTCGCAAGATCGACCCTGAGCTCCTCGCTCGTTTCGAAAAGCTCACAGGCTGGAAGCCCCACCCTTTGCTTCGACGAGGCAGCTTCTTCTCGCACCGAGAGCTCGACAAGATCCTCGACCGATACGAGCAGGGCAAGCCTTTCTACCTCTACACCGGCCGTGGACCAAGTTCCGACTCGATGCACTTGGGACACTTGATTCCCTTCCTTTTCACAAAGTGGCTCCAAGATGTCTTTGACTGCCCATTGGTGATTCAGCTCACCGATGACGAGAAGTTCCTCTTCAAGCCAGCGCTCAAAATCGAACAGGTCAAGGACTTTGCCTTCAAGAACGCCCGTGACATCATCGCCTGTGGCTTCAAGCTCGACAAGACCTTCATCTTCTCCAACCTCGACTACGTTGGTGGTGCATTCTACGCCAACATCGTCCGCATCTCCCGCATGATCACTATCAACCAGTCCAAGGGCACCTTCGGTTTCACCGATAGCGACAGTGTTGGCAAAGCACACTTCGTTTCGATTCAAGCAGCGCCTTCCTTCTCCAACTCCTTCCCACAGATCTTTGGCGAGAAGCACGACATCCCCTGCTTGATCCCCTGTGCCATCGATCAGGACCCATATTTCCGTCAGACTCGTGACGTCGCTTCGCGTCTCAAGTACCCCAAGCCTTGCCTTATCCACTCCAAGTTCTTCCCCGCGCTGCAAGGCAGTCAAACCAAGATGTCGGCTTCAAACGAAAACAGCAGTATCTTCATGCACGACACCCCGAACCAGATCAAGAACAAGATCAACAAGCACGCTTTCTCCGGTGGTCAAGAAACCGCCGAATTGCAACGCGAGTTGGGTGGTAACCCCGATGTCGACGTCGCCTATCAATACTTGACCTTCTTCTTGGACGATGAGAAGGAAGTGGAGCAGATCGCAAAGGACTACCGATCAGGTGCATTGTTGACAGGGGAGTTGAAGAAAAAGTGTATTAACGTGCTGCAGAAGGTGGTCAGCAACTTCCAGGAGAAGAAGGCTGCAGTTACGGATGAGAGGATCAGAGAGTTCATGAACAAGGACAGGAAGATCGACCCGACGATGCCACCAGCTGGATCGACGGCAAAGTTGCAAGCTGAGCTGTCGAAGGATACTGTTGTTGCAAGCACAGAAGCATAGAGCTGTTGAAAGGCATTCACTTTTTGTGAGCAAAGTGCGTCAGCGGACACGTCACCTGCGCTCTACGTGTCCAGCCTCTGAGGCTCTTGCAGCTTCGGTCCGGCTTTCACTCCAATTCGAGTGACTACGCAACAGTGTATCAAAGGCTAGTATACATTAGTCAAGATTCAAGATGTATTGAGAGGAGTCTGTATGTTGGAATCCCTTTCCAAGCCTAAGTTGAGGGCTGCTTGCTTGCTTGATTCAAGGCAACCGGATGGGACCTGGTCCAGTCTGAACATCGTCGTCCTCGCCATTGCGCTGGCGTGAGACGGTTTCGATACCGCGCATCGCTAATGTAAGGAGACAGCGAATAGCAAGCAACAGTCCGACGAAAAGGGCGGTCTGGGTTAGGATCAAGCCAGCGGTGTCTTCAACTCGTACACCAGTGGTGTTGTACAGCGTCCAGCGCCATGTGTGGTCAAGCCAGCGTGCAATCGAATTATCCAACCCTGTTGATGGAGTACCAACATACTTGCCAAACACCTTGAGCTGGCAAGCCGGATCGATCTGCATGTGGATGCCATGGCAGAGCTCCATAACGAGAGAACCACGCTTGTCGAGCTTCTTGAGACCGATTCGGTCATTTAGGTAGATGGAACTCTGTCGCAGAGGAGTTGGTTCGTTTGGATCGCCCTTTCGCGAGGTCTCGGTTTCATTGCGAATGGGATAAGAGGCGAACCAAGACGACTGCTTGGGCTCGACAGTGGTATCCTTGTCAAACATCAGCATGACGAAGTTCTCTAACGAAGCAAGATTCTTGGCATAGGAGGCGTTGGTATTTTCGCCCTCGTTGTTGATGTCTTTGATGAAGTCATTCTTCTCCAGATACGAGGCAAACGCTTTTGGATCCTTCGGGTTGCGGTAGTATTGTGCCGAGACGAGATGCGATTGAGCGTAGTCGGTGTAGATGCCGCCACGCAGAGCGACCTCAGCAACGCGGCACAAGAGATCGGTGAGGCTACAAGCAGGAAGATCAGCAATACCCATGTGCTGACTGCCGAAAGTGACGAGGTTTCGCACCTTGGGGGTGTTGCAACGCTGTACGTAGGCACGAAGGAATTGGCCACCTTGAGAGAAGCCGATAGCATCAAAACCACCGCGCAGCTCCTCAATGGCAGCAAGCTGTTCGCATGCATTCTGTACTTGATCATTGACGTGACCGAAAAAGCCTTGCCTGCGATCTTCGGAGTCGCTCGAGGGGTCCTGTGTGACAGAGTGGACGTACAAGCCCGGAAAAGCTTCCTTGAGCTGCAAAATGAACGATTCGATGCCCTCGGAATGAGCGCTGTCGCCAAGGCCGTGCCAGATGACGAGCGGATGCGGCTTTGGCAAGAGCGAGAAGGGCACGGCTTCTGTGGAAATGGATAGGAGCGCCACGGAGGCTGCGATCGTGCCGATCAAACCCGCTGTGGAAAGACGCATCTTGTTCGTTGGTCGGAAGGAGCGACGCTTGCGTCTATCTATGTTGTGGGAAGGTCGAGGAGAGTCGTGGTCGATGTGAGCATCAACAATGAAGAGCGACTTCAAGGGTTTCTTGCTGGTCCCGGCATTCCGCAACATCGAATGTCAGCCAGAACGCGCCGCCGATCCTCAATACAGTGAATGCAGGGTCCAGCATGCGTTAACTCGGGCGAGACAAGTTTGAGCGTTGCGTGAGCTGTTCTTAACGCTCAAGCCACGGATTTCGTCTGCCTGTCTGACTCTCTATCTCCACTGCAGCGGAGAGCGGCAAGGTCTGCGGAAAGCAACACTTGAACTCACACTTTCGAACAACTCCTTCCAATACTCTTCACTTCTAGCTTACCATCGGTCCCGGTTCCTTGCTGTTCACCTGCTCCACTCTCGAGGATGACATTCAACAATTTGACGCTATACACCACATCGGCGGTGCTCATTCTCGACACTGATGGCAACCGAGTGATCGCCAAGTACTATCAACCACCACATGCTGCCAACTTCTTGTCGACAGCGACACCCGCACAGCAGAACGCCGTCGCAGCTACAACACCACAACTTTCTGCCAAGAACCCACTGACTACATTGAAAGAGCAGCGAGCATTTGAGAAGGCTATCTTTGACAAGACAAAGCGAGCAACCGGCGACATTATTCTTTACGATTCGCACCTTGTCCTCTTCAAGGCATCGCTCGATGTCATCTTCTACGTCGTCGGACCTGCTGCCGAGAACGAGCTGATGCTTTCTGGCTTGCTGAGCGCATTCTATGATGCTACGAGCATGTTGGTACGTCACCAAGTGGAGAAGCGTGCCATCCTTGAAAACTTGGATTTGGTCACTTTGGCGTTGGATGAGACGGTCGACGACGGAATCATCCTCGAGACAGACAGCACTACTATCGCATCACGTGTTTCGCGCCCGCGACCCGACGTCAATGAGATCCAGATCAACGAGCAGAGTAAGTTTAGAATGATAAGACCCAACGCAGCCGCAGTGTTCACGTCATGCTCTAATGGAGTAATGAGAACGCTTCTGTGGCCGCAAACACATGCACATGATCTCTGACAACCACCTCTTTTCTTGATCTGGCGAATTTACAGCTATCATGAGCGCATACTCGAGTCTCAAGGAGCGAGTAGCCCAGCGAATCTTGCAAGGTGGTCTATGATTGATCCACACTCGTCATGTCGGTGACTCACTTCAGCACACGCTTGCTATATGCTTCATCGTGCATCGAGTTGCTCGAAAGACAACCGCATCATTCTTACTTGTACAATACACATATATCGACTCAGCATCTTCTCGCTCGTTGCATCAATTGTTCCACGCCCAAGCCCAGGCTTGAAAAATCCGTACTCTGAGCAGTCCATCGGCATCGACATATGCCACGATTGGAGGTATGCGAGCGCTACATCGTCTACAGGTGCACGAGTTCCTCCCCTAACGGAGCTCAAGCTTAACCCAAGTGGTGATCTAATGGCGGAATTGGTCAGGCAATCAACGTCAATGAAGCAGTCAGACACCAAGGCTAGCTGGTGTGGTTACGTCGAATCGGGTCACGATCTCCATTCGATTCAGGCTGAGAAACAGAGACAGAGAGAGGAGGCCAAAAAAAAAAAAAAAAAAAAAAAAGACAACGAATTTCCAGCTGCGATCGCGACACCGGCAGCATAGCCGATGCTCTTCGTAACGCTTGGACGGCGGCAGAGCGGATCGTGTCGCGCAAAGTGCGCTTTGGCTTGTCGCTGTTGTCTCTCTCTCCTTTCTGCCTCCTCTCTGCCTTTTACGAAAAATCATACACAGCGTCTGGGCATGGCAAACGTGACAGGCGCCCACCTAAATGCAATGCAATTTATACTGCACACTCGACGACGCGTATCAGCTGCTGAGGCAGACGGGCTTGTCTCACAATTATCGAAACTTGCAGCAGCAGCAGCAGCAGCTGCCAGAACTCCCTGAATTCCGGGAACGCTCTGCAGAAGGCACAAGGAGCGTTGAAGCTTGGACCCTCAGACGAGCCAGCCGGCCAGCCAAACGTCAGCAAAAAGTCGCAACAACCTCTGAACATCTGAAACACTCTCATTTCTCATTCCATTCCTTCGTCAGATCGACAAACAACCACCTCTCTTTGCTCCCACTGACACCATCTCATTCTGTCGATTACAATCAGAAACGTTCACGAACATCATCCAGCAGCTCTTTATCTCGGCACCGACAACACACAGCATCTCAGGCATCAACACCTCCACTGGTTCACGGACGACCCATATCCACACACAGCTTCTTCTCTGTTTCCCGGTACATCGGATCACCGCTTCAGTCGTCTCTGGGATCATGCGCCGCTCTTCACCTTCCGTCGCATCTTCAAATCCATCATCATTCGATACTTCGCTCTAGACGGATGCACCTTACAATTCCCGTGCCTCACCTTCAGCTGCGTGCTATTCGGAGCTAGCCATGAGTCAGTCCAGCGCTCGAAGAGCCTACCACTATGGTAGTCAGGGTGGCGGAGAAGGCTCCACAATCAACCAGAAGGCTGCCCTTGCTTCCGCGTATCAGGAGCTTGGCAAAGAGCTTGCATCAAGTAAGCTCAAGATGGTCGGCAACTATACCCTACAACGACCCATCGGCGAAGGCACCTTTGGCAAGGTCCGTCTCGGCCTTCACCGACTCACCAACACTCGCGTCGCTGTCAAACAGATACCCAAGGCGCATTCCGCCAGTCTTACCCGAGAGATTCATCACCACCGCCGTCTTCACCATCCAAACGTCATGCAACTTTACGAAGTGATTGCGACCGAGCAGTACATCTGGATGGTCAGTGAACTCTGTGCAGGCGGCGAGCTCTACGACTACCTCGTCGAGAACGAGGTCCTTGCCGAACCAGAAGCACGCAGAATCTTTGGTCAACTTTGTCTAGCAGTCGCCTACGTCCACAGCAAGGGCATCGTCCACCGCGATCTCAAGCTCGAAAACATTCTTCTTGACGAGCGCTGCAACGTCAAGCTTGGCGACTTTGGCTTCACCCGCGAATTCGAGAAGAAGCGTCTCATGGACACCTTTTGCGGCACCACTGGCTATGCTTCCCCAGAGATGCTTGCAGGCAAGAAGTACACTGGAGAGGAAGTCGACATCTGGTCGCTCGGCGTCATCCTCTACGCGCTTCTCTGCGGTGCTTTACCCTTTGACGATGACGACGAGTCTGTCATGAAGGACAAGATCCTGCGCGGGGACTTTGAGGTTCCCGACTGTCTCTCTGAAGAGGCACATAGTCTCATCGCCTCCATACTCCAGCAAGATCCTTCCAAACGCCCAAGCATACAGGCTATCCTGGCACATCCCTGGTTCACCAAGATGATGGCTCAATCGCCCATGTCGACAGTCGAGGAGGATGAGAACGCCCTCGGTTACTTTGAAAGCCGGCCTCTCACCGCGACTTCACAACTTGAGAATCCCGCCCCATCGCAGCAGGCAGCAAACGAGGCTTCAAGCGTTCTCGAGAGAAAGGGCAAGGACGCCACGGAGCAGGCTTCTTCGGAACACTTGAATGCGACACACCAGCATCAGGCCTCAGCATCAGGAGTGTCGGAGGGCAGCTACTACTCAGCTCGCAGCGATAGCGAATCTAGTGACAGACGCTCATCTAACACGGATCTCACTGATCCGACCACTGCCGACACTCTTAGCCGTACCGACGAGATAGCTGGACTTGACGATCTCGCAAACGCCAAAGGTGAACCAGTCAGCAACATCTCGCTGGCCGCAGCTCCAGCATCAGATGCCGCGACGTCCTCGCAATCGATTAAGCAGACCATCGGCATACACCGCAACGAGTCTCAAACCACCATAAGACGTCTAGGCTCCAATGGCAGCGACGCTTCCCTCGGCGCTGTTTCACGACCGTCGATCAAATCCACCTCAACATCCCTGCCAACCCACCATGAGCTGCCAGCTAGCTCCGATGACAAGTCGGACGATCTACCAATGCCCATGTATCAGTCGGTCCCTCTTGTCAAGAGAGGATCTCAGAGCTCCTCGCGCGGCCATCACCGTACTCCATCCCGGACCAAACGCCGGTCGCTCTCGTCTAGCGGTCTATCGGATCATCACCCGCCATTGCTCGGTCGCAAACCGGTCGACTATGTCTCTCAGCTCGCCCATCTCCAACCTGCCACCTTCTCTACTGCTGTTGAACAGAACCTGCTTCATCAACTCAGCACTCTCGGTATTGATGTAGGCCAGATGGTCCACAGTGTTGTGACCGACGCCTGCGATGCAAGTGGTGCCATGTGGTGGATGCTTCTGCGCAAAGCCAAGGAATGCCACGCACAGCAGCCATCTGTTCCCTCGCCTACCATCGAAAGCGCCCAACCAACGGCGGAACAACCATCATTGGCGGCAGTTCCAATATCCAGCAACACGAACCGGGATGCCGAGGCATCACAGCTTGGCGCTCCGCCCCCGCCTGTGCCGGTCAAAGACCCGGCGAGACGATCCGAAGATAGAACTCGATCCAACGAAAGGTCTCGTGCTTTTTTGACAGCTTCCAGATCCGAGAATTCAGGCCAGACAGAGAGTGGCTACCGGCGTCTGCAGACAGTGGTCTCACATGAGGTCCTTGACGTGTCATCGGCTCAGCCTCTGCAAGCCTCTGCTTCAGAGGCCCTTATCGGCACCTCATCAGCGGTATTGCCTGAGCCGTCTGCCTCACTGTCCGATCTGCCAGCGTCAGCATCTGCCTTGTCGACACCACCGCCTCGGAACGACCGAAGTCTGGCCAGCACGCCCGATTCAACCAGCTCGCCGCGTCCCAGATCCCAGCACCGCCATACTACCGCTGCCGCGAGTCCCTCCAAACTGCATCAAGTGGCGACCAATTTGATAGGCGGCAGTCCAACTTCAGACGGCTCCAAAGGTCGACGCAATTCGCATGCAGATCGTCCTCGTAGCAACTCGTTGTCAGTCAAGCAGTTTGCACAAAGCGTCTTGAGCACCAAAGACAAAGCGTCTGCCACTCCACCATCCATGCAGCCGGTAGATCAAGTGATTGTCGCAGGAGAGGCGCTGCCCATGGAGAGAGTAAAGAGCCCCACACTTTTCGGCCGTCGCAACACCGTATCAAACGTCAAGGACTCTATGGTCGCCAGGCTCTCGAATCCCTCGACGCCGAAGAAGACTCCGGCAGAGGTTGTGGAGAAGCCTCGAAAGAGCACGGGTAAGAAAAGTATTGAGACCGACCTTGATCGAGTCAAAGCACTCGATCGCAGCGTAGACTCTGCCTCAAGCTCTCCATCGCGGGCCGGAGCTTCGGCCCAGCCAGCATCAACATCAACCCCCACTGTGTCCACCACTGCATCAGAGAAACAGGATGACACTATACCATCGGCGTCCCAAGACTCCTTCAGCACCATGTCCAATACACCGCAAGGAAGCGAGAAGAGCGGTGTACGGGGCAAAGCTGGCTCCTTCTTCATGGCGACTGTACGCACTTGGCTTGGTGGCGCCAACGAGAAGCCGAGCCGTAAGTCCAAGGCAGGCAAGAAGGGCGCAGCGCGCCGTGGCTTGGGGATCGATGACGGCACGGGTATTGGGAGGTCACCGACAAGCACGCTCGGCACATCGGGTAGCATGTCGACACTCAATGGTACACCGTCGCGCAGTCCTAGCATGCGCCGCAAGTCGGCCCACTATCAGCAGGCACCAGTCACGCGAAGAGGTGGCCCGCGTAGTCCTCATTTGGGTACCATGAGCCGTCGATCTTCAAACGGGAGCTCGCATCATGGCCACCTTGATCTTCCGCCTAATAGCTTCTCTCAAAGCATGAGTCGTCCCGGCAACATGAGGAGGATGAGCGCAGGCAGCATCACGCCAACTGCTACTCTCTACGGAGACTATGTCAATGAATTTGGAGGTGCAGCGGCCTCTTCGCGACAGAGTCGACCTTCAAGCTCGCACTCGCTGGCACACTCCAATGCTGCCCCTCGCCCGAGTCTGCATGGCAAAGCCGGATCCACTGGCAGCACAAACTCTGCGTATAGGCCAGGTCAAGCTGGTAGCGCCTACTCTACTGGCAGCGGACGTCGGCACCCGCGACCCAGCCATGACGGAGGCACCACGGTCCGAAGACATCGTACCTACGCCTCCTCGTCGGGCAGCCCCAGTCGTCGCAACTCATTCCGGCACGACTCTCGACCATCATCGATCAAATCGCGTGCTTCTTCGCCTGGTCGTGCCATGACGGGTCTCAGCGAGTTTGGCGTAGAGAGTGAGATTGATGGTGATGTGAGTGGGTCTGGCGCACGAAGATCTACTCGCAGCACTCCACGACATTCCCTTGAGCTTCGCAGCCTTTCTGACTCTCGAAAGACCAGCGACACCCTCGAGCCGATCCATCCGCAGCACCATCAGGTCGTCGCTCAAAGTGTTTTTGTGGCTCACAAGTCGCGATCACCATACCGTCCACCTTCTGCCAATCCACACTTGCATGGTAGTCTCGCTCGCGGAGCGCCAGTAGCCGCGGACAGAGGTGCGAATGCTGGCGCTGTAGACAACTTTATGACGACCGTACCGAGCAGCGCAACTGGGCTTCCAGCTACAGGCACAGGCACATGGCATCATTCTTGGGGCAGACCACCGCCTTGTTGGGCCGGTCCAGTGGATCCACCACCTGCCGAGAACGAGATCGGTGGCAAAGGAGATTCAGGTGACAGTAACAAGCCCAAGCTCCGTGACGTCTTCGCTCATCGAGAGGATGATGATTGGACTGATGAGGATGAAGAGCCTTCGTATTCCGGTGGCCTTGGTCAGTTGGGGTCCCTTTCTTCTATGACCAGCAACCCCAATCGCACTGCGTCCGCTGCGTCGTCTCCTTACGCCACACGCAACTTTGCAGCTCTTGGCAGTGGTGGCGCTGGCAGTCTCAGCACAGATCCTGCAGCAAACGCCTTCCGAGGCGCAGCGCCTTTCTCATCACGCTATGCTGGGGTGCGGAACATCTTCCAAAACCAGCAGTCAAGGCCAGGGTCTGGCTTCAGATCGCACCACCCGGTGTCGTTGAGTCTGGGCAACGAATTCGCGCCGAAGTTGCTGTCTGCTACTCTGCATTCTCCGACCACGACTCAGCCCATGCTGGGCAGTCTTGGAAGTGTCAGTGGGAACACAGCAACAGCAGCATCTGCGAACGCGACGACGGCAGGAACAGGGAAGATTGAATCAGTGACGCAACCGAATCAACCGCAATCAGGCAATGTCGGTGGCGGAAGCAGGATCACAGGAACATTCCATAAACCAGTGCAAATCATCGAGGAGGAGGAAGAGAATGAGTGAACCTGCAGCCCAGATCGAACATTGTCGTTACAATATACCCATTCTTTATACCTTGTTTAAGTCTCGAGTGCCTCGCCTGCCATCGAAAGTGTGCGTTCATGAGGAAAAACAGATCAGCATTGGCGCCGATGGCAACGACGGAGTCACGAGCCATCAGACACACGGCTGTCCTCCATCATCACAACATCTGCAAGAAGCAATCAAACACTGAGAATTGTAGCAAAGATTATAGATTCTTAAATCGCACAAGTACATCATTGAAGCTACTCGCCATAAACGACTCTCCTAATCACATCCAGTTCTCCGTCCTTCCAAGTTCCATCTTTACTTGCTGCCTCAACTGCCGCTACAGCTTCTTCCATATGTTGTTCGTTGGTCGTACCTGACAGCACTGTGACTCTTAGACCTGGAATGTTCATTCCGCTAGCCAAGAAGGCGTATACGACTTGGTGCGGAGTCCAGCCTTTCTCGATTGCCAAGTTCTGCACCTCCAGTGAGCTGAGCAAGTTGGGATTACCGGTGAGACTCCAGAAGGGTTGATAGACTACACCTTTCTCACCCTTGCTATACGAATTTGGCGAAAGGGTGGGAGACAGAAGGGAGAGTAAAGCGACATCATGTCCTGTGGTGTAGTGCCATCTGTTCTGAACAACTTTCGGAGGGATGGTCGTAGTTCGAGCGATGGCTTGGAAGATGTCCGGGTCGTACACGTTGCTGATACCTATCTCTCTTACAAGTCCGAGCTGGACGAAGATTTCCATGCTTGCCCAAACTTTCAGTGTCCTTTCCAGTGTTGTCAGGGGAGAATGGAGGACGTAACTATCGATGTAAGCTTCACCTTTCTTATCGCCATACTCCACGCCTGCGTCAAGTTCTCCGCCTTCACCTTCCTTCTCCCAGTTCTCTTCGATCTTCTTTATCACCTTCTCCAATGGCTCAAAATCCAGCCAGGGATGAAGATTCCTCAAGCTAGCAGCGAAGCTTTTCCGCACCTGCACCTCTACCGCTTCATCATGACCGAACGGGATCAACTCTGGGTGCGACCAATCTTGACCTGAGCGAGGGGTGAATTTGCTTTGAAGCCAGAGTGATTCGCGTTGAAGATCCATTTCAGAACGAGCGGTGAGGAGGGCTTGACCGACATGGTCTTCTCGATAGTGTTTTCGTTGACCGGCGGTGTCTATGCCGCGAAAACCGTGTGTGAGGGCGAGAATGATCAGATCGGAGGTGTAGTCTCCTTTCCAAGCTGTGCCGTAAAGGAGTGGTGGAATGGAGGGAAGGGTGGAACGTGAGACGGGTGAGGATGAATCGAAGTGAGGTGCTAAAGAGGTGGAGGTAGATGCCGATGCGGAGGCTGATGCCGAGGTTGAGGCCTGGTTAGAAGCCATGGTTGCTACTCTGCTCTGATGAAGCTGCGGACGTGCGATCTGTAAAAGGCGCAGGCTGGAAGACGGCTGAGCTGAAACCGAGGCCAGGCGAGGGAGGTGTATGGACCGAGGGGAACCAGCACGAGCGAGTGAGGCGGGAGTGTTGGTGGCGGCGCGCCTCGTTGCGGCCAGGAGAAGTCGTGAAATTGATACAGAGATGATGGTAGCTAAGCACGCAGGACGAGCTGCGCTCGACGACGTCAAAGGAGAATGAGGAGTGAATGGATGATGGTAAGCTGCAAGGTATCACCATGACAAGAGAGAGTGAAAGAGGACGTGCGCATGCCGGTCTGTGCGAATCCTGCTTTCTGCTCCGCATCCCGAAAATTAGAACTTGTGACTTTGACGTGCTCAAGCTGCATCTTTGCGTTATTCCACGTTTCCTCCCGATTCAGATTGGTGTTGTCACTATCTAAGATCTCGCCATTACCGTATGCTGTCCAGGATTGCGGAATTCGGGAGACTTCAATGGGCTTGTTTGCTGCTGCAGCTCCACTTGGTGAATCAAGGGTCTGCACGAAATCACATCCTTTGCAGCCATTCACCACACCTTCAATTCAAGCCTTGGGGCGTTTCTCCGCCATGACCAAGCTTCTCCTGGGCTGATTCTACCGCACACCAACATTCTGCGCCCTTGCTCTTGCGGCTAAAGATCAGCTGACAACCCCTCAGCCACAACGAAAGCCCCAAGGTTGGGGTCATCAAGATGAGCACAGCGACCGTCGAAGAGTTCGTCGAACTGCTTAATGCGGAACAGCATGTCGACCTGCAGAAGCTACGAGATCTCGCTCGTCATGGAGTGCAGCCCTCTGTACGTGGTGAAGTCTGGCTATACCTTCTCGGTGTGCTCAGCGACGACAAGGGTCAGGAGATGACTTCAGTACGCAGCAAATACCTTGCCTACGAGGCACTCGACAAACACAATCCAACCCTCGAGAAACGTGTCCGCAGCGAATGTCAGCGATACTATCAAAAGCGACTCGGCACCCGACCGCCGCCAGGAAGAACACTGATGCGCAGCTCAAGGAGTGTATTCTCACGCAAACCAGGTGGATTCTCTGCTGCTGGCCTTGGTTCAAGCTCGACAGGAGGCATTGGAGGAGGAAGAGATTATGGGCTGGATGGTGCATCCTCTTCGCAGCAGAGTATGTCAATGTCAAGTCCCTCGATAGGCGAGGGGCCTCACTCGGCAGTGTCAGGATCAAACGTGCCAGCTTTGGCAACGTCAACACTAATGGGTATGGACAGAGGGCCGAATAGAGTCAATGACGGAAGGATTCATGCTCTTGGCGGAATCATCGGTGAGAGCGGTGTCTCAGCAGCAATGGACGCCGATGATCCGGACGCAGCTGCTGCGCTTGAACTGAAGCGCTTTGGGAGGAGTGTAGAGAACATCATTTGCGCTTTCATGAACAGGTGTGCTGATGCTGAAGCGGCAAGAAGGTGTGCTGCCTTCGGGAGCGGCACGGGAACAGTCGCAAACCAGTCTTCGAGCTCGCTCACTCAGTGTCACGATTCAGATCCTTCGAGCAGTGCGCCGAACGATAATCAGAATGGAGAAGGCCGACAATCGGAAGGAACAAGAGGTCGAGCGCCTCAGCATCGCGATCCCGAGCTTACACAGAGGGACGACGATCCGTTTAGGTCAAGCAAGCCAGGAGATGGCGGCAGTGGCAGCGGACTCTTCCTCGAAAGCGATGGCGCAAACTCACGATCTGGCTACAGCAATGCTTCATCATCACGGCACGGGCACGGGCATAGTCAAGCGCACAGCAGCGGTACAACATCACGGTCACGTTCACGAGCAGGATCGATGAGCGGCGCAGGCAACGGTACAAGCTCAGGCGCACTTAGCCTGAATCCAAACTCCAGTCGTGGCGCTGCAAGCGTGGAAGAGGCAGTACGATCACGTATGCCACGCGAGTACGAATGGCAGCCCCAAGTTAACGCTAGCACCGGTAGCGGCTCAGGCACAGCAGCCGAGTTCCATCCTGCACTGGTCTACCTCTGTGCGCCATTTGTACAATGTGTCCGTGTGGAAGCGGGCATGTACTTTGCGTTCGAGAAGCTGATGATGTTGATGGCGCGACACAGTGCACGCAACCCTCTGCCACGGCAAGTTGCAACCTTCTTGACGCTATTCAGGACAACGTTGCCGGAGTTGCATTCGTACTTTGAAGAGGAAGAAGTGGACATCATTGGCTTTGCGACCAACTGGTTGCAGCATCTCTTAGCGGGAGAGCTGAGGATCGAGGATCTGATGCGGCTATGGGACACCTATTTTGCATTGCCAGACTTTTTGGATCTGCATCTTTATGTCTGTATAGCGATCTTGACCAATTGCAAGGACTCGTTGGAAGAGCTGGATAGGTCAGAGACGAGGAGTATGCTGGATAGCCTGCCACCCTTGGATATCGACAGAGTAAGTGCAGCGATGCCGAAACTAGTTTGACAAGAGCTTCACGCAGGGTTACTGACCTCTTTCTCTCATCTCTTGCTTGACTTTGTCTCTGAACAGATCATCAACGAGGCCATCAACATTCGGTTGAGCCATCAGAGGTCGCAACGCACTGATGATCTTTGACCCAATCAACCATTTCGACAGAAACAAGTACAACCTCGGAGTGAGAGATCCATAGCCATGTCTAGTACTTAGATAGTAGCAGAGCGTGCTTCGTTTACGAACCTCGTTATTCGGCACGAAGAAACACGCGAATGCGTTGTCCCCCGGATCTGCGCGGTGTGGGGAGCCGTAAGTTCTTCTGTGAATCGTTCGATATCCGATACCAAGGGTGTTGCTGAGTTGCATTGCCAAGCCATGGTGTCTGTGAGACCCTTTGATGCCATCATGACAGGTGCATCGCATGATACAGCCAGCCAGAACACTCACACACGCGCTGACGGGATTAGCACGCGGAGAAGGAGCTTGTGGCGCTTCTTTCGGGAGATGGCGTTGACGAGCACAGCCTTTGTAGTTGGCGTCGCGGTTATAGTGGCCGTGGCGTGCAACTTTCGAGGCAACGCGAACACGCTATGCAGGCGAGAACTTGAACTCACTCGATGCAAAATGGCGGCCCTGGCAGCAGCACGAGACATGTGCATGTTGCACACAATGCGGTCAAGACCGCGACAAGTGCAATTGTCGAGCTAGCTATTTTCGTTAGTTGACACACTTACGAAGGAACAAGAGTCACGTCGAAACGGCGTGAATGGAAGGCCACCGCTAGACAGCAGACAAAATGGCAGGAGCGGCATGATTTGAGAGATGACGCGCTCTTGCGCAGCCGGGCTTCATGCTCTCGAACCTGGCCTTCAAATGTCACTTTGTCACACGCTTTCCTGCAAAATCACTATCGGGAGGACATGAGGTGATCGGCAACTCTCTTCTGGCACATAGATGCAAGCTGCGTACTCGATGGATGTTCGATGGTGATGCTAAGCAGTAGATCCGATTCATGGGCAAGTGCGAGCGTCGAAGGAGAGATATGAGGTATCTCGACAGTTGTGTGCCTGAGAATTTAGGTTGACGCGTGCGTGCTTCAGGCTCTGCGTGACAGGAAAGACCGATAACCGACACCTCGCCTGAGGATTGAAGACATTCAAGACACAGTATGTTGCGTTTGTTCAACGAGACACATCACCAAAGCATGCTGTGTACTGTACTGTACTGTACAGTACAGTACTGAGCGAAGAGCAATTCGGAAGAGCGAGAGGGTGGTGAGTAAAAAGCCAAGAAAAGAAGCAGAGAGACAGGGACGAGGATAATACGGACTCGGAGATTTGAGGGTGTCTCGCTTGGCCCCTTTGTCTGTGTTTCAGGCCAAAATGCTGCGCTGTCATCGCAAACTGGCAGCGGCTTGTTGACCTTTTCTTTTTACTCGCCGGACAGACGCAAGAGCAGAGAGCCGAATGGCAAAAAATAGACGGTTCGAACTCCGCTCGTGGCAAGTGTGGCCCTTTGACGATGCTGTCGTACAAGACGGCAATTCCTTGATCAGGTCAAGTAACGACGCAGTGATGGCTTCGCAACGCATACAGCAGTAGCAAGCTGAAGCGTACGCACAACAGAGGGAAGAATGAGCGGAAGAAAAAAGGACAGCAAGGAGGAAATCGAAGAACTCATGGTCGAATCGGCGTCCGTCTTACCACGCCGTCAAATGTGAGGCTGCAGGAAAGCACACACACCGCGCACTTTTGCTGTGCATTTCCCCCGCGCGGCTGTTTTTAGGCATCTGCGCAACTCCCTGCATGAGTGCAGTCTCCACCTTTGGCTGCTCTGCTTCTAGTGTTGGTCGGTTGCTACGCGCTGACAAGTAATGGATCGGCACAGCCGGACGCTTGAGACGCCTTGCAACTTGCTCTTGGAAAGTCACACAATCAGACAGGACATCGAGGATCGAGAAGAGACAGACAACAACGGCGTATCCGCAAAGTGACTGACAGAATCGGCTGTTCCGCCTGCCTTGGAAGGGCGACTTTGTACTGTACAGTACTGTAACTTATGCGCTGCTGAGATGCAATTCACGCTCGTCAACTCCAAGCTCCGACTGATCTTCCAAGACAAGTCGAGTTGAGTCAAGACGTCTTACTTGCTATCAACCACCACCATCCAACCCTGTCCCCGTCTCGCTCCATTGTCACAGCCTCGAGTGAATTCCTTTTTTCCACCACCATCTCACCCCGCTCTCCCTCGCCCTCGCAACAAGGACGGAACACCGTTTGCGAGATCATTCGCTCTTTTCTTCACCCGGACCCGACCTCGTCAACTTGCTGCCGATCGACCAACCAGTCGCCGCAATCCCACAAACTCGAATTCCCATAACCTCACGGCAGTGGGCATTCAAAGAAGACGAAGCTCCATCTTGCAACACCCACAGGACCATACACACATCGCCCACCTCATAACCACGCATACTGTTGACCAGGAGTTTAAACTTTCATATCCGCCCTCGAGAAGCATCTGCTTGGCCGCATACTCGCTCCCACCAACTAGGCCTGCATCATGAGCTA
Source organism: Ustilago cynodontis (assembly GCA_928865425.1). Classification (NCBI taxonomy): domain Eukaryota; kingdom Fungi; phylum Basidiomycota; class Ustilaginomycetes; order Ustilaginales; family Ustilaginaceae; genus Ustilago; species Ustilago cynodontis. The sequence continues at coordinate 485,655 of CAKMXY010000021.1, read as the reverse complement.
TGACGCATACCCAATGCGGCCCGACCAGGGCCGTCAGCAACGCCAGCAGCGCTCCTATCAGCTCTCTGTAAGTCCTCCCATTCCTGTCACGGCCCACTTTCGCAACTAATTCGCCGCTGCATCGCCGCATCGCCGCATCGCCGCAATGGGTCAAAGCGCGGCTTAGGCATTCCGCATAAACCGATGCTTCTACAACTGGCAAAGTATATGAGCAGCGAAAAGCTGCCTTGGGAGAAGGAATACTGACCCCAGCTCGCCCTTCTCTTATAACTTTGCTCCACGCCCTCGTGCAACTGGACTCGTTGCTAAATGCTCTAACGACCTAACGAAACCTTCTGCACGACTCCGACATGTCTTCTTTGCGCCGCTGGTGGATCGGCTTCCAACCCATTCAGGATGACCCGTTGAGACAGCCAAACCTTCCCTATGCCAACCCCATGGGCGGATACGGCAGCTCGACCAGCATGCACCCCGAAAACCCCTTCTATGCAGGCGAGAACCCAAGCTTCCAGACTCTTGCTCCTGGCACCTCCGAAGGTCACGCAACCTACTACGAGGAAGACAAGGTTCCTCTCACAGACTCTGCCGACGAAAAGTATGGCTTCTCCCAAGCCAGCAACAGCACCTACAACTTGCCCGTTCAGAGCGGCTTCCCAACTCCTGGACCCTACGGAGGTCCATCGTCCTTCTCTTCTGATCTGGGCTCAGAGGACAGCGCCAGTCAAGTTGCTTGGGCCAAACGTCAGCAGGCTCCCAAGCGTGGTCTTACCAAGAAAGTCAAGCTCACACGGGGTCACTGGATCGTAGATCACCCCGTCCCCACTGCAGTCAAGAACTCGGTCGAGCCAAAGTGGTCTCAAGGCAGCCGCACTCAGGAATTCACGCACATGCGATACACTGCTGCCACCTGCGACCCGGATGAGTTCACACTCGAAAACGGCTGGAGCTTGCGAACCTCGCAACAGTACGGACGCGACACGGAACTGCTGATCGCCATCACCTACTACAACGAAGATCGCATCTTGCTCGCACGAACCCTCCACGGTGTCATGCTCAACATCCGCGACATCTGCAAGAGCAAGACCTCCAAGTTCTGGAGGCGATCGGCGGAAGAAGGTCGACCTGGTTGGCAGCGAATCGTCGTCAGTCTCATCTTCGACGGTATCGATCCTTGTGATAAAGAAGTACTTGATCTGCTCGCCACTGTTGGTGTCTACCAAGATGGTGTCATGAAGCGAAAAGTCGATGGCAAGGATACTGTCGCACATCTTTTCGAGTACACCACTCAGCTCTCAGTGGACCCCACTCCCGCTCTCATTCAGCCGCACGGTGATGATGCCTCCAACCTCGTCCCTGTCCAAATGATCTTCTGCCTCAAGCAAAAGAACAGCAAGAAGATCAATAGTCACCGCTGGCTCTTCAATGCCCTTGGCCGTCATCTTCAGCCCGAGCTCTGCGTGCTCATCGACGCTGGTACCAAGCCCGGTCACAAGTCGCTCTACTATCTCTGGGAGGCATTCTACAACAATGCCAACCTTGGTGGTGCCTGTGGTGAGATTCACGCCATGATCAAGAACGGCCGCAAGCTCATCAACCCCCTTGTTGCTGCACAGAACTTCGAGTATAAGATGTCCAACATTCTCGACAAGCCTCTCGAATCGACTTTCGGATACGTCAGTGTGCTTCCTGGTGCCTTCAGTGCTTACCGCTTCCGTGCCATCCAAGGCAGGCCGCTTCAGCAGTACTTCCACGGTGACCACACTCTCGCTGACAGGTTGGGCAAGAAAGGTTTGCACGGTATGGACATCTTTACAAAGAACATGTTCTTGGCCGAAGATCGTATCCTCTGCTTTGAGCTTGTCGCCAAGGCAGGCGATCGATGGACACTGACGTACGTGAAGCCATCCAAGGGTGAGACAGACGTACCCGAAGGTGCAGCTGAGTTGATCTCACAGCGTCGACGATGGCTTAACGGTTCCTTTGCCGCTTCCATTTACTCGCTGGTTCACTTCTTCCGCATCTACAAGTCCAACCACGGCATCATCCGTCTCTTTTTCTTCCACCTTCAGGCTCTCTACAATGCTTTCGTACTCATCTTCTCTTGGTTTGCTCTGGCCAACCTTTGGCTCACCTTCTCGATCATCATCGAGTTCCTGCCCGACGAACTGCTCAAAGACTCTTCGCAAACCACACTCATCGTCTTCCACTGGATCAATCAAGCCGCCAAATGGATCTATGTCTTCTTCCTTGGTCTGCAATTCGTGCTGGCGCTGGGTAACAGACCGAAAGGTGAAAAGACGACCTACATAGTCTCGTTTATCGTTTTCGGTATCCTCGGTCTTTACTTGATCTTCACTTCGCTCTGGTTGACCATAAAGGCTCTGGCGGCAACGGATTTGAAGGGCGACCTGTGGCATGCGCTCTTCAATCAGACGACGGGTGTTCTAATTGCAGCCTTGGCAGCGACGTTCGGTATCTATCTAATAGCCTCAATCCTGTACGCTGATCCCTGGCACATGATTACTTCCTTCCCTCAGTACATGCTTATCGCTCCGTCATTCATCAACATCCTCAACGTCTATGCGTTCTGCAACTTGCACGACGTCAGTTGGGGAACGAAAGGATCGGACAAAGCTGACGCCCTGCCTACAGTCGATACCAAGAAGGGCAAGAATACCGAGCCTGGCACTGTCGAAGAGATCGAACGCCACCAAGACGATATCGATGAGACGTTCAAGTCGGTCGTCTCGCGAGCCGTAGCACCATTCAAGCCAGAAGAGAGTATCGAAAAGCCTACGATGGATGACAGTAACAAGACCTTCCGAACCCGTCTCGTTGCATTCTGGCTGCTCACCAACGGTGCGCTGACCGTAGCCATCGAAAATGTCAACGGCGTGAACACCGGTCTGACTTCCAAGCAGATCGAGCTCGAGCAGAGTAACAAACAGTCAACTTACTTCAAGATCATCTTGTGGGTTACCTTTGGTCTATCCGCTTTCCGTTTCATCGGATGTGTGATCTACTGGATCAAACGTAACTCTACTCGATGCTTCCGTAAGACCTAAGCGATGGCTGTGTTTACGTATATACCACCTCACTGATGCGGGACATCGACCTATTGAACAAATGGACATTTTTGACATGAAGCCTTTGCGATGTGTGTGAAGCTTTGACCGTTGAGAGCTAGCGTACTGTATTGCCACCGTGAAACCTTTATCCCTAACCATCAGATTGTTGCAATCGGACTCAGCCCGTTTCTTGGCATCCTTTCCTTCACTGATGTCCGCTGCTTAATGTGACCAAACGAGCAAAAAAAAGACCGTCACGCTCACACGCTCACACATCGCCGACGTTGTCTTCGACAACGGCGTACGTCGTCTGAGTCATGGATCTACCTATTTGCTTTTGTTCCTGAACTGCAAACCATGCGCTGCTGGCTCCTGTGGTGTTCAGAGGCCAAGGAGGGGAGAGGAGCGGGAAGGCGGAGAAACATTTTGATGGAAAGGCAACGCCAAGAGACGGAGACATACAGCAGGGAGGTGCTTGGATTGCTCACTGATGATGGATAAAGTTGAACATCCGCAGGGTCTGCATGTCAGTGCATGACACGGGAAGAACAGGTACGCGTTTGGAAATGCAGGTCCCGAAGCAGTGGATAAATTGGCAAGCCACGCAGAGTCCGAGCAGCCCGGTTGAGCAACCATGTGCCCGTCCGGGAGGATTGCGGGCGTCAAGGATAAATTCTGCGTCAAGGATAAATTCTAGGTCGGATAGTCGCCAACCGACCTCTGAAGCAAAGTTGTTCTATACATGAGGAAGGCCTAGCCCTGAACACACAGCAGCAACGGCGCGCCCACTGTAAGGAACTTGGTGAGTGTTGGTGACGTTGAGGTCGTGTGTTGAGCCTGCTCATCATCTTACCTTGAGAGCATATAAGGAGCAGGGAGCAGAGTCATCGATAGCCTCAGAAGCCATCCTCACTACATTCCATCCCTTACCCCTCGTCAACACACTCTCCTACAATGAAGTTCACCATGCTCAGCGTCTTGGCTCTGGCCGCTGCAATTGGCGTCTCGGCTCTTCCTAGCGACAGCGCTGCCATTCGGGCCCGCGAACTCGATGTCATGGCCCAGTTTGCAAGCCTGCACACGATTGACAGGCGTGCCTTGTCTAATGGCAAGAAGTGCAAGGAGGACTCGCAGTGCGACTCGGAATTCTGCAAGAAAAGCTGGTTCAGGTCAAACGTGTGCGAAGGCAAGCTCGCCAACGGCCAGGAGTGCGACGACGACAAGCACTGCTCTTCAGGCTACTGCAAAAGGACCAGCTTCTTCCGCGCCAAGAAGTGCGATGTCAACACCACTCCAAAGGGCTCGCTTGACAAGGGCGCCAAGTGCGAACGAAACGCCGATTGCAAGAGTCAGATCTGCGATGAAGGTTATCAAGGATATCTCAAGAAGTGTGTTACTCGGGAAACCGGAGAAAACTGTTCGCAAAACAGCCACTGCGAGTCTGGCTTCTGCTTCATCAAGCCCGTGGGCAACAATCATCGCTGCCTTGCTGTTAACCTTGCAAAGGGCAAGCCCTGTGTCAGCAACGTACAGTGCGCTTCAAACAAATGCAGCAACTTTTGCGAGTAAGCTCTGCATCGGCACACAAAATGCGCCCATCATCTCGCTCAGCTTGATTGTGCTCATTTCTTTGCCACTATCGAGATGGTGTTGATGTGTCCTCTGCGTAGAAATCAAACTTTTGCAGACTTTACATGGCTGTAGAGCGTATGACATGCGCTCGCAAAAGCATCGCCTGTGCATGAGTGAATAAGGTGCACAAGTAGCTGAGAGCAGGGCGAGGCACAAATGAGAGCAAGTTCAGCATTTGGTGGCTCTCGTTTGAGGTTGTAGCCACGAGGCCGGTCGCAAGGTTCGTGGCACCGCGCTCTGTAGTCGGAAGTTGAGGGAGCACCTTGCAATTGAGGTGTGAGGTCTCAATGGCATATGACGAGGCAAGCAAAGCAGCGTGAATCTTGATTGAGCGCAGGTACGCACAAACACCCAGATACTTGCCTCAAGCTCAAGCAAGTTGAAGGGTCAGCAACGACCACGCACAGTTGAGTCTAACCAGGTGGCAGAGTGCTGTACACGAGCCGGAGTCCCACGATGCAGCATCTTCGTCATCGGATTCCGACATGGGCATCGACTGCATCGCGTGCCTGAGCTTCTGGAAGGTCATTCAGCTGAGGTTTAGCAGCGAAGGGAGCAGGAACCCGAACAAGTTGCCTCCGAGAAAGAATTACATGACAAATTCTAATTAAAGTGCTGCGTGAAGCTATCTCTTCGGCCTTTGGATGATGAAAGATCTTCTTGGCAGCTACTGTATGGCAGCTCTGCTGAGCGAGCGACACAGGTTCAGATATGCAAGATTTAATGTGACGCGAAGCTTTGCTTGAGGCAAACTTTGGACTTAACTTAGACTCTGACGTAGATGACGCACACGCTTCTGCCTGCGGGTATTGCACGCGTTCAGCACCAAGAGGGTTGAAGTGAATTAGGGTACAGAAGCAACGGAATTTGACTTCCGAGCAAGCGAAGACACAGGCACCGTGCCTGCAACTTTAACCTACAATATTTTGTTTACTGCCTGTTTTTCTTAACATCGTAACAAGAGAACTCAAAAGAGACCCCTGTTCGGTTCGGTGGATGGAACCCGGCGCACAGAGCTCTGCCGCGTCTCATTTTATCTGGAAAATCATCGAACAGCACGAAGCGCTTCTGTTGTTAACTTATTGCAAACGTGAATGGTCCCCTTGCGCGCGTGGTTCGCCCGGTGAATATGTGCCGCGGCCTCCAGTTCAAACTAGGCAAAGACTGACATTCTTTGGCTGCATGTGGTCAGTAAGCTGTAGCTCAGTGACGTCGGGCCCTGCAGTTGTACTGTATTCTGAAATGACCGACCGGCGAAAAAAATAAGTGCTTTTTTCGATAAGGCAGACATGCTTCTGCCAGTTCGCCCGGAGCTGAGTTGCCGACAATAGCCTGCCTTACAGGCCCACCATGCTACAGCATCTTTTGCAGGTCTTGGCCCCCCACATCAGGGACCTTCCTTCCTATCACCGACGTCGCTGTCTCCGCTGGCCTTGCCATCCAAGCTCGGATTCCCTTTCCGGAAAGAAAGTTTGTTTACAGTACCTCGTCATACTGAGCTCGTTCTTCGCATGATCGTTTTGTTGCAGTTCAGTGACTGTCGTTACTGTACGGCTCCTTCCCAAGTCTTGTGTGGCTCGGAAGATAGATATAGGAGCATCATTTTCACTCCCGCAATCACAGCTTCCGTCTCCAACTTTTCTCAACTGATCCTATCACTTCACGACAGCACGCAGCCGCTGCGGTGCCAGCTCTCACCCACAATGAGCGACCCAGCCGTCTTCAGTGGGACCTCCACTCCCGCTGGCCTCACAGCAGCAACTTCAGCGACCAACAGTGTCCACAATGATCATGCTGTCGATATGTCTGACGCTTCCACCCCCGACGAGCACCATGTCGATGTTCAGCGAGCCAAAACCGAGTTCGCAATGCTCGAGACCTCCCTCAGTCGCCAGTCCGAGGCTACCCGCCAGCGCAGCGGACAGTCGAAGGATGTCGAGGCTGCAGACAGCACCGACGATGACGACGACTTCAACCTGGTCGAGTACCTCCGCTCTACCCAAACAGAGAAAGCACAGGCTGGCATCAAATCGAAGCGTATCGGTGTCTCTTGGACCAACCTCGAGGTCATCGGTAACGATTCGATGGCCCTCAACATCCGTACCTTTCCTGATGCTGTGACGGGCACCTTCCTTGGGCCCATCTTCAAGATCATGGCCAAGTTCAACAAGAATAGGGGCAGGAAGCTGCTTCAGAACTTGACAGGTGTCGCCAAGCCTGGAGAGATGGTCCTCGTTGTTGGCCGCCCTGGTTCTGGCTGCTCCACCTTCCTCAAGACCATTGCCAACCAGCGTGCAGGATACATTGCTGTCAACGGTGATGTCAAGTATTCTGGCATCAGCAGTGAGGAGTTTGCTCGCAAGTACAAGGGTGAAGCCGTCTACAACGAAGAGGACGATCTTCACTTCGCAACCCTGACTGTCAAGCAGACGCTCGAGTTTGCCCTCAATCTCAAGAGTCCTGGAAAGCGTCTCCCGAACCAGACAGTCAAGTCTCTCAACCAGCAGGTGCTTGACACCTTCCTCAAGATGCTTGGCATTCCTCATACCGCTGACACCCTCGTCGGCTCGGCCGTCGTTCGAGGTGTCTCTGGTGGTGAGCGCAAGCGTGTCAGTATCGCAGAGTGTATGGCCTCTCGTGCTGCTGTCCTCAGCTGGGACAACTCCACTCGAGGTCTCGATGCTTCCACTGCTCTTGACTATGCCAAGTGCATGCGAGTCTTCACCGACATTGTCGGCTTGACCACCTTTGTTGCCCTCTACCAGCCCGGTGAAGGTATCTGGGAGCAATTTGACAAGGTCATGGTCATCGACGGAGGCCATTGTGTTTACTACGGTCCTCGTGACAAGGCTCGTCAGTACTTCCTCGACCTCGGCTTCAAGGACTACCCTCGTCAGACCTCCGCCGACTTCTGCTCTGGCTGTACTGATCCTAACCTCGACCGCTTTGCGGAGGGTCAGGATGAGAACACCGTGCCTTCCACTCCTGAGCGCCTTGAGGAGGCCTACCACAAGTCATCCATCTACCAAGACATGCTCCGCGAGAAGGAGGAGTACGATGCCCAAATTGCAGCAGATAACAGCGCCGAGCGAGAGTTCCGAGAGGCCGTCCTCGAGGACAAGCACAAGGGTGTTCGCCCCAAGAGTATCTATACCGTCAGCTTCTTCTGTCAGGTACAGGCTCTCACTATCCGTCAGATGCAGATGATCCTAGGAAACCGTCTTGACATCTTTGTATCCTTTGCCACCACTATTGCCATTGCCCTAATCGTCGGAGGTATCTACTTGAATCTTCCAGAGACGGCTGCTGGAGCCTTCACCCGTGGCGGTGTTCTTTTCATCGGCCTGCTCTTCAACGCACTCACCGCTTTCAACGAGTTGCCTACTCAAATGGGTGGTCGTCCGATCCTTTTCAAGCAGATGAACTACGCCTTCTACCGACCCTCTGCCCTCTCGCTGGCCCAACTTTTTAGTGATATCCCGCTTAGCGTCAGCAAGATCATGCTTTTCAGCATCATCCTTTATTTCATGGCAGGCCTCGAGCGAACAGCTGGCGCATTCTTCACATTCTTCATCTTCATATATTTCGGATATCTCGCCATGTCGGCTCTCTTCCGGCTTTTTGGAACGGTCTGCAAGTCCTACGATGTCGCAGCCCGCTTGGCGGCCGTGATCATTTCGGCTTTGGTGGTCTTCGCTGGCTATGTGATCCCCAGGAACTCCATGTACAGATGGTTGTTCTGGATCGCATATTTGAACCCGCTTTTTTACGCTTTCTCTGGTGTAATGATGAACGAGTTCAAGGACTTGTCCCTGGCCTGCGTCGGACAGTACATCGTGCCTCGAAACCCTGCCGGTTCAAATCAATACCCAAACAATGTTGGCGAGAACCAGGTCTGCGTCCTGCCTGGAGCCCAGCCTGGACAGCAGTTCGTTGCAGGCAACGACTACCTCAGGGCAAGCTTTGGTTATGACTCGAGCGATTTGTGGCTCTACTTTGGTGTCGTCGTCATTTTCTTCGTTGGCCTGGTCGCGGTCACGATGGCTGCCATCGAATTTTTCCAGCACGGTCAATATTCTAGCGCGCTCACCATTGTCAAGAAGCCCAATAAGGAAGAGCAGAAGCTCAACCAGCGCCTCAAGGAGCGCGCCTCGATGAAGGAGAAGGACGCCAGCAAGCAGCTCGACGTCGAATCCAAGCCGTTCACCTGGGAGAAGCTCAGCTACACCGTTCCTGTCAAGGGCGGAAAGCGACAGCTGCTCAACGACGTCTATGGTTACTGCCGCCCGGGCACTTTGACTGCGCTCATGGGTGCCTCTGGTGCAGGTAAGACGACACTCCTCGACGTTCTGGCCGACCGAAAATCGATTGGTGTCATCAGCGGTGATCGCTTAATTGATGGCAAGAAGATTGGTATCGAGTTCCAACGAGGCTGCGGTTATGCCGAGCAACAGGACATCCACGAAGGTACCGCTACAGTGCGAGAAGCTCTGCGCTTCAGCGCATACCTTCGCCAGCCTGCCCATGTACCTAAGGCTGACAAGGACGCCTACGTCGAGGATATCATCGAACTCCTAGAGATGCAGGAGATTGCCGATGCCATGATCGGTGTTCCTGAGTTCGGCCTCGGTATTGGAGACCGCAAGAGGGTAACTATTGGAGTAGAGCTGGCAGCTCGACCAGACCTCCTGCTGTTCCTGGATGAACCTACCTCAGGACTGGACGGTCAGACAGCTTACAACGTTGTTCGATTCCTCAAGAAGCTTGCTGCCTCCGGCCAAGCTATCCTATGTACCATCCACCAGCCCAACGCCCTCCTGTTCGAGCAGTTCGACCGGCTATTGCTCCTGGAACGTGGTGGCAACACATGTTATTTTGGAAAGGTAGGAAAGAACGCAGAACATATCGTCAAGTACTTTGCCGAGCGGGGAGCTAAGTGTCCCCCTAGTGTCAATATGGCAGAGTACATGCTCGACGCTATTGGAGCTGGCTCCATGAAGAGGGTTGGTAACAAGGCCTGGTCGGAGCTTTATCTCAAATCTGAGCTGTTCCAGCAGAACTTGGCAGAGATCGAAAGAATCAAGAAAGAGGCGGCAGGTTCCTCTTCCTCCGAAGGCAATGCGCAGAATACCGAGTATGCTACGTCTTTTGGGACACAGGTCAAGGTGGTACTCAAGCGAGCTCTTCTCAGCACCTGGAGACAGCCCGACTATCAGTTCACTCGTCTGTTCCAGCATGCAGCCATCGCCCTCGTTACCGGCCTTTGTTTCCTCAACCTCGACAACACCGTAGCCTCGCTACAATACCGAGTCTTTGGTATTTTCATGGCAACAGTTCTTCCTGCCATCATTCTGGCACAGATTGAGCCTTTCTTCATTATGGCGAGATCGGTGTTCATCAGGGAGGACTCCAGTAAGATGTATAGCGGAACGGTTTTCGCCATCACTCAGCTTATTCAAGAGATCCCCTTCGGCATTGTGTCCTCAGTGGTATACTTTATACTCTTCTATTACCCAGCAGGCTTCCAGTCGAGCTCGGACCGAGCTGGCTACTTCTTCGCAATGCTGTTGGCTACCGAGCTCTTCGCAGTCACACTCGGTCAGGCCATCGCTGCTATCTCTCCCTCCATCTACATCGCCTCCCTTTTCAACCCCTTCATGATCGTAATCCTCAGTTTGATGTGTGGAGTCACGATCCCTTACCCCAACATGCCAGCCTTTTTCAGGTCCTGGCTCTACCATGTTAATCCTTTGACCTACTTGGTTGCAGGTCTGGTTACTAACGAGATGCATGATCTTCCAGTTCGGTGCTCACCAAGCGAATTTGCTCGCTTCCAACCTCCTAGCGGCGAGACTTGCCGTGCTTGGGCTCAAACTTTTCTCGACGCCTTTGGAGGATACCTCGAGAATCCGGACGCAGCTTCCGACTGTCAGTATTGCCAGTACTCGAGCGGCGATCAATTCTACGCCGTCCTCAACACAAAGTTCTCAGAGCGCGGCCGAAACATTGGCATCATGATCGCTTTCGTTGCATTCAACGCCTTCGCTACCATCGTTGCCAGTCGCTTCATCAAGTACGCCAACCGTTAGACTTTTTCTGTCGCTCACTATAGATGCCATTGTTTCGTTTTACTTTTCATACACTCCACGGACAGTGATTCTGAAATGTTGACACCTTCGTCCCCAATTTACACCTGGACATCTGGGTCTGTGTCACGAGTGTTCTCATTGCATCTGTTGCAGGATAAGCCTGCCGTTCTCGCATCCTATGAAGGATCGAATGGGGTCCAGCTGATGCACTCGTTTCGAAATGTATCATCTTTCAGTACGTTCGGAACACAGGTCTAATGCGCAGAAGAGTTCCTTGACGTGCCAAGACTGTAACGCGTGCCGCCGGTCCGAACGCAACAATCCCGCTCATTCTCTGCCGGTAACTTGTTCCCGCGGAGCAACACAAATGCACTTCTGGACTCCTGCAGAGTATCTTGCTGTGCTCTGCACAATTGAGCAAGACATGGGCTGCTGCTTGACGCTCTGTCTGTAGGTCTGTTAACTGTTCCTAAGCATCTGCCACTTGCACCTCTACTGCCGGACATCGTGCTTCGCTTCCAATTGGCAGTCGAGGATGGACCCTGTATGCCATGAGGCACGGGCTCATCCTTGCTATAGCGCGGGTCAATGTATGCAGCAAATCATGCTTGCTATATGTTGGATGCATACGTCCATTGCCTGCTCATACTTCGACTCTACCATACTCAAGGATGCATCTGATGTTAAGCACAAATCTCCGCTGCCTGCTTCGGCGCTTGTATTGCACTCAAATGTTCACACGGATTGCCACAGACCAGTGAAACCGCTTCAAACCTCACTTTGATTTATGCGTCTTGATCGGCGACAATGTCAGAATCCCGCCTAGGTTCTTCCTGTACCTGAGCAAGACGTGCTTCCAAATGCTCCAACACACGCCGGAGTCGATTGTCCAGCCGAAACCCGATCCAGCCCAGCCCCTCATGCAATGACGAAGCTGATGCACCATTGGCATCAAACTTATCCGCAACCCTCCGCCACATTGCCAGACTCCACTTTGCATGGTCGTTGCTGACCCTTCGAATTGCTGTCAAGATCCAAAACAGTTGATTAGTCGAAGGTGCACGTCGCAGTGCATCGAGTCTTCGCTTTTCGGAGAGCGTCAGCCATCCTAGCGGTGTAGAGATGGTGCGGGTCGCATCTTCGGCGCTCCAGTCCATGGGACCAGACGGCAGCGCTTGACTGAGGTCTGGTTCCATATTGAGAAAAGCATCGAAGATCTGCTGGAACGTGTCAATGTTCCATAAACGGAGCTGTTCATGGTGAGGTCCGTCTTCCTTGCTATGCAATGAACCCTCCTCTCCGTGTTCAGGTGCCTGAAATGACACTGGCTCCCACGTGCTGCGTTCAGGATGCTCCTCATCAAACGTCACCGCCCTGCTTGGTCTGCCGTGCCGAGAGAAGCCGCGAAAGAAGCTGTCAAAGATTGCCAGCGTGGGTTGCATCGTTTTCTCGTCCGTAGCTTGATCGGCTGCACCAACCTTGCTTCGCTCGCGTCCTTTTGCAGAGAATCGAAGTGGTGTGGAGACAAAATCCTTGAAGACGCTAAGCGCATCGGCGAATCGTCCATCTCGCGCGAGACTGTTGATCATCAGAGCATGGGTGATCTCATCGGGAAGAATGTCACGGGGCAGGTCCAAAATGCCGAGTATAGCCTCTGTCGCTTGATTGCTGGTGGATTCGGCCACGTCACGGTAGCGGCCGACATCTCGCTTCTCGTTGCGATCTGGCCAGAAAAGAGGCTCGAGTTCAGCGCCAGAATCTTTATCTCGTGAGAGTGTCGGCTTGTTGTTACGCTCTCCGTACGCGATGTCTGAGTGATGTGATGCGAGTTCAGCGTGTACCAGATTCTGTCGGAGCTGCCGATAAACTTCCAGAGCGGTGTCGGTTGCGGTGTGTGGAGCGTCACTATCTCGCCCGAGTCGTTTGGCCGATGCAGGTCCTCGAATCAGCCAGTGACCTAGTGCGTTGTTGATGCAATCGATGTTGAGTACGCCTTTGTGGTGAGCAGATCTAACTACGCGATGCACGGCATCCCAACGGTCAAGCAAGCTATACATGGTGATCATGATGTTGAAGGTGATCTGGTCGGGCTCGATGTGATTTATCCTCTGCATACGTTCGAGCACTGAATGAAAGAGTCGATCCGCACGCTCGTGCGGATCAATGTGAATTGGCGCCGCATCTGAATCGAGGTAGAAACGCCGCAGCTTTGATGCTAGAGAGGCGTTCAGTTGTGCGGAATACGATAAGCGATGGTCTTCAGCGAGCTTCATCATTGCATCATCCTCGTCCTCGTCCGTCCGCTCTTCCTTGGAAACTGAGCGACGAGCGGGATCGCTCCGATGCAAGGTGCGTGTAATGATGTCCAGAATCGTGTTGTATGTGGCGAGGTCGGGGAAGTTCGGTTGCCGCTGCTTGCCGGAAAATTTCGATTGTTGTGAGTCACGAGGCGTTCGTTCTGACACATGAAGGTCATCTGGATGTCTTGTACGGGTTTTGCTATGTGACTTGCGCTGAGATCGAGCTTGCTCGTTGGCCTCGTAGGTCAATAGCTGATCCAGAATCTGATCAACCTCGTCCAGACCAACACTGCGGAAGCTCCTACCAATGAATCCGATGGTAGTGTTGAAGAGCTTTGGAGAAACGACGGCGTCCCAAGCCCTCAGCTCCCTGATCAACAAGCTATTCTGGCCAGCACCGTAGGTCTCGGAAGCGTGCTGTATACGAGCTAGAAGATGGCGTTGCTGATCGCGAACATCGGACATGAGTCGTAACACTCTATTGAGGCCTCTTTTGGTCTTGGTAGCATCGTTGCTGATGATGCTGAGTACTCGGTGACATTCCTCAGGGCTTACACTGTCGCCCAGAGTCGAGCTCTCTGGCGATTTCGATGAGCGCTGGTTGTCGTTGTGAGTTTGGCGTGCTTGCAAGTATGCGGACCAGACAGCATCAGCGGAACCTGTCTGCAGCGCGACATGCAGTTGGCTCAGCTTCTTTGCACGCCGCTGGGATGGGCTTCTCTCTTCATCCGCACTTTCGTTGGATGGCGCGGGTGAAAGCGAAGGTACGACCGGACGGGACGGATCTAAACGTAGAAGTGGCCGCTGATGCGTCTTGCGCCTTTCCCTTTCCACACCCGACCTGCTGCGAGCTCCAGTTGAGTCATTGTGGCGATGCCAGCTGGGATCTGCATGATTTGATGCGTGGGATGACGCTGAAGCGTAGCTCGTAGATGGGGCGGAGTGTTCATGCAGCAGCGGTTTGGTGCAACAGCCGGAAGAGTGAAAACGTCGGTATGCTCCGACTCGGAACTGACTGACGACCTTGCTAGTCAGCACGCTTGACATCTTCGGGTCTTCCAAGATCGATATGGGTGTTATGTCGTCATTCTGATGTGTTTATCCACCCGTTGCGGAAGCGGAAGAGACAGGTGGTATGATGGAGCAGAAAACAAGAAGAAATGTTCGAAGAAAATATGGGCACCAAATATTCACCGACATTTTCTTCTCCGAGTTCCGAGCTCTCCTCTCACACAGCGACGCACGGACGCGACATGAGAAGCGGGACTGTTGCGGAAGTTGACACGCATCAACTCGAATGTACTCCACCTCCTCGTTAGAGCACCGTCAAAGGCCAGTATCGTCGCTCGATACATCGTCACAGGTCAGTCTCAGGTGCATCCAAGCTCTGTATTGTAGCGACTAATATGCGCGGCACTTCTGGCTCAGGCTCCGGAAGGAGAGGCGGTGACTTCGACGATCAGGCTTGGGGGATCGAATCCGACGATGAAGACTTTGTCTCGCAGATCGCACCTAGAACGAATGTACCTCGCAGCCTCAAGTTCTCATCTCGCTCCTCATCCTACTCGTCAACTCAACAGCAAAGTCAGCAACAGGTCAGCGCAAGACCTCAACAGCTGCGCGGTCCATCTTCCTCTTCGGCTTCCGCTCCCGCAACAGCATCCACCTCCACCTCTGCCGCTTCACCTATCCCACGGCAGGACCGACATAACAGACGCACAAGCTGGACCGTAGTCTATCGACAACAACCCAGCAGCAATGCCGCGAAGCAGTCACTAGATCATACACCAATTGCAGGCAGTCCCCCAACCGACCTCGCTGATGCCATCGCCGCTGGCCTTGACCTTGACCCCAACACGAATGTCAGCGGTGAATGCGGCAGCGGCTTCCAGCTCGTCAATGATGAACCAACGGCGGGAGAAGCAAACGCTAGCGCGAGCGAGACCGAGGATATAGACCTTGATACAGGCAAGACGGTGCGTCGGAAACGACCTCCAGGTGTGACCCGCAAACCAAGCTCTGGTACTGCTGAAGCAGAGACGCTCCGCCAATCGCTTCGAAACGACATGGATCAGCTGGTGCGTGATCCTGCTCACGCGCTTACACGTCTTGCTTCTCAGTGGTTCGCATCGTCCCAACGTCCTAGTCCCGCTACGGATGAAGCTCCCGACGCGGCGCAGATCCTCACCACAACAAGCAAGCTTGGCGTCGCTCCCACACCCACCGCCAGCGACTTCACATTCGATCCGATCGCTGCAGCAGGCGATGGTCTCATCATTACCGGTCCGAGCTTCGTAGACGCCACAGCTGGCAATCGCGGACTCTCCACGTCGTCGTCAGCTGCCTCTCACCTAAACAGCACAGACGCAAGTTTCAGTAACACTGATACGACACCAGAAGACAGCGCGGCAGGAGATCGGGGCAACGGATCAGGTACCAAACGCGGAGTGTCACGCAAACGCAGTGTACGGTCCTCGAGACGGAGACAGCAGCTCCTCAACTGCCTTTCAAAACAGAGCGTCGACATCGCTCAACTCCGCACACTGGCATGGGCAGGTGTACCGGATGAGCTGCGGCCCATGGTATGGCAATTGCTTCTTGGATATCTTCCTGCGGTTGCTTCTGTGCGTGCTTCAACGCTGTCCCGAAAACGCGCCGAATACGCTGCTGGCGTAGAGCTTGCTTTCGCGAAAGGCATAGCTGCATTGGATCAGGCCATCTGGCACCAGATTCATATCGATGTGCCGCGAACCAACCCAGGCATCCGGCTGTGGCAGCGACAAGCGACGCAGCGATCTCTTGAGAGGATCCTATACGTTTGGGCGATTCGACACCCGGCCAGTGGTTACGTGCAGGGCATCAACGATCTGGCCACACCCTTCTTCGAGGTCTTCCTCAGCGCCTACATCGAATCAGATCCGGAAATGTTCGATGTAGCGTTGCTACCAGCCAACGTCTTGGAGGCAGTTGAGGCAGACACATTCTGGTGTCTGTCCAAATTGCTCGACGGTATTCAGGATAACTACATCTTTGCACAGCCAGGTATTCAACGTCAAGTCAGGCGCTTGGGCGAGCTTGTGGCACGTATCGATGCACCTTTGCATGCTCACCTGCAAGAGCAAGGTGTCGAGTACATGCAGTTTGCCTTCCGATGGATGAACTGTTTGTTGATGCGAGAGATGAGCGTACGCAACATTATCCGGATGTGGGACACCTACTTGGCCGAAGGACCGGACGCATTCTCCGACTTCCATCTATACGTATGCTCTGTATTCCTGCACAAGTGGACCGACAAGCTGCGTACGATGGACTTTCAAGGCATCATCATGTTTCTACAATCGCTTCCGACACAGAGTTGGTCGGACAAAGACGCCGAGATGCTGCTCAGCGAGGCATTCATGTACAAGACCTTGTTCGGCAACACTGCCCACCTCAACAAGTGATGTTCCTACATTCAATACTATCCAGACATTTTGTCAGCATCTTGAAGCGTTCTCGAAGCGATCGTGTACATGATGTTGTGAAATCTATCCTTGCTTTGATTAATGTCGAAGGTTCTTAGAAATGTTTGTAGGAAGTGCGAGGAGCTGCAGGTCAATATAAGGACAATTGCGACATGACCGGCAACAATGCGGCCCCTTTAGCTCAGCGGTAGAGCGCGCCACTCGTAATCTGAAATGGTGAGGTCACTAGTTCAATCCTGGTAGGGGGCAAAAAGGTCTCCTATTTTTGTGTCTTTTTTGGTGCTACCTCCAGATGACCGTAGCAGGGTGAACTCATGGTTGCTTTTCGATACGTGATGAATGGGAGCGGAAGGGAGTAGCATGTTCCTGAATCTAAACCTTAATTGCTCGCCGCTCGGGCGCGGGAAGCTTTCTTGACAAGCCGTCGTGAAAGGGCCCGGAGTTGCGGATCATTTCAGTCGGTGCATACAGTAATAATCAGAAGGAAAAGAAGTTCTTTTTTCCGATTCGGACCCTAATGCATGAACCTTCGGCAACGAGTGTGGGACCTCAGAGAGGCACGTCAAGAGATGCAACCTGCGGACGAGCCTTTTCACTGACAAGCATAATTTGCGCTTCGAATGACGATTGCGGATTGTTATAACCTCCTTCTCATTTCTTTACGCTCGTTGCATCAGCCCGCTGCTACTCGTCTCCGATCCGTTAATCGCGTCCAGGAAGGAGGGTGATCCAGAAGTCGATTCCTAGTCGTCTTCCCGGCTCTGTTCATCTCTGGACACACCACATCATCGTCATGAAACGGCAACCATGACGGACAAATATACAGCACCGTCTGCGCCTTCAAGGGGGCCTGGCAGCTCAGTCGACTGCCCCATGAATACCTTGTCCCGACCATCGCCACAGAGTCATCTTCGTCGGACAACAACTATGAGCACAGCGACAGGCTCCACCGCGTCGGGAGAGCCAGGATACAACGGCTCGCAACACAAGCTTGCTGCTTCAGAAGCGTACCCAAACATGGTTCTGTCCGATGACCAGCTCAGAGGCTGGGATGCCACAGAGCAACATGAGCGAGCTGTGGAAGCTCATCCAGCCCACCAAACGTCCTCACCTCCGCAGCAAGAATACCATCAGGAAGATACCAAGAGATCGCTTCTCCCACGCCAGTCTCAGGATGATGCCAACCGCAGAGTACCGGCACAAGCAGAAAACTCGCGCGGACACGAAGGACAATCTCCGCCAGGTAACAATGACATGGCCCTGTTGAGCTCACACGAGTCGTCGCATGCTCCTGGCTACAGCGACCTCTTCTTTGACTTGCTCTTTGCCGCCTGTCTCAACACCTATAGCAATGCTGTATCGCTAGAACGCTTTCGCAATGTCGCCGCCTTCCTCGGGTACTTTACCGCCATCTGGTGGGCCTGGTGGAGTCAAGCCTACTTTGATGTACGATATCGTCGAACATCGCGGAGTAAGCCCTTTCTTTTCAACTCATGTCAGCGCATCATCCGTGCTGCGGTGTTGGGACTCTGGGTCGCCTTCTCCACGACACCTTCCGAGTTCTCGCGCGGTAGTTTCACCAACTTCACCTTGATCTACGGCTGCTCTCGCATGGCTTTAGCGCTGGATCACGCAGTGGTGCTACTCTTTGATCTCGTCCGTTGGCGCAGGGGTCAGGCTTTGCTACATGCTGATGCCGGAGACGACACTTACGGCCACGCTGAAGCCGCATCTCAGCTACCTTCACAGTTCACTCGTGCCAGCCGCGCAGCTCGAAAGGACGGCATGGCATCCATAGTTCGAACCCATCTCATCTCTATGGCTTCACTCGTAGCTTCGGGTCTGCTATGGATCCTCAGCCGTTTGCTTCCCCGTTCCAACGGCGTCACGGCCCCGCTCCTGGTCATGTGGATCGTGGGTGTACTGATCGAAGCTGGAGCACAGATTCTCAACGAGCTCAGCGGTGTGCTCTCTCCGCTCGGCAAGGGTGTTCTACCTGAGCGTCTCGTCCTCTTCGGTCTCATCATTCTCGGAGAAGGCTTCACCGGTATCGCAGAGACACTCAACAAGATCAGTCCTGGCGCAAAGTTGCGCAACGAAGCTCTCGGAGGTGCTGCTATCGAAAGCGGTGGCTGGAGTGGCGATACCATCCTCCAAGCTGTCAGCTGCGTTCTCATTGTAATCCTGCAGTTCGGTGGCTACTTCCATCGTGCCACCAGTCAAATCGACTGCGCTTCGGTCTTCATCGTGCTCTGGGCCTACATCCACGTCTTGTTGCACATGTCTTCGGCACTGCTAGTCATCGGACTCAAGAAGATCCTCAGCTTCCAAAACACCCTGAATGCTATGTCACGCTTCTTCGATGATCCATCCATCTACCTGCCAGACATGCCACCATGGAACCAACTGACACCGGAACAGGCTATCCAACCCTACAACGATGGCGACGGTACAAGTCCGCTCTCCACCAACGGCACGCTTGCTGGCATCTCTTCCATCATCGCAGTGATCCAAAGTAACGATGGTGCCAACATTCCTACGCTTGATCAGGCACAGAAGATGGTAGCCTCGGTAGTAGGTCTTGCTGGAGGTACGGCGCAAGCACAAGGACTTGTAGCTCAAGCCAACGCGTCCGGCGCACAGAATGCAGTTTCGTCGAGGTTTGCGCCTAGCTTGGTGCTGCCCTTCAAGTCTTTCTTCGAGTTTGCAGACAATGTTGTCAATCCAGACTCGACAGATGCTTATACGGTCAAGTCGCTGTTCCAGTTCAAATACATCTACGTGGCGAGCGCAGCCTACCTGACAGTTGACATCGTCATCAAAACGATGCAGAGCTCGCGTGATCGCAAATTGCGTTCATTCCGATGGGCGATGGCGTTGCGATTCGTATTCGCTTGTGTACTAGTGTTGTTACAAGTGGTATTTACTGTGTATGACGGTGCGCCTTCCCTTGCGGCGCTGGATGGCGCGCTGGCCATCTGCGCTGCGGTCCTGCTGGCCGAACTCATCTGTCAGCAGATCGTGGATGGCATGCGCAGCCGCATGGATCGTCCGCGTCCGCCAAAACAGAGAAAGAGACCACATTGGCCAGGTTGGGGCAAAGCTCCTCAAAGGCAAACTCAAAGGAGTCGATCCGCGTCAGTGTCAGACAAGGACGGCCAGGAAACTTTCGAGATGGAGCCACAACATGAACATTCGAACGTTCCAAACACGAGCTATTGAACTCATCGCTGAATCCTTCGCTGTGACATGGGAATATAATGCTTTTTTCGTTAGATGTGCGTGAATGATTGATGCTTTGGAGGGGCTTAGCACTGATGTCAGCCGCTCGTGGAACCATGCAGGACGGTCTAGTAAGAGAAAAAACATGGCCACATGGATTAGGCAGTCGCCTCGGTGGCCTGAGAAGCCTCGCCCTCAGCCTGTTCAACCTTGTCGTTCTGAACAGCTACCTGAAGAGTGACCTCACGACCATCGATCTGCTTGCCTTGAGCGGAGGCAACGGCGCGCTGCTGCTCGGCTTTGTCCTCAAAGTCAACGAAACCGAAACCCTTTGAGCGGTCACCGCTGCGTCGCTTGACAACGTGAGCCGACTTGACCTTGTAGTCGGAGAAGGCGGCCTTGAGAGAGTCATCGGTGGTGGCGAAAGCAAGGTTGGCAACAAAGACGAGCGTCTGAGAAGGCTCACCCTGAGGCTTAGCCTTGGGCTGGCGCTTAGCACGGGGTGCGCGTGTCTTGGCCTCGCCAGCCTCGGTCTTGGCTTGGGTAGCAGCAGCGGTGGATTCTCCGTTAGCAGCAGCGGCGGCAGCAGCAGCCTTCTTCTTCTGCCTACGCTTGGCCGACTTGCTGGGCTTTGTGCCGTTTGCCTGCTTTGTGTCATCGCCGTTGGTGGCAGCCTTTGTTGCGTCCTCTTCGGCAGCACCCTCCTCACCTTCGTCTGCTCGGGCGCGGCGTGGCGCACGAGAAGACTCCTTAGCCTTGGATTTCTGACGGGTTCTGCGTGACTTTTGCTTTTCGGCATCGGCGACGGCTTGAGGCTTTGCAGACTCTACGCTGATCTCACGACCACCGACATCGCGCTTGTTGAGGAGTTGAATGGCGGTCTGTGCTTCTGCCTCGGTGGTGAAAGTGACGAATCCGTAGCCGAGGGAGCGAGTGCCGCGAGTGATGATCTGAGCGTGTGTGCTATTCAAGAGAAGACAGGGGCATGAGGTGCATGATGGCAGAAGTATGTCAGCGATGCGTCCAACAGTGGGCATTGAGCGGAGCGTCCCATGAGATTGATGGATACGTACACATTACCAGCTTCGGAAAAGAGTTTCTTGAGCTCGTCTTCAGTGGTAGCAAAAGCAAGATTTCCTGCAAAGACCTTCTTGTTGTCCTCGGGAGCCTTGTTGGCGGGCTGGACATCGTTGGCGACGGGGTCGACGACGCTCTGGTTAAGGTCAGCCATTGTGATGAGTGAGTGTGTGTGTACGAGCAACGAGTGTCGGGGGTGAATGAGTCTTGTGCACTAGCAATATGTGGTTGGAGCTGTCGGATCGGATATGGGTTGATGAAGATGGTGAAGCAAGGACAGGGGATGAGGATGGTGGCACAGCTTGCTCGATGGCGCCAGGGTTTAACACTCAACTCGGATGTGCAGCGCGCTAGCTGAGCCCTGTGCTTCTGCGCACGCCGTCTCGAGCGCGCGACCTTGGCGCAGGACACTGTGCGCGGACCAAGTTTGAGAAGAAACGAGCTCGACTCTGTTGTTCCACGTCTCTCCAGTTGAATAAGCTACTGTACGCTTTCCCGTTGCCTGCAACTTCCAAGTTGCATTTGTGCATTTTCCGACGGTTTAAATTGTGTTGCCGTGGGTGTCCTAACACCTCAAGCTCAAAAATCCAGTCATGCGGACATTCACGCGTACAGGCTGGAACGCGCCTTGTTGTGTGTTGCTTTCCTACGTTCCGATTGTTGGTGGAGGATTTTGTCACACAAATGACGAACAGCTCTCGAGGTTCCTAACCACATCATCTTTTCCCTCCGCTTCGCAGCGTACCATCACTCTTTCGAGCTCATCAGTCGTGCGCAGACAACGAGCATGCATTCACGGTGGTGAACGTCTTAGCTGACAGCCAGCTACCGGAAACTGGACACCTTCCTCTCGATACCCTCTTGCACGACAGACAAGGCCCTCGGTATCCTGGAGTTTCATCTAAGAGAGTGCATCACAATGCCACCACGTAACCTGCCTAGATCGCCATTCGCTGGCATAGGCGCTGGCCACAGCATCGTAGCAAACTTTGCCCGCGAGCCAACCTCGCCTGTTCGCGCGTCACATCATGCCAGCACCTCTTCAACCAGCACACCTAGACGTATTGATGGCCTACCGACGACCGATGCAACCTCTCATACGCCAGCAACCTTCTCCGAGCACGAATTCATCAGCTCGAATGTCACCGACAGCCTTTCTCGCGCTTTTTACTTTGACGTTGTCTTGGACCAAGCAGCCTTTTCCTCTTCTTCCTCAACCGGTCTTTCCAGGTCCGCCACCACTTCTGCATTCACATCGTGGCTCGGCGATCCACTACAGGACTACCACTCGGATGCTCCTGCCGGAGCTGGCGCTTTCGACGACACTCAAGCTGTTCCTAGGTCTTCGAGCGGTTCCAGCATCACCGCCGTCTCCTCTTCCTCTGCTGCTTCATCATCCCCGTCTCCAGCACACAAGCCGATCAACAGCACCAAAGCGTCCAAAATCGACCCAACTCGCCTCTTTGGCCGCGTTCAGGAGCTCATCGACACAGAGCGTAGCTACGTCAGACGAATTGATGTCCTCCATCAAAAGTACGCCATTCCACTTCGCACACTTGCAAAGGATCGCGATACTGCCATCATACCACTTTACGAGGCTCAGCGACTCTTTGGCAACATCGGCGAGATAGCTGGCGCAAATCGCGCTTTCCTCAACGATCTTGAGCGTCTCGCTTCGCAAGGTCAGGAATTGCTCCGTGCAGGTCTCGGCGATGTGCTCTACAACCACATGTCCTGCTTCTCATGTTATAGCGAGTATTTCGCCAACTTTGAAAAGGCAAAGCACATCGAACAGACTCTGGCAAAGCATCGTGCATTCTGCGACTTTGCTGACCGCACCAAGTACTCTGTCACCGGCATTGGCAACACAGGTCTGCGCGACCTTCTCATGGAGCCTATCCAACGTATACCTCGCTACAAGCTCCTCATCGATGCTATCCTTGCGCACGTAGAGCCTCGTGATCCTCTTCGCACCCGTCTCGAGCAAGCCATCACCCTCGTCAGCCGTATTGCGAGCTGTGAAGCAGACGAGAAGACAAGAAGGGCTGCTGTGCTGTGGTCCTTCAGTCGTAATGTCGACTCCTTCCCAGCCGAGCTCATAAGTGCTCATCGCAGATTCATCGACTGCATCGACGTCGACGACTTTCCTCTTGATGCATCCGCAGCATCCTCTGGCATCGCCGCTTCTTTCTCCGGTCTCAAGCCAATCCATTGCACCCTCTTCCTGTTTGATGATCGCATCGCCATCGTAAAGCGTGCCAATGCTACCACCAGCGGGCGAAAACTGGTCGGTCTCGACGACATTGGACGTCTCACTTCTCAGATGAAAACGTTCACCGAAAAGAGCTCCCACGGTTCTCTGCTTGCGCCAAGCAAGCGCACAGAGCTCGCCTTCCGTGGCTCTATTGGCCTGATGGACATCGATGTTCAAGATCTGGGAGGAACTGACCTCCAGCTTGCTCTCCTTCGCCAGCCTAGCCACGTTACTGGTGACAGATGGACCGGTCGACCCTTGCGCCAATACGTTGCTGTCGACCCATCTTCGACCTCCGTCTCTACACATGCCTCTCGCCTCCAGATGGGCTCTAGTGCTCTCGACGCAGATGTCTCCGCGAAGCTCGAAAAATTGCGTTTCCTCGAGAGCGTATGGAGAGCAAAAGCGCTTTACAAATCCAACAAAAGCGGCCGCGAGACGAGATGTAAAGTGGTGCCTGCCACACGGCGCAGAGTCGACTCTGACGATGCTCTGCTCGGCACGCCCCAAATGACTTCGAGCTTACAAGATGCCCGCAAGATCGTTTACTTCCATCTGCATACACCGCAGAGTTACACTAGTGAGACTCACAAGAGTCCAGTAGCACTCTCGGTGAGCGGGGATGGCGTAGTGGGTGTGACACCTCTTGGCCATTCCGAAGCGGCTCATCCACATGCCATTCTAGACATTGGTGCTGTCGATGAGATGGAGGAGCAGTTCACTGCACAGGTCCGCACCAAAGACGCACAGGGCGGAGAGATGCGTGGTCAGGAGCACCAGCTGTCATCGGCGGATCTCGGTGATCATATTGTGCAGCTCTCGGACGAAGTTGACAAACGTTTTGGTAACTCGCTTCGCAACTATACTCTCAGCCAACCCTGTACACCTTCCGGATCAGGTTTCCGCCAGCGGGCTAAAGCGGCTGCGGGCTTCGAAAACTTTGGACGTTCCTTGCTGTTTGGAGCCAGTGGTGCCGCTTCCAGCATCTCGAGCGCTGGCATCTCCAATCTTGATGTCTTTGGCTCACCTGCTCGTCGCAGCAACAGCAATGCGTCCAAGAGCACTTTCAGCAGCAATGCGGCATCTATCAGCAGTCGTGGGATGACAATGTCTACCGCGGGAACCAGTATCAGCAGTCGCAGCGGAGCAGCAGATGCGTTGTCCCGAACCACCGACTCGCCTCGATCATTCAGGCGCTTTGGCAGACGACGATCTTCCTCCGTCGGCCCACCATCCAGCGCGGCAAGCCGTTGCGACACTGGCAGCGCCGATGAGAACGAAGACCGTATCCGTCTCCGAGCTCGAGCGGCGACGCCTGATCCAGTCTCACTCCTCTGTGCATCGGCTGATGGATCAACCTCGGCTTCTCCAAGAAAAGTCGGCACAGGAACATTGGTCGGAGGCCGCACAGCAGGAGGTCATGTTAGGGCAAGAACTGAGAGTGCCGCACCCACCACACCCAGCTGGTCTCCGACGAAAGCACAACCCCCATATCAGCAACGACAGAGGGCTGAATCTGTTGATCTTTGTAGGACGCCGAGCTCCGCTGGTCGGAGACCAACGGGTCCCAGAGAGCAAACAAGTCCAAGTCCTGCGCCCAGCACAAATGCGCGCATCGAGCCGGCTTCCCCGTCTTGGCTGTCTAGTGGGCCTACAACTCCGCTCAACATTCGGCGGAAACCAGTGCCGAGCTCAGGACGAGAAAGTGATAGCGAGAAGAATGACGCTGTGGCAACGCCGGTCAGGCCTAGACCCGCTTCTAGCATTAATGTTTATGGCACTGCGGGTGTAGCAACAAGGCGCGTGTCTGGAACAAAGAGGCCGCTGTCAACAAGCGGTGCTGACGATCCTGAGGCAGATGCGGATGCAGATGCGGCTCACAAGGGATCACTCAGTAAGCGGCCGTCGTTGGGTAGAGACGATGTCACCTTCATCAGTCGACCGACAGGAGCACTGCCTCGATCCACCCCTCTACACCGCCTTTCGAACGAGGAGGCGAGAGAAAGACCTTCCATCTCCGACAGCGAAACATCGACAGAACGCGGACACGGCAACATCAGTGCCACAGCTAAGACCACAGACCCCTCGAAGTCAGCTGCACCCGTAGCACCCGCCCGTACTTCCTCCGCCACATCCAAATCTCAAGAAGCCCGGCGCAGAAACGAAGCCATGGAGCACGGCCTGCATCTCATCAAAGAAGAAATGAATTTGCTCCGATGTGATGTTGAGATTCTACAAAGCAGCATGACTGCTATAGAAAACGATGCTCGAACTCCCCGCAAGCGACACAATGATTCGGTGTTAGCAGAGATCGACCTCAACGCCACAGCTTCCATCAGCGCAGAAGTGGACAACATTCATTCAAGGCTCGAAAAGCTCGAATCGCTGTTCACTGATGTCGATGCAAAATGGATCTCAACCATCCGTATGCACAATCGTATTATGCACGATCTTAACATCGCCACCTCCGCTCTCACTGCTGCTCAGACAAAGTCAACACCGTCCGACACGGAAGCCAACACCTCGCTTCAGAAGGAGAAAGAAAAGCTCGAGATCGAAGTCTCAGTATTAAAACGCAAATGCGAGCTCCTCATAGCCCTCGAAGCAGACGGACGGTTAGAAAACACCGAAATTCACAAAGCTTTCAATGAAGAACTCGATATGCTATACGATCATACCCAGACACCCGAAGCTGAGGAATTAGCTTTCCTACGAAACGAGCTCAAAAGGACGAAAGCTGATCAACATCAGCTCATGGTGGAGAATAAAAGGCTGAAACGTGATCTGTCTATCGAACAATCTCAGAGCGAGGCGTATAGAGATGCTTTGGCGAAACACGGCCTGCTGTAGCAATCGAATCGCACTCCTTCCAATTGATTTGAATGATGCATCAGCTTGACTTGGAATGCGTATTGTAATGTGATTGTGATTGAAATAAATTACTCGTTCCCAGCTCGTCGAGCAGACCGGTCCCGACGCTGATCTCTACCATCACGTCTACCTCCACCAAAAGAGTTGCGTCCCGAAGGTTGTTGCTGTCTCCTATCCGATCTCGGACCTTCAGGAATAGCGGCAGGAACAGGTGGACCGGCAGGGGCGTATTTCTGATTGCGATCGATCTTGATTCGTTTTGCTGAATCTTCCGTATCCCAAGCCGCTGCTGCTGCGGCTTCTGCGTCGTTGGGGCGATTTCCAGGTGATGCACCACCTGAAGCTGAAGATCCGCCAAGACGATCGACCAAGGTGCGCTTACGCTCTGCTCCTCCGCGAATACTGATCTCGTCATTACCACCGCCACCGCCTCCGCCGACTCCAGGGGTGGATCGAGCTGAAGTAGGCGTAGCTGCTGCCGACTCCCGATCCCGGCCCTGTTGTAGTTGTGCTTCACGATCGCGACGAGGCCCAAGTGGAGTACTGGTCCCACTTGTTCGACCAGTCTCGCCAACTTCGCGCACCGGTGTAGCATTCCGACTCGCTTGTGCACTGCCACCATTACCACGCTTTCGATCGTCGCGATCACGATCGCGATCCCGTCCATTGCCAGATCGATCACGGTCTCTATCTCGAGTACGGTCTCGGTCTCTAAGTTCCTTGTCACGATCGCGTTCGCGCTCCCTCTCTCGTTCACGGTCTCGGTCTCGAGCTGATCGATCGCGATCTCGTCGGTCACGATCACGATCTCGCTCGCGTTCCCGTTCCCTCTCTGCAGTGCGAGCCTTGTCTCTGTCGCTTTGACGATCGTTGCGATCTCGATCGCGCTCCCGGTCCTTGCCAGTGTTGGCAGGGAGAGAAGCAGAGGAAGAGCGTTCGTTTCTGTCACGCTCAGCACGGTTGCGTGCGGCCTGCGTGGAACTAGCCGGTCCAGTCGGTGGGTTCATAGCATCCGGTCCACCCTGGCGAGGTGCTGTGGCTTTGCCGTCAGGTGCGTCTCGCGAGCTCTGCTGGGCTCCGCGTCGATCTCCGTTTGCTCCACGATTGCGGTCATTGGCCGGTGCAGAATCTCGACTCGGACGAGTGGGAAGGCCATTATCGCGTCCCGCATCGCCTCTTGGTCCGGATGGTGGAGCAGCCTGGCTACGATCCAGGGCAGCCTGTCTCGACGAGTCATCGAACTTGGTGTTGTTGCGGCCATCTGCGCGACGAGTATCGTTGCCTGTCGTGTTGTTGTTCGGACCAGTTCGACGATCCTTGGGCTCGGTCGGTGGGGCCTTCTGCGAAGGAAGGCCAGGACGGGTTGGGAGATTGGCACTTGGCGGTGGCACCTTTGTGGCAATGCCTCCGCGTGAGCTGGGCCCTGTCGGAGGAGCCGAAGCACGAGGGCCAGAGGGTGCAGGGTTCGAAGCTTTCTCGGATGCTTTGTCGGCTCTGCTGCCGTTGGTCGAAGATGTCACAGAACCGGTATTGTTGTCCTTCTTCGGGTCTGCGGCAGCTTTCACAACTGTGGTTCCTTTGCTTGACGCAGCATCCGCTCGTTTGTCCTTCTCTTTTCCTTCCTGACTTTCTTTCTTGCCATTGGAGCCGTCCGCACCTGCCTTCGCCACCTCCTCAGCAGCTGGCTGCTTGGTGGTGTCCTGGGTAGTCGGCGGGTTGTTGACCTTACGAGCCTGGTGCATAGGAATCCACGACTTCTTACGAGCTTTCAGAGTCGCAAGCAGACCTTGAGCTAGAATCTTGAGGTCTCCACGTTGCTCGTTGGCCGACAGTGACTCGACAGCTGCACTGATCTCGGTGCCATGCGTGTCGATCAAAGGGTAAAACGGCGAGATGCGCGTCATCACAATGATCGCATTGCGAATACGCATGTACTCCTTGGATGACAGGCATGTCTTGAACGCGCGCTGAAGGCAGTCCTGCCACTTGCAAAAGATGAGTCGGAACTGATCCCATGTCAAGAGGTCGCCCTGGGGGATCTCCTCGCCACCATGACGGTCTTGCCATCGCATCTGGAAGCCAGGCAGCTTCTGACCAATGGCTTCCTTGGCGTACGTCTCGGCTTGACGATGCCATGGACTCAAATCCGCCAAAATAGTGTAGAGGAACCTCGAATAGTTGCGTGCTTCATTCTCCGTGGACGAGAAGATCACTGCAGCAATGTGATCGACAAAGATCTTGTCGTATGCAGTGAGACTCGAGAAGTTGCGAGTGCCCAGATTGTGCGCAGTGCGAACGAACTTGCCCGCAAGGATAGCGTCAGTTGGCGAGAGAAGAGCACGAGGGAACAAGCAGTACTGGATCAGTTGCTGCACGATTGAGCCTCGATCCGCGGTGTCGGAGAACCAGTGGTCCTTCTCTGCCACAAGACGCTTGCGGGTGATCTCGTGCGACTTCATCTGATCCTTCATCTCGGCATTGAGCTGGGCCACATTGTCTTGAAGCCGCTTGCGTTGCTCCTCAACCGTGCTTTCTCGTAGGAGCGCATTGAGTCGCTTGGTTTCCTGCTGGTATCGCTCGATGGGCACGCTGATATCGGCCAAGCTCAGCTGCCAGAACGTGACGTAGAAAGGAACGCCCAGTGAGGGATGCGCACTCTCAGGCAACATGTCTTTGGCAGCTTCGATCGCATCAAGTAAGCCGCGATGCCACGGACCTGAAGCTTTCGAAAAGTCGCCCTCCTCCTGCTGAGCATTGTTGACGCCGTTGACCGTCTTGAATTCCATTTCCTTGTTGTCGGCATCGTCTACCGCCATGTCCTCCTCCTTCTTGATCTGTGCAACCTCGGCATCCTCCATATCGACGTCGTCGTCGCCCTTCGACTCTGCCGCAGTATCTGTCTCGGTCGGTGCCTTGGCTTTGGGACAACTTGCGGTCAATTCGGCACGAAGGCGCTCCGCCGCTTCCGCTGCTTCCACCTGCTTCATGCTATGAACGAGCTTAGGCCTGGCAATGTAGAAAGCCATGGCAGGCTCGATGCCAAAGCGGACGCACAGATGCTGGAGCGAAGGCACCAGCGAGGCGTATTCAGCCGTTTCGAGATGGTTGAAAAGGAACTCTACGTACTGCAACAGCACTTCTTGGCATGAATCGTAGAGGTTGCCGAGATACTTGAGATGAGCCTCGCTTTCCGGTACAAGATGGATGCATGCCTGTCGTTGCTGAGCAACAAGGATTAGCAACGGGACAGACAGCTTGCTCTCGACAAGAGCGCGGAGGAGACGCTGACCAGATTTGCGATACGCGAGACGCTCTTTGCTGCCTGTAAGCACATTGGCCGCCATCATCGCCTCCATGTGCAGACTTCGGCC
This sequence comes from Ustilago cynodontis, assembly GCA_928865425.1. Taxonomy (NCBI): domain Eukaryota; kingdom Fungi; phylum Basidiomycota; class Ustilaginomycetes; order Ustilaginales; family Ustilaginaceae; genus Ustilago; species Ustilago cynodontis. The sequence goes on along the minus strand of CAKMXY010000021.1, from coordinate 456,307 downwards.
ACCGGTGAGCGCAGCTATTTGCGCATCAGCAAGGTTGGCCAACGGTTCGATGCCGCTCATCTTGGTGATGAGCTCAGACATGATGACGAGATCCTTGGAGTTGTTGGCTTTCAGCTGATTGACGAGGTACTGTAGAATGGGTGTGCAATCCATCATGGCGTAGCGGCGGAAGAGGGTGCCGCAGAACGAGGCGAGACTCTTGAGCCATAGACTGATGTTGGTTCCATCTTGCTTGGTTCGCTCCTTCTCTGGGTTGCTAAGTGCATCAACCAAGTTGAACGAGAAGATGTCGTACTCGAACTGTGAGAGGTACTTGGCCGACTCGACCAGAGGCTGGATCAGATTGTCATACGCCTGAACTTGGTTCAGGGCTACTGTGAAGAAAATGGTCGGGTTCGAGTGTGAGGCCTTGGCCAGATTGCGGCCAGATTGCTTGATGTTGTCCTTGCTGATTCGTTTCAAGATGCCCTTGGCTTCCTTTTCGGTCTCGGCCTGGGCGGCACGAAGTTCTGGTAGCTGGTAAAGATCGTTCTTCCATTGTCCATACAAGGAGAATCGCTTCTCGTACGGCATGATGCGGACAAGCATCCAGATCTCGTCCACGATCCCCGAGTTGGATGGTGAAAGTGAGAGAGCTGGCAAGAGATGAAAACGCAGAATGTCGTACCAGACTTGACTTTCGTCATCACCTGCAGGCTCGTCGAAGTCGTCGTATGGATCCGCGGCAGCAGATTGTGAAGAAGCTGTAGCGCTGGCCAAGCGGAAACCAACCTTGGTCAATCGACAAACCTTTTGCAGCAGTTCCGCATCCCTCCAGAGGCAAACGCCGAGAATCTTGAGGAGTGGGAGGAAGATGCGGAGGACGTCGTCAGAGCGACGGCATGTCGGGAGAGCCTTGGCCCAGTCTGGATAGAAAAAGACGTGCTGGCAGTTGAGGGAAGGGGCGGGTTCAGGCACCTTGCGTGTAAGGACAAGGCTCTTGACGGTCGGTGAAACGGCTGCTTGCAGCTTTGCATCCCAACGCGCTCGAGGTGCGGCGATGGCGGGATCGGCACAAGGCGGATTCAAGTGGGAGAAGGAGATTTCCTCGTAAGCGGGTTGTACGATGACTTTGAGCAAGCGGATGTATGGGTCAGCAATCTCGTTAAACGCAGAGCAGAGCCACGGATAGCACGTGAGCACGAAGAGAGAGTGACGCAGGTCACCAAGGGCAAGCATGAAACGCAAGAGACCAACAATCTGGAGTGGTGGCTCTTTAGCAGGGGCTTCCTTGGTAGCGTTGCTCGTATCCTTGCGTGCTGACGAGGAATCAGAGTCGTCAGTGAGGGGCGCAGCCATGGATAGCGCATTGGCTCGAGCGCTCGAGACTTTTGCGGACATGGCTTGACGGTGTTTTTTCTGAAGCTTGACCATTCCTTCGTCTCCGGGCGAGAGATGCGGGTAAAGATCGACAAAGCGCACGAGTCCAACCTTGATGAGAAGCGCTGCGAGAATATAGAGCTCGTCGGGCGTCGATTCTTTGGTCTCTGGGTGGCAGTAGTGGGCGAACTTGAAGCCCAGCAACTGTGCGCAGATGCGGTCACCGGCTTCGAGCGACAGGTCGAGATTGATACCGGCGAAGAAGTTGGCAGAGTCGGCACCATTTGATGAGGGTGATGTATGTGTCGATGGTGCCTCTGCGTTGGCCCACGGAGATTCTGCTAGTAAGGCAAGGAAGAATGGGTAGTGGCGCATGGCTTCAGTAGCGAATAGATCTAGGATGACATCAAGGACACGGTTAGCATCGAGATCGAAGTATCCAATGAGAGCCTGAACGTTGTTCATGACGCGTGCTGCTCGGCGGTTACGGACGCTCGGTGGCTCTTGTTCGATGACGGTAACAGAGTCATCTCCAAAGATGGAACCGAGAGCTGATGGATCTGAATCGGACACAGCGCCTTGAGTGCGTTCGTGACATCGAACAGGGATGATGGATGGTCCGAGGTTTGTGACGACCTCTGTGATTAGTGCAGTATAGCCTTCATTCTCTTCGCGAAGGAGGTTGAACTTCTGTTGTTTGAAAAGACGGGCTGTGCGAAGCTGAATGGAACGCTTGTTGAAGTAAACTTCATTGGGGATAAGGCCAATGAGAGCGAGTAGACCTTGTTCCAGACGTTCGCCGGTTTGCTCTTCTGTGATGATGGATGCTGACATGAAGTCGTTGACGAGGCTTGCGAGTCGTTGGCGTGCCACGACCAAAGGGATTGAATCAGCGGTGTCGACTGCTATAGAGATTGATTCAGCTGTCGATGCTTCTGATGATATTAAGTCGTTACGAGCGTCAATCTCGACGTCGATGCTCCATATTGAGTCGAGGAGGGCATCGGAGAGAAGCTCCTTTGCGTCCGTCTCTTGGCTATGCTCACTCGCGTGGTGGACGAGCTGGTATGCAAAGCCTTCCGGTGCTTGTGATGTGAGGCAGTGAGCACGGATGACGGCGGGAAGGAGGGTGGAAAGCTGTGCGTCGCCGCCTTGCTGACCTTGTGAGGATGTGAGTGCCTCAAGCAGAGTAGTTTGACTGGTGTGCGGGTAAGAGAGAGGAGCCGAGACAGTTCGAGCGACGTAAAGTGTCGATGCGAGCGTTGTCGGAATGTCAGTTGGAGTTCAGAGTGGCGCGTTGCGGGTCGTGAGATCGCGGGAAAAGGCTTGGGTCCAGTGCCTCGTGAAGTAGAAGAGACTTACAGTTGCGATGCGCCCTGGCCATTCCAGTTCGCAATGCAATCCAGAACGAAAGCGTCTTGACTGTTGTCAAGCGAGACCGTCATTGTGGAAGGCGCTGCACGGCTGCTTCAGCCGAGTAGGATTTATGATGGTAGAGGCGAATGCTACCTTTTGCTGCCTACGAGCACATTGCGTGTGTGTGTGTGTGTATGTGTTTGTGTTGTCCTCGCCTGTTGTGTAAGGGACTAAAACGATATGCGTTGAAGGACGGTACAAGAGAAAGCAGCCCTTGGAAAAGCCCGAAATGGCGCCCTTGAGGCAAGCGCAGCGATAGTTGAGGCGATGTTCGACGCTGCCGGCGTCAGCTCAAATGGTGCTAGCTGAAGGAGGAGATGATGGTCGAGGTCTTGTCAAGAATTCATGTCGAGACTGGAGAAATGTCTGAGCGCTTTTTGTCCTTCTTCCGAGATCGCGCTCCTTTTTCCTGAAAATGGTACCAGCACTCGGCCTAACACATAATAAAAATCCATTTTCAGACTCCACTTTTTGCGCTCAAAATGTGTGTGATATGCAGGGTTCTGCGGCCAAAATGCCAAAAAGAGTGAGGCTAGACTGGTTACAGGCACCAGAGCAGTGTTCGACTACGCCCGCTCTCTCCACACAGACCAAAAAAAAGTGTGCGGAAAAGTGCGCGCAACTCGAGAGTGTCAGCTGAGCTGCTGCTGCGCATTGATAACTGCTCAGGATCCTTCCCTTTCCGCTCCGCCCTTTCTCACCCTCTATCTCCCTCCTCGCTTCTCTACTAGAGATAGGACGAAGGAAGACCGTTCATTGCCATCACCTCCTTCTCTTCGACCACCGGGCCTTCTCTGAGCTCAAGAGGACGATACTCACGATGACTTCGAGCAACGATACCGATCTCTTCGACACTCTTTCTTTGATCGAGACAGACGACTCCTCTGATTTCGAACTAGTCGACTTCGAACATGACGAACGCACACCTGCCCCATCATCCATCGCCTCGGATGTAGCCAGCTCTGTCTCCGATGTTGACAGCGTACCTTCGAGTCCCAATCTTCAAGCATCCCGCTTCCACTTTCCTGATCCTGTTTCCGTTTTTGACGATCAGGGCTTGAACGACATGGGTTCCAACTCGCTGTACACCCCCTTGGCACAGTCTCGACAGTCCCATCCCCCCGTTGATCGCTCGCAACCCGATCTTGCGACGCCCATTGTGGAGCGCGCAGATCCTAGCACACGAACCGCTAACTATCGGCAGGCTCTTCACGATCTCGAGAAATCCGCTCCCCTATTTCAAGTGGAGGAAAAGCAGGCCCCGCCGTCCAAGCTGCATCGGGGGATGAACGCATTTGTACCCAAGTCCAAAGCAGCTTGGTTTGTCGCTGTGCTCGTCACCGTCCTTGTCGGGTTCAAGTCAAGCTCGTTTCTCGGCCTCACGTATCCAATCTCCTCCCTCCAAGCCATGCAAGCCGTTCACTTTGAGTGGTCCACCAAGTTTGCGGCTCCCGTAGTGAGTTCCAATCTCATCACCGTCACCGCCAATGCCCCCGCCGCTTCTGTGCGATCCAGTGCTTCTGTAGCGCTTGCACCCAAACCATCATCCTCCAGTCTCACGCTCCTGAACACAGAGCAGCCCGAAAAGCCTGTGCGTCCAAAGCAGAGAACCAAGGGCGCAGACAACAACAATTGCATTCCTGAAAAGCCTCGCGTATTGTCGCTCCAGGCAGCGGCTTCTACTCCCAAGGCTCTCAGTGTGGTTAGTCGGTCGTCTGCCGCTGGGCCAAGCACCGCTAGTGCCGCAAGGCGATCTGTTCGCGCATCCAATGCGTGGATCCGACGCAGCAAGTGTAGCAGATACGCAGACCTTGCAAAGCAAAAGGTCTTCCAGTTGTGTCCTGACTCACCCGTTCTGCCTCTCAAGCCCCACCAATCGTATCTCGACAACGCTACCACCACTACTTGGGCATTCTGGCTAGCCGAGCTCCAGAATTACGAGCAGCTTGTCCTCAGACCTGCGCTCTCGGCAGCCAAGCAGCAAGCTTACGAAGCTGCCCGTTTAGCTCGTCAATACCACAAGGAACAGCTTCTTCCTGCCTTTGCTAGCCTCCGGGAGCATGCCATCTACACCGCCCAACGAACAGCAGAGTTCACAGCCCACTACAACGAGGAACAAGTCCGACCTGCTTTCATCTTTGTCCGCGACCAAGCAGCCCAAACAGCTAAGCGTGGCGCCGAATACCATGAGAAGGTGGTCATACCTGCTCTAGCGCAGTTCCGACAACAGGCCAAGGATGCAGCCAAGTCCACTTCGGATGGACTCAACAAAGCCGCCAAGAGGTTCTCGTCCGACGCGGCAGAAACGGTTCAGCAGGTCAAGGAAGCTACGCAGGTCAATCTTGAAGCACTTGGCGTCGATGAGTACGTGGGCTTCATGATGCATACCTTCAAGAGCATGTCGGACAATCTGCGAACTCAGCCTAGCGCCGGCAAGGCCAAGTGACCTTATTTTGTTCCAGCGGCAATGCTCTCGCATCAAGCTCTCCCAGAATCTCCATCCCGATCCAGCCCTTACCAGTATCCCAGCTCACCAGACCGCTTCGGGACCCCGTGAACACAGTCGCAACACCCACTTTTGTATCCATCGTCTTGTAATCAGCCTCCCGAATGGTCACGCCTCAACTAGCCATTGGCCGCCCGCCTGATCCTTGGTTACGTCTTGGATTGCATCGTGCCCTATGCTTAGTGACAAGAAAATTTCCGTGAAGAGATGCTACCAGAGACCTGATCTCATGCCGTTCCATTTGTGCCCGTGGCCTCTTGCGCTTTACTCTTAGCCTCTGCAGGTGCTACCAGCACCGATCCATTCGATGTTGCCCTTTCACCTGTGGAATCTGTCTCATCATCACTCTGCACCGCGTTTGAGGTCTTTGAAGTCTTGAGATGATCCGAATGATGAGCAAACAGATGACGTTTCTTATCGCCTTCGTGTAGCTTAGCGGACTCCTCTTTACGCTGTTGGATCTGAATTCGAGTTTCGGCTTCTCGTTCCAACGAGGTTTGAGGGATCACAGTGGGACCAGCTTTGGATCCTTTACGTTGCAGTTTCGGATTACTGTCCGAGCCGATCTTGGGACTTGTTGGGCTGGTTTCCTCCGACCTTGTTTTGGAGGGAGGAGTGGAAGGCGGTGCGGGTGTCGCCACCTCACTTGCTTCCGGCTGCTTTGCGGTTTCTTCAATGACCTCCTTTGATTCGCTGTCTGGAGTAGTGTCTTCAATAGTATCATCATCATTGTGGTTGACCCCCTTGTCTCTGGAATCTTCTTCCTCACCAGCATTCGACACCTTCTCAATCGAAGCTTGATCCAAACGCATATGCCTCGCACGCACGCTCTCCACCACATCTCCCTTACCCCTCGGCAAAGCAGGCAACTTCAACCTCTTTCTCGCCACCATCACCGGCGCCGAAGACTTTTGCACCAAATAATGCGATGTCGAACCAAGCAAAATCCCCCTCAGACTTCCTAGACCTCTAGATCCTACTACCACCATGGTAGGTTCGTAGAAATCAATCAAATCCAACAACATATGTCGTGCATTCTTAGCATGAATGGCTTGACACGAGATCTTGACCTCAAGCCTTGTCCGCTCCAACAAGTGAGTGGCTTGTTTGGCGAGAACCGAAGCCATAGCTTGACGTATACGTTGGTGTTCCATCCGAGCTGAAGCTTCTTCGTGCTTGGGATCGAGAGCGTCGAGTTTGGTGTCGGTTTCCATGACGGAGACTACGAGCATTTCGTCACCATCACGGAGGACTGTACCGATGGTCCATTCCACTGCGTAGGAGGATTCTTCGGAACCATCGCTGGCTACAACGTAACGTTTGGGACGTTTGCTAGCTTTGGCGGCTGCATCGGATTCACCATGGCTGATAGTGATGGTGCATCGGTTGCGTTCGAAACGTGGCCGGGAAGTGGTGAGAGAGAGCATCTTGGACCCACGGCGTTGGACAAAGGTCGATACCTGGTCCTCGCTGAGGACGACATTGGGTGCTGTAATGTGCTCGTCATCACGCTCGAGGTCTTCGTCTTCGTATGTCTCGAAATGGTGGTGCCCGTCTTCGGATTTGGGGTTTGTGGTCCAGTGTTCGTGGGATGTCAGACATTCTGCATTGTAGAGGGTGTTGTCAAGCACGATCGAGTCCATCTCGTCGGCGTCGTCGGCGTCGTCGGCGTCTTCTTCGTCTTCATCCGCATTGCCAGTGGTAGGTAGCGTAGCATCAATGTCAGAGATATCAGAGGCATCGTCCGATTCCACATCTGCTTCTACACCATGAGGATCCTCGTTCCCATTCGTGGAGGAAGCAAGACTTGTCGATGAGCCGACTTTAGGAAGTGACGCAGCAGGTGCATGCGGAGAGGCAGGATGACGACGGTGAGAATGCGGCGTGGAAGGATCAAGATCGTCCTCATCATACGGATTGAAGAAAGCGCTGTTGCGTGGTGTGATACCGGAAGCGGAACTGGTGACTGAATCATTGTCACTGTCTCGATCTCTTTCACTTCTTGTTCCGCTTTCCGAGCTGGTGTCTTCGTCAGGGTTGATCTTGAGTCGATTGGCCGAAGAAGAACGCTTTCGTGAGCCGAAGCGGAAGGGAGATATACTGCGTCCTGATCTGCCAAAAGCACTAAGTCGTTTGGACTTTTTCTGTGTTCGCTCGTCTTCATCCCTGGATGCAGAGCCGGATCCGCCGTGTCGATTTCGGCGGGAATCGTTGGAAGAGGTGTCGTCTATCTTGAGCTGGCCGATGGCGAAAGGGTTGCGAGAGGTGTGGTGTGGAGCCCCGACGGCGATCATTGACGCAAATGCGGACGAAAGGGTTTGGGTAGCTTTGTCCTTGTCTTTTTCGCCGGACGAGACCGAGATGGATGGTGTGCGAACCATGTCGAGTAGTGACTTGGCGGAGAACCCCTCGCCGATCACGGATAGTGGGATCTGAGGCTGTGCTGCGCGGAGAAAGCGTGGTCACTTGAGAAAGACTTCGATGAGCCTCGAGCTTCCTTTCCGATCCGCTCTGGTACTAGTGTCCACTTTGACTGCAAGCACAGCGATGGCCTGCAAAATGGGAAGCCCGTCGACAGGGATGGTGGCGGAAAATTTGAGAGTGATGATGGAGGGGTGTAAGGTGCGGATGAGAGTGAGATGTCAGGGCACATACGAATTGCTTGGCATCAGTCAGTGATGCTGTTCGCTCTTGCTTCTTTCGGTAATCACCAAGAACACTCGCAGAACGCTGTTGCGCCGTGCATCCCGGCATAACTACAGCAAACGCGGCGAAAATCGCGTTGCTGTTGCGACGACGCTACTAACACAAAAAGTACGGAAATTCGAGGCGGCTCGGACCGTTCTCGCTTGTCACGCTTTTGATGTTATCCGTTTGCTCTCCAACACCATCAATCACCTGCAGCATCATGGCGTCCGCAGGTCCTTCCTCGACATCACGGCCGTCACAAAGCCATCGAGCAGACAGTAGCTCCAGCTCAGCAGCTCCGCGACCACGAAGCGAAAAGAGGCGTGCCGCCAACCTCCTCCGCGATTACTACGGTCTCTCATCGGAGGGCGGCTCAACCCCGGCGACCCCATCAATAGGCAACAGCAGCGATGTCGCGTCATCTTCCGAACCAAAGATCGACTTGCGCTCGCTGTTGATATCCAACAGCTTGAGCGTCCTTCTCAGCAAAGAGTCCGAACTCATCGTGCAAATCCGTGAACTCGACGGAGAGCGTCAAAGTCTAGTCTACAACCACCATCACGAGCTTGTTTCCGCCAGCGACACAATACGAAACATGAAGATCAAATCCGAATCACTGGATCCTTCACTCGAATCGCTGAAATCGTCGTTCGAAACAATGTCGAATCTCGCCTCTAATCTCGAAGTGCTACGTAGCTCATCAGAAACACGCAAAGAGTCTGTAGCGGACGAGATCGACCCCTTGCGGGACTTAGAACCCATCGTCACTCTACCTACGATGCTTTCCGACCTGATCGAATGTCGTGTTGATAATGCGGCTGGCACAAGCAACTCAGGGTCGACGGAACAGGATTCGGATCAGAGGAAAGCTGGACTGGCCAAAGCTGAACATCTGTGGGGGACCATGGAGCCGGTATTGGCAGCGTGGACTGACGCTGGTGTAGCCGGAGTGCGCGAGATCGCTGCAGAATGCCGAAGCCTTCTCAAAGACGGACGCAAAGCGGTTGGATCTTCCACTTCGACTCGCGTATCCTGATTCGCATTTGTGTATTCGTCCTAGTCAATCGTAAAACCGCCTCATACCCCAGCAATGGCTGCCTTTACTCGATTTTCACTTTCCGCCACATATGTACACCATCATGCATCGCAGGCTCACCATAGGAAGACGCTTTCGGCAACATTTGACGCCTTGTCGAGTCCACTGCTACCGATCAAAAATTCAAGTTGGCTGTGCGATGAGCCAACCCGTAGAGTTACCGCTAACACGCGAACGGTTGCTGAACCTGATTGTCAAGCTGTAAGGGACTTGTTCCGCCACGGTGTTCGCCCTAGCCGCTTTTGTACTATCGCAATTGCCCGCTGCCCACTGTGGTCCGAGCGATACGTCCGGGCGCTCCAAAGGCTTTCCAAACGGCGTCAGTCCGGGCTGAGACGGAACGGCGATCCATGACACACGGCGAAAAGAAAGCCAACGGTAGGATCTAGAAATATACAATGTTCCATAACGAAGCTGGATGATATACACAAGGCGGCACAAGACCGCACGATTTCAGCAACTGAAAGAAGAGGCTTAGTTAGTTGGGCTGGTTGACACCGAGCTTCTTGGCGAGAGCAGCGAGTCGGTTGTGCTCGATGATATCCCTGTGCGATGCAATAAGATGGCGAGCAAGAAGAACAAACGGTCAGAAAGATTCGACGGTAAGAATAATAAGCGCACTGAGCTGAGCTCATTGGCAAGGACACGTACTCTTCTTCCCATGGGTAGCAAATCCAAACATCTCCAATATCCTGTGTCGAGTAGTATCGAACACCTTCGCTGAGACCATCGACAATCTTGTCCTCGCCCTTGGGGAGATCCTTGGGAAGAATGGGGAGGGTACCGCGCTTACCGCCAGCCTTCTCCTTGTTGTGGACGACGAAGATGGCAAACCGGGTAGGTGCGAGGTTCTGGCGCTCTTCAGCAGAAAGGTTGGCGATGGCGTTCTTAACATCCTTAAGCAGCTCAGAGTAAGCGTACTGGAGGGTGGTTCTGGAGTCATCGACCTCGTCGACGATGAGTACGTTCTTGCCGAGCAATCCACCAGCATCCTTACCCTCCTCGATCTTGCCGGGACCCTTGTGTCCGCTGACAGTCTTGGCATCAAGCCACTGAGTTCGTACAACCTCGTTACCGATCTGACCCTCGGCAGTACCCGAGACCTCCTCGTACAAGCTCAAGCCAATCGCCTGAATGGGAATGTTGCGCATCTTGGAAGGGTCGAGTGCAGAAGGCTTCTTGAGGAAGGTACGGAGAACACGGGCAGGGTAGAATCCACCACCACCAATGGCGACCATGAGATCGGGGTCGAACTCGCTCTTGATCCTGCGAGCGGCCTCGCCGATCTGAACGTGGATGTCCTCGTAGGTGGGACGAAAGTGGTCATCTGGGAGCTGTTCGGCGGACATTGTGACTATGGAAAGAGATTCCGGGGTGAGAAGGGGGAAGGTGTGGTGGAGTGCGGAGGTGTGGAGCGGAAGAAGTGTGTTAGCGTACAGAGAGCTGAGCTTGAGAAGACAATTTTCAGCGCTTTGTCGGATAGCCGGAAGATTAAAATTCCAAAAAATTTTAAGGATAGACATGCAGCAGTTGGAGCGTGTGTCCAACGTCACACAGACGAGCCTCTGACCCAAGACGCCGGCGCTGCTGAGACCTTCGCACAGCGTGGGAGAGACATGAACTTTGTGTAGCAGACACACTTGCTGGACTGCTCAGGAACTTCAGCGACAGCGAGACCCTGCACAATGATCTCGACTTGGTGAGCCTTCAGCTGGGCTCAGCGTCTCAGGCATACAAGCTCGACAAGGCCATACCACACAGCGATGACCGGCAGCTTGTGCGACGGCCCGTTTATAATGCATTAGGATGGACAGCGACGACGACGCCGACTCGCTCTTTGACTACGAGTCTGATAACTCTCACAGTGCAAAGGCTGTACAAGATCCTCAACTACACCGTTGTATACCGGTAGCCTCACGCTCTGCCCCTGGGATACCGGGACTCTACTTCTTCCCGAATCTGCTGTCCCGAGATCTTCACAACGAGGTGCTGCAACAGGTTTCAGCATGCGACTACTTCGCGCTTCAGGACGGCGCAGAGAATTGCACGGCCCCGACTGGCGGTGACTCTGAAGGCAGAGCATATTGCAGGTCATCCCGAAATCAAGCAATGCTCTTTGCACGATCCATCCCTTCGTCCACCGAGACAAAATTTGCTGACGATGCTCCAGGATTAGACGTTCCAGTGTCAGACCCGGACCTTCCAGGCTGCTCAGGTTTGCCCTCTTGGTCCATCAACCTTATACAGCGTCTCCAACAGCTGCTCGCATCCTTACCTGATGAACAGCTGCCGCAAGAGGTCAAAGACTTGCTCTCCCCAGTGGAACAGCTGCTCTCACGCCAGCTGATCCTCAACCTCTACAATGGAACAGAGGGGCTAGCCTCACACGTCGATCTGGTAAACCGCTTCGCCGATGGCATTCTTCTATGCTCCTTTGGCCCACAGGACACCGGCATCGTCATGGACTTTACTCATGACTCTGGTGCTTCAGAGCATCTCTTCCTGCCCTCCGGGTCGGTCCTGTTGCTTAGCGGAGAAGCTCGCTACGACTGGAAGCATGGCATCGCTGCCCGATCGTTTGACCTCGTCCGATCCTCTTCAGATCCAGATCTTGTTGACAAAATCAAAAGGTCGATTCGCCTTAGCATTACGATTCGTTCCATGATACCCGGTGCAGACGTTGTCGGCGAATGAAGTCTGCACCAACGCAACATCTTTGATACACCATGCCTGCTATGGTCACTGTGTGCATCCCGTCTTTTCCAGTTGCTCGTCCACAGTAATTGCTTGACGAGGCTATATCGACGAGTAAAAGAAGCAGCGCGCTTATCGCGCGTCCTGCCAAATTGCGCTTTCAATTTGCGATACGCTGTCACCCGCTCTGCTACTCCTTTCATGCTGCCACTGCCTTGAAACAGTCGTCTTGCCCCCCAGAATCTGCCTCGGTTGCTGGTTGTGCATGGTGCACAATGTAGTGCAGCGACAAGCCAGGCAATGTGGCATCATGGTCCAGCTTGTCGCTCTACACGATGTCGACGAGATATATAGTTCAAGGCCATCTGCGGCGTCTTGTTTGTCACTCATCAGATCATCATATACCCTTATCAGTAACACAACGCCTACGTGGGCACCTTCACCACCCTCCTCATCCAGGATGGGCTCTCTCATAATGTTCGACTACTTTGATCACGGCGAGCTCCCGACACCGACGCTGTCAGCCAAGGAGGCGAGCATGCTCTTACACGATGTCTTTGGTTTGGAAGCACAATTACAGCCGTTGGGCAGCCAACAGGACCAAAACTTTCTCGTCTTGCCCTCCGCCGCTAATGCCGATGCCGGGCCATTGGGCGTATTGAAGATCAGCAACCCCGTATTCAGCGAGTACGAGATTGAGATGCAAGATCAAGCCGCCGCCGCTGTTGCAAGCGCCGATCCCTCATTGCGCATCCCTCAAGTCGTGGTGGGACCCCGCGGTCCGATGTCGGCATGGTGGAACACCAGCCAGGGAAGATTGCATAGCCGGGTGATCTCCTACATTCCAGGCACCACTTTGTCCGGCTCTAGCTACCTGCGACCGCAAGTGGTCGAGAGGATGGGTCGACTGTCGGCCGCCGTCAGCCTTGCACTGGTTAATGAGGCTCATCCGGCATCAGCGCGTGTCTTGCAATGGGATCTACAGCATGCTGAACGGGTCATTGCCCACATTGCAGCAACCGAACCCGATGCCGCTGTACGCGCATTGACAGCAGAAGCTTCCGAAAGCGCCTTGACGGTCCTCCGTCCTCTAGCCCGAAAGCTACCGCGCCAGCTAGGTCACTTCGACGTGACCGATGACAATGTCTTGCGTCCCGCCGGTGATATCCTCACCCTGCCCGATGCTGTGATAGACTTTGGCGATGTCATCGAATCTTGGGCAGTGGCCGAAATCGCAATCACAATCGCCTCGATGCTGCACCATGAAGGCGCCTCGTATCGCTCTGTGCTCCCGGCGGTTAAGGCGTTTCATCTACGTCGTCCGCTATCGGAGGACGAGATGACGGTGCTGTGGCCACTCGTCGTACTTCGTGGCGTCGTGCTGGTGCTCAGTGGTCTTCAGCAGGTGCGGCTCGATCAGGATAATCAATATGCAAGAACGAACCTTAAGCGCGAGAGAGCGATCCTGGATCGAGCGATCGAGGTGCCGCTCGACGTAGCCATCGCCCATATACGACATGCACTGGGCTGCAAGCCAAAGGCGCCTCCAACCTGGCAGGGAAAATCGCTGCTGTCGACATCCGAATCGGTGGTCATTCTTGACGCCTCGACCTTGTCGTCATTATCCGACGAAGGGGCCTGGCTTGAAGTTGATGCCGTCGAAAAAGCGGCTAAGCGTCACCTAGAGCAAGGAGCTGCGATGGTCGTACTGCCAGCACTTCGACCTGTGCTGCTCGGCGCGCCATCGCGAACATCTACCTCTCCTGCCACAATCCCTACAGCAACAGCAGTTTGGTTGGCATCGGATACCACACTCGAGCTGCCCTCTGGCCTCACAGTCAGGCAAGGGGATACACTCCTGCCGAAGGGGACGGCCCACATTGCTGCTGGGAGCCGCATTGATGTGCTCTTGACAAGCCTTGATCCCACCAAGGTCCCTGCCGCCATTTGTGCTGAAGCGTTGCCAGGCTGGCTTCCGGTCATTGGTGACTTCACTGCAGCATTGGGTGTAAAGTTACCCAAGCAGCTGGAGACGGACGACGACGCACTCCTACAGAGGCGCGAGGCTGTCGTAGCTGAGGTGCAGGAGCACTACTATGCCCGTCCGCCGCGCATCGAGCGAGGTTGGCGCGAGTATCTCATCGATGTTCAAGGTCGTGTGTACCTCGATATGGTCAACAATGTCGCTTCAATTGGACATGCGCATCCGCGTATCCATGCCGCTATTGCCCGGCAGACTCGTTTGCTCAACACCAATTCGCGCTTTCACTACGCCGCGATCACTCGATATGCCGAACGCTTAGCGGCTACACTGCCGGACGAGCTCGACACTGTCTTCTTTGTCAATTCAGGCTCCGAGGCCGTCGACCTTGCAATTCGTCTGGCTATGGCGGCGACGAGCCGACGCGATTTGATCTCCATGGCCGAGGCCTACCACGGATGGACCTATGCGAGTGATGCGGTCTCAACTTCACTTGCCGACAATCCATTTGCGCTCGAGACCCGTCCAGACTGGGTGCACACTGTGGAAGCGGCCAACTCCTATCGCGGTCGACATCGAGGCAAAGATGCAGTTTCTTATGCTCCTGAAGCCGTAGCAAAGTTGCAAGCACTAGCCGACAAGGGACGTGCACCGGCAGCTTTCCTCAGTGAGAGCTACTTTGGTAATGCTGGAGGTATCCCCTTACCCGACGACTACCTGAAAGAAGTCTATGCGGCTGTCCGCGAGTTGGGCGGGCTAGCTATCGCTGACGAGGTGCAAGTTGGCTTCGGTCGCCTTGGTTCATGGTTCTGGGGCTTCCAACAGCAAGGAGTGGTGCCTGACATTGTAGCTAGCGCCAAGGGTCTCGGTGGTGGATTCCCCTTAGGCGCCGTCATCACAAAACGTGCCATTGCCGACCGATACCGTACCCAAGGCTACTTTTTCTCCTCCACCGGTGGTTCTCCCCTCTCCTCCGTCGTGGGTCAAACAATCCTTGACATCATCCAAGAAGAGAAGCTGCAAGAAAACGCTAAGGTCGTCGGCGCACATCTTAAGGCCCGACTTCAAGCGCTGGGCAAAAAGCATCCTTTGATCGGGACCGTACACGGCGATGGCCTCTACCTTGGACTGGAGTTCGTCCGTGACCGCAAAACTTTGCAGCCAGCAACGGCAGAGACGAAGGCGATCTGCAACAGGTTGTTAGAGTTGGGTGTGTTCATGCAACCTACGGGAGACTATTTGAACGTGCTTAAGATCAAGCCGCCCATGTGTATCACGCAGGCATCGGTCGACTATTTCGTTGATATGCTGGATCACGCTCTTACTATGGGCTACTAACTAGAGCATTGCTCGCACTCGCTTTGAATATCTGTAGTAGGGCAGCAGAGAGGCAGTGATAGTTCTTGTGTCACCAGCATTGAAGTAAACGCACTGATGTCTGAATGTACCACCTCTTGTCGGGGATCATCTTTGAGGGTCTCTCAACAACGGCAATCTAATGGAGCGCAATTTCAACAAAGATTCCGTGCAAGATGACGCAGAGGCACAGTAAAAACGAGGCTACAGATGCGCTGCCCTTTCGCTCTAGTCATAACTTATTCTGGTTCGCGTTCTTTGACACTCTGATGCGAGGTTGCACCGATCTCTCAACGCCTACTGTTTGCTCTCGAGAAGGTTCGCCGGTTGCCGGGCCGATACTGTACCCCTCTTCGTTAAACACTAGCAATGCTATCCTCGGCGTCTTTTGTTTGAAGCCTGAGCATGGCATGCTTGCTTAAGTCCTGACTGTGAATGTGTGTCTCACCTCTTCCGACCTCGCACCGATATCGAACCGTATCCGAGATTGCCGCTGTCTGCCTGTCGTATGCTGGAGCACGAACATGTTTTGGTGCGTTCAGCTTGTGGTTGCTTATAAGTTGTGCCCTAGCCCCCGTCTTCAGCTTCACGACCATCAACCTCTACCATTGAGGTCTAGCAACCATGCGCTCCCCCATCATAACATTGCCGCTGGGCTTGTTGAGCGTGGCCCTCGCGGCCTCAGCCAACCCCTTCTCAGATCAGACTCTCTTCGTCGACGACTCCAACACCACAGCTCCCACCCCTGACTTTACACAGCCTCCCATCTCCAACATCTCCCTCTATGCCAATGGTTCCCTCTTCTATCAATGGCGACCGAGAGCTCACTTCATCCACCCCTCCAATCAGCTCGGTGATCCCACCGCTTTCTGGCAAGATTCTAATGGTACATCTCACATTACAGCGCTGTACTCCTACCTTCGAGGCACTGGCAACTCTTCCCTCTCGACATCCGCCTTCTCTGGGTCTGCCACTAAGGACTTCTTGCAGTATGAAGACCTCTCTGGCTGGAAAAACCCAGTTCAAATGGGTCCAGGTAACGAAGTAGACTACATCGCCGACTTTGACGGCGGTGTTGTAGCTGAAGGCTACAAAGGACTCCCCACTCTCATCTGGACTGCTGTTAAAGGTCTGCCCATCAGCTGGACTATCCCGTACAAAGACGGATACGAGTCACAAGCTCTAGCTTACTCCGAGAACAACGGTGTCACTTGGAAGAAGCTAGATGTTGGAGCTAATGTTCCGGTCATTCCTAGACCTCCGTATACCGGTTCGGTGGTGACTGGCTTTAGAGACCCTTTCGTCTTTAAGAATGCTGAGTTTGACAGCTTGCTGGGCGTCAACACTTCCTCGGATGGCGAGCCGATGCATTATGTTTCGATGTCATCTGGGCTGCACCCTGCTCAACCGGGTTTACCTGGAGTAGAGTTCGATGCTGCAGGTCCAAGGGTGTGGCTCTACCGTCAGAATACACCTGGTGACTGGCTGAATTGGACCTTCTGCGGTCCACTTTTGCGGTCGACCATCAACACCACCTTCACCACTCCTGGTTCTGGTTGGGCAGCAACAGACTACAGCGACGGAAACAACTACGAAACGTCTCAAGTCACCAACCTTGACTTCTGGGGTGATTCTGGCTCAGAAGGAACAGGTCTTGCTTTCATGTCCTTTGGCGCTGAGAGCAATAAAACTCTCATGCTGTACCGTCTGGGTCAGTGGAAAGGCAATCAAGGAATCAACACTTCTCCCATGCCCAATGCTACGCTTGCTCCCGGTGTTGTAGGGACCGAAGCCGGAGTTGAGTTGGACACTGCACTAGAAGGCTTGCTCGACTGGGGTCTTGCATATGCATGCACAGGGTTGAGAAACGAGAAAGACAAGAGAAGAATCGTATACTGCTGGATTAAGGAAGCTTTCGCTAGTCAGGATCAGACCAAGTTTGTTACTCAGTGGATCTCTTCCCTCACCTTACCAAGGCAACTTTCCGTCAAGAAGATCGGGGGGGTCATGAACAACGAGTTGGTGCTTCAAAATGCAAGCTGGGCCATTCTCGACTCGACTGCTTCCTCTGGTGACAAGATCGAGACCATCCCTGTGGAGCAATTCAAAGCTTCGGCCGCAAGTAAGAACAGCACAGTCGACCTTGTCATGCTAGGTATTTCACCTGCAACCGAATTGGCCGAATTCAGATACAAGGCCAACGACTCTTCGTCCCTCGCCTCCCCTTTCACCCTTTCCCCGGCCAACTTTTCAGATACTGAGGTCGAAGTTCGAAAAGGCATCCGTTCCGGTACCTCCGATTCCCTTGTTGACGAGATTTTTGTCCCACTTCCCCGTCACCCTCCGTCTAAGCACTACGAACTCTCAGCGACCCTCTCTTTCCCCTCCATCTCCCTCCGCAACACCTCCCTTGATTTTGCAGCTGGTGTTTCCATCCTTCGTCGAACCAACACCACCTCCCCGGACGAGAATGAGGATATAGCCATAGTCTACCGACCCAGCAACGAATCAGTTATTGTACAACGTCGAACTGCTCTCGGTCCCGAATCTGTCCTGACCACACCCGAGGTCGGCAAATTGAGACTTTGGCAGTTCGGCAATGGCACGGTGGAGTCGCTAAACATGAGGATTTTTGTCGACGGAAGCGCGGTGGAAGTGTATATAAATGATGTTTTTGTCTTGACCACAAGGGCGTACTACTGGTACAATGATTCGAACAGGGTGGGATTGTTGTATCAGGCTCCTCATGGAGCAGAGGAGGTGGAGAAGGAAGGGATGCAGGTGGAGATCAAGAACGTGACCTGGTGGGAAGGGTTGATTGATGCCTATCCTAATAGGCCGAAGGATAAGGAACAGTTGATCAAGCAGGCGATTGGATATCCGGAGCTGACGGAGAATCCTAATGACGAGGGGATTATTTACAACGGGACTGGAGCGAGTCCTCCTTTCCCAACTTTGTCGTAGAGGCACCTTCAAGTACTGGCTCGAGGGGTTGCGATATAATGGTGCCGATATGTAGTCGCATGATAGCTCTGTCTCAATACCACATCTGTGAAACCTTTCTCAACTTACCCGTTTTTGTCTGTGTAGTGGCATTGTCCGCTACGAGCTTCCAGGATTTGCCAAAGTGTTCCCAACTGTGCTCGAACACCATCCCGACTCAAAGACCGCGTTCGTCACCGTCAGTCAATGCTCATGGAACAGACAACTGAGCTACAAGAGCTGGAGAAACGCTTGCAAGCGGCAGAAGCTCAAGCTTCGTCAGAATGTACCCGGTGCGTCAACACGCGTGTGTCATGAAGTTGTCTCCTCGGACCCGAGCTGTCAGTCCAAAGGCCGCGCAGAGAGTTCTGTTCCGTTTCGCAACGGGCTCCGTCTGTTGTTTGTAGTCTTACGATGATGCCTCGTTTGAGTTCCGCGTTCTCGTGTGTACCGCGCGACTCTGACGTGCACAGTAGTCTCGGCGAACGAGGTCCGCTTTTTGACGGAGAACTTTGCGACGTTGTCCGCTTCTGGACGGAGCTTTCTCATCAGGCATGTTCAACCGTCACTGTAGTTCCGCTTTGGAGCGGAGACACATGTCTGATGTTTCCGGCTCCGGACTTTGTGCCTTTGTCTCAAAAATTGCCATCCGCTTACGGACGGAGGCCTTGCGATGCTGGCCGCTCTTGGACGAATCCAGTTCGACGATCATGTCGGTCACAAATGTCGTTCTAGACGGTCTAAACAACGCACAAACTGACAGCGAGCCTGTTGTCGCTTCGCTAGGGAGAGTTGATCGTCCAATGATTGTTTGATATTCACAAATGCAATCCACCTGCCTCGATACATCTTGAGGCTATGTCCACATGTATGGACTGTTTGTCTAACACCCTGGATGTGTGAGGGAGTTGCGCGGAATCCTATCCTTTGGGAACCTCGAGACGTTGTTGTTCTGGTAGACATCAGCATGCCTCTCGATATACTTCCGGGTGGGAAAATCACTGGGATCACAGCTTACTCTGTCCTCCCTTCCATCTCGCTGGTACATGCGGACGTAGTCTACCTTCATCGTACCAGGGAAAGTGAGCTGATCCCAGACCGGAGGCTGGAAGTTATATGCCATTCCGACGTTCAGGATGATTGACATTGGTTCTCGAGGAATCAATCTTCGTGAAACGTCGAGTTCGGGTACGCCAGTTAGAGCGCTAGCCTTGAGTGTCCAGGTCGGTTTGTCATCAATGTACCAGCGAATCATGGCTTCTTCTCCGTTGATACCTTTGCCGTCACCGTTCATATCAGGTTCCCACTCAACGGCGAAGTTAACGTAGTCGGCATTGGGCGATCTTTGGTAAGCACGAGCTGGGATCTGACTCAATGCGGAGACACTCTCCTGGAGCTCGTTACCGTGATAGTTGTTGATCTCGGTTGTATCGTCGTCGTGAATGATGTAGTCGGTACCAGATACGTTCTTGTAGAAGTAATCGACATCGAACGGCGCAACCTGCAACGACTGCGAACTCATACCGCCCGTAGCACCGATGGTAGCTTCGAGCATATCCAATTCTGGACTGCTACGTGCGACGTTGTTGTTGGGACCGGGATGGTCCTCACCGGGGCAAGTGCAGGCAGGGAAACGAAGACCCGGAAGGTAAGAGAGTTTGTGGTTGACTTGGTAACTGTAAGCACCGTTTGCGTAGGTAGCGTGTGCAGGACCAGTTCCATTGATCCAGGTCTGGTTAGGTAGAGCGCCGGTGTCGCATCCAGCATACGAGTAAGGCCAAATACCTTCGTTGGCACCGTTGTATCCAGGTCGACCGAGGTTACCCATCAACCAAAGACCAGGCCAGTAACCAGCGACACGAGAACTACCTGGAAGCTGTGCTCGAATCTCCATGTATCCACCGGTGAAACAGGCTTTGTTCCAGCTCTGAAGCATACCGGAACGGAAGTTGAGGTTGTGTGTCAATCGTTCTTCGAAGCTGATCTGAAGTTTGCCGTCATCGGTGGTGTTGATGGCTTCAGGGGTGTAGTACTCGTAATCGTTGGTACCGGAATACCAACCGTTGAAACCTTGCCAAAATGGATCTTCACCAGGCCAGAAGGTACGGCCGGGGGTGTTGAATTCGTCGGAGAAGACGAGATGCCATTTGGAGTTGTCGACGGTAGAGGTGCGGTTGTATGCAGAGGCAGGTGTTTCTTGATCGATGAGACCACGCTTCATCTCCATTGGAAAAGGGGTGAAGGTGTTGGTGGTGGAAAGAGAAGCAGAGGCTATGCCGTCGGCATGTTGCTTGCGGATCTCGACGATGACGGGGTATCCCAAAAAGAGCATGAGGAGACAAGCGAGGATGAGAAGCAATGTGCCGACGTTCAAGATACCTCTCAATGAGGTTGCAGAGTTGGCTGCCTGCTGGGTCCGGTTGTTGTGCTTGGAGCCGGGCTCGTGAAGCCAGTCATCTTCTTCAGGTTCGTAATCTGCTGCACCGATCATGGCAGCACGTCGAGCTAGAGCAGCCTTCTCTCCACTGCTAGCAGTGCTGTATTGCGAGGAGTGAACACTGACATCGGATGCAGAAGCACCGCTGACGTTGCCCATAAAGCGAGGTGTGGGCGCGCCACCGCTGTTGGTGGATTGCGAGCCAGTCGAATAGGAGTGCACCGTGCTTGTACCTCTGCCAGGCTGGACGATGTTGGAGTGTGAGACGTTGGGTGATGGCTGACGGAAAGGTCGAGAGTAGCTTCCAACGTTAGAGTCTGGATCAGAGGCAGAGCTGAGCAGCGCTGCTCGATCTGCATCGCCTCGAGAGTTCATGATGCTGGATCCTCGAGATTGTGGTTGAGGTTGTGAGAAAGGAGTCGGGAGGGATTGATAAGCTGGACCTCGTGCTGATGGTGAAGGTTTGGGCATCGTCAGGACCAACTTTGTCGAGGATGGAAGCTGGCGATGAGGATGGGAGAACAGAGGAAGGGGGATAGAACAGAGAGTGAGAGAAAGTGTTGGACTCGGAATCGATTCACACAGGACGGTGCAATCTGTCTTTGCTGCCTCATTCACAATCACTGCACAGTGCAATGCTCTAGATTTGACCAACCGGACACGGTGATGCCTTGGGATTCACCGTGCATGCCTGAAAGACTGAAAGGGGCAAGTGACTTGACAGAAAGACACATGCTATCTGCCAGCTTGCTTGCGATGCTGCGAGAGATGATCGCAAGAACCGCAATACAGTACCACAGCGCTCTCTTTTTTTCCTCCTTGACAGACGTCGAGTCGATCTGCAAACCTGTACTGTATCCAACTGTACAAAGATTGGGCCGCAGGCAACGCAGGGGGCGAGCCTGTCACACAAATTCCGTGACCGCACCGCAACGTTCCGCACGTCGCCGCGGTGAGATACAGTAGGCCAACGGTTGCGGATTTCTTGGCACATTCCCTCTCTCTTTCTCAGGGTGGGCAGATGCTGCTGTCTAAGGTGGCTTGCAAGAGTGCAGGTAATTATTAAACCACACTTCGGATTGTCGTAGCCGAGCAGTGTTTGGCAGAGAGCAGAAGGAATGCTCGGCGTGCATTCGGCAAGTGCATCATGTGCATCGTGTTTTGTGTGACTCTTTGTGTGTGTTCGCTGGCTGCTGTATTCGACATGCGCGAACCTGCATGCCAAGACCAGAAGCGAAGAAGAAAAAAAAAAAATGATCGGCGGATGAAAAACCAAAAACCCACACTTCAACATTGCCTCGGCTACAGTATTGCCCCTCTACTGCTGCTACTGTACTGTACTGTATCTTGCCAGCGGCTGAGTTTCTTGTACGACCGCAGGTACCGAAACTTTGGCGAGCCACTGGTTCAGTTCTCTCAATCTTTCCCTTTCTCGGTGTAGCCACATCGACATCAACACCGGTCAATAACAACTGCTACCAACTCGACCTTCCAGAAGGAGAGGATTCGGAGCTGACTTGCACAGAAGTGTTCTCGGAGAGAGTATGTGCGTGGGATGGGATGACCGGTATGCACGCAATCACGGAAACAGCAAAGGTGGAAATCAAAGTTTGCAGTGGCTGAAGCGGCGACTGGGTACAGTATCGCTGTCCACCACTCCTCTCCTGTGCTGTGCTGCTCTGGAATTGCGAAGCTCGCATTCATGCTACCAACATGATTCAGATTCCAGAGCATGCAGCTGCCTTGCTTTTCGCTCGCTCCCTTGGCTATCAGCGGTGTGCGATCAGCTCTTGCATCTCTTTTCCGCGGTCAAGTCGTTCGCTTTGCAAGTCGCCGAGCAAGTGAGCCTCGATCAGCACACAGAAACAAACGGCCAGCCCAAAGTGTGTGTCGGTGAGTATAACACTTTTTCGAGTTAGGCCCTGACGCAGTTGAGCCGTGACTTGTTAGTGAGTGTTGCTCCACTCGCCTCCGCCTGGAACTGCTGTCACGACTTGTCTTCGTCCTCATCGCCATCACCATCTCGTATCCATCCAGACTACAGATCCGACGAACAAGCATGTTGTACGCGATAGCACTCCTTGTCGCCCTTGTTGGGTTGGCAACCGCACAGTCCTCTCGCCAATTTGACGATCTCATCAACGACCTCCAAGGAACATGGTCCACAGGTAGCGGTGCTGTCCGCACTGGTCCCGTTAGTTTCTTCCGCCAATCCTCTCGCATAGCCAAGAGCACAGTCAACTGACCTTTTCATTACGTTGCAACGACGTTTTTCATCAACAGGGCTTCTGGAATCCTCGTACACAGCAATTCACAGTCCCACCAACAGCAGGTCGCTCTTTTAGCTTTACAAAGGATGGTTTCTGGGAGGAAGCCATGTTCCAATGGTCCAACGATCGTAAGTCTCATCAGCACTTCGCCCGCCATCGTCGTAGGCACTTGTCCATAAACTGATGTGATCTCATCTTACGAACGCCTCCTTGGACGCTTTAGCAACCTTCCCTCATTGCGTTTCGGCAACCCTTCTCTGGCAGCACGGCAACTACTCCTTCAACCCAGTCAACGGCACTCTTCGCATGGACCCTTTCTGGGGCGATGGGTTCCAAACCCAATGGATCGGCTGCGACACCACCTCCTCAGCAACGAGCAACAACACAGCAGCACCCGTCGCCAGTTACAATCAGGTCTACCTCTACGACCCTCCCGCTGTCAGCATCGACTCTCACTACGGTGTTTCAAGCTACAAGTTGGAAATGGCTCAGTTGAGCGGAGAGTTGCTCAACCCAATGTGGAAGGTGCTCAACCCACCATCAATGTTGCCTACTGATGTGTTGCATATCAAGGTAAGGAACGCACAAATGTTAGACCAGTGCGAATGCATCTCGTCGAACCCTGCTGACCTCATTAACACCTTTGACTCACTTGCAGAGATACGGCCTCGAATAAAGCACCTGCACACAGCATTGTGGAGCATCGATCTCTATCAACAATGGTATGCAACAAAAGGACAATCTATAATACAACGATACATTATCTATAAAACAATGGAGCGACTACAATGCATGATGCTATGCTATGCTCGAGCAACTTGAGGATGACTGCTTAGGGATACGAGTACGGATACTCATTGTACACATCAGTCCTATTACCAGTGAAGCAGACTCTGACGTTATCCATCCACCTTGCCTGATCTGGATTGCTGTACGTCCCAATCGGCACACCCTTGACCGTCTCGAATAGACCCATATTCAGATCAATGGTGGTCCAAACATTGGCATCACCATAAATAGCTTTGTGCTCCTTACCATCTGGACCTCTAATGACAGCCTCTGCACCACACCAATTCCTTGTCATGCTCTCCCACAGCGTTCTGTTTACATCGTGTGTCACTGGTTGATCGGCACCGACTGCACGAGACATGTTGATGAGCGGAAGAGCAAAGATAGGGCTGGTCCGATTGAATTTTGCTCCACACCATGTTGTTGTTTGTTGTTCCTTCCAGTTGGGCTGAAACGCGGTGGCTTGGAGAGTGAAGCAGGTGCCGAAGGGATTGTCGTTAGGACCAGTGCCATTCCAGAACGGTGGGTCGGAGAAGGGGGAGTATGGCTTTGGTGTGAGACGGTCGCGGAAGACAACGAGTGGTGGAATGACCGCTGCGAGGACGCAGATGAAGACGATGATACACCAGAACCCCCCGCGGCGGTAGACGGGCTTCTTCTGAGGCGCTACGACGAAGGGCTCTTCGGTTGAGCTTGTGTCTGATGCTTGGTATCCCATGGTTGTCAAGGATGGAAGCTGGCGGAGAAAGGGTTGTTGCAGCGATCAACGTCTCGAGATGCTGGGTTGAGTGATGAGTGGCGAGCGTATCGAAATGACTATGTCTACGATGAAGACGTCGCTCGCTTCTGAACAGGATTGTATCTAGGTGCCGGTGGTGAGATTAGGTAGGCCAAGATGATAAGATGACGAGGTGAAGAGGTGTACTTAAAGCAGAACCGACCGAAGATAAACAGAACTTTGATGTCTCGAGCTGTCGGATGCAGATCTGTGCTGGTGATTGAACCTTCAGCTGTCGAAAAGGTACAGCCAGGGTATTGTATGTAGTGTGGGGTTGTGCTTGTGAAGTCAAGGGGGAGAGCGACGATCTTCGTGGTGAGGAACGGAAATTGACGACAACACTGAGATCCAGACTCTGAAAATCGCCTTTGACAAGGTGAGAGGAGGGAGGGAAGCGATGAGCGCGCCAAGGCTCTTGGGTTGGTGGTCGGCTATGGTCGAGATGACGGCCAACCAAGCGGAGGGGAAGGGTCTTTAGTTGGTCATCTTCTGAGAATAGGATGGTGTGGCAAACAAGCTCTATCGGCAGTGACCAGAAGAAATGACGGTACGAAGCGGTCATGCAGCAGCAGTTAAAGAAACTCGTGCACTCAAACAAGACTCTGTCTGACTGCAGAAAAGAGAAGGCGCACACAGCCCGCACTCGCTTATCCAGGCCAGAACCCCGGATGACTGGTCAGCTGCCTTGGATGCTAACACCGGCTATCAAATTTACCTTGTCTCGCTAGGCTTGGCATTTGAGCTGGATCTGGCCCTTCTAATGATGGCTTATGCCGTCACTGTATGAGGCAAGCCAAGCACGAGAGCCAGATCATACCGCGTGGTCGCTATTCGTGCTCTCGAACGTCGACCGTGATTGACGGTCGATCTCAGAACCGTTTGCTATTTCTGAACATGCTCGTGGTGTTGTGTTTGTGCGAGCCAGTACCCGCTAAACAACAAACAGCTAGCTGACAGTCGACATCTGGAAAGCAGATCAAGCTGCCGAGACAAGGGGCGACGGCCAGAAAGAAGAACGGGACGTCGATCTCGGGCGAGAGTTCTTTATGTTTGCTTGTTGCTGACAAGGTCTGGGCACGGCGCCATCCATCGGGAGATTGATGACCAAATAGAAGTTGCCTTGTGTTGCCGGACCACGTGCAGAACCAGCCGATCTCATAGCACGGTGCCGATAGCTTGGAATGACCGATGCGCCCTGTGTTGCTTCGATGCAGGGAAACGTCTGGAAGGTAGCAACAGCAGCCAATCCGAGCAACGAAATGAAGCTGCGGACAGCGAGGGCGTCGGATGCTACAGCCATGGACGACGAAATGCGCTTCCCGATCGCAATCAGGAAGGTGTTTCGGGATCGACCTGTCCTACAACACGCCTCGTTCTTTTCTCAGTCAGCAGCAGCGAGCAGCAGAGACAAGAAGGATGATCAACTTGCTGCTGTGCTGTGCTGTATTGTGTCGATCGGAGTTTCGAAGGGATAGCAGCTGCACCGTGCGTCATTATGCACTCGCGCCTTGCTGCCATCACCTGCCTCCACTCGCGCTTCCCTTCTCCACAGACAGCGCGCACGGGCATCCTTGATCCTGATCTTCTTGTCCACATGCCAAGCCAGAAGTGAGCTCCGTTTGGCGGTGCTCGATTCATGCTGATCTCTTGTCGCTGCATGTAACACGAATCTTGTGTCTCTTCGTCTCGAGTCTGCTTTAGTTGGAGTGGACTGTGATTCGAAGGTATAAAGAGCTTGAAGGAGGACAGAATACATCGTTGAGGCTGTGTGTATGGAGCTCGGAAAGTCACACCGAGGCAATGGTGCGCACGAAGTGATTGTCAAGATCGGATCGTGTTTGCCGCCTCGCTCAGCGAAGCAGCGTAGCTACAGTACTGTACAGTATACAGTAGTCGACCAATTTATTACTGAAGTCGCGGACTGAACGTCTTGTCATGCATACTGTATCCGTTGTCACTGTCGGCAGCGCCTCCCCACCGTGAATCAGCCTCTCTTGGTTCTCTCGCTTTCTAGCAACAGTCACACCCACTTTGCAGATGTCAGCGCTCAGACCAAGTCGATTCTCTCGTATTCGCAACTTCCGACTCTCGTCTTTTCCCACGCCTCTCGCATTGCACACAGTTCGAGTTCCTCGCTTGTTGCTCTGCTCGCTTGTGTTTCGATCCCTTGAGCCCTGAATCTGGCATTGCCAAAGACGAATAAAAGCATCTCTTGCTGAGCATCCTTCCTTTACTTCACTCTTCCCCCTTTCCTTCCTTTCCATCAACAAGACTTTCTTCAATCTATACCCCTCCCATCTTCCTTCTTAAACAAACGAAAATGCCTTTCGTCATCGACCTCCAGGGACAGACCGTCGTCGTTACCGGCGGTAACCGCGGTATCGGTAAGTACCCCTAACCCTGCTACTGCTGCTGTTCAGGGCTGATCGGAGCGTTCCGAGGGATCGAGAACAACGGGTCGATACTGCTTTTGACTGCGCTCGACTGTTGTGACCAGAAGGCGTCCTGCTTCCGCACGGATTAGGGCGGCTTTGTAGGCGGCTCCCCCAAGCACTGCTATCAGCCGCTCGAGAGTCCGTAAGAAGGCAACGAGCGCTAGTGTCGGTCATTTGCAAGATAGAGCAGTAGCAGGATATCAACGAGGTTTGCTTTGCCAAGGTGCCCAAGTACTGACCACGATGATCTCTTCCGTCTTCCCCTCACCTTCCGCACACTCCAGGTCTCGCTATGTCCAAGGCTGTTGCCGCTGCCGGTGCCAACGTCGCCATCTTCTACCGATCCCACCCCAAGGCTCAGGAGGCTGCCGAGCAGGTCGCCAAGGAGTTCGGTGTCAAGTGCAAGGCCTACCAGTGCGATGTCGGTGATGCCGACCTCGTCAAGAAGACCATCAAGCAGGCTCAGGACGAGCTCGGACAGGTCACTGGTCTCCTTGCCAACGCTGGTGTTTCCGTCGTCAAGCCCGCTGTCGAGCTCACCTCGGACGACTTCCGTTACGTTTACGACACCAACGTTCTCGGTGTCTTCAACTCTGCCAAGGCTGTTGCTCAGCTCTGGATCGAGTCCGGCTTCAAGAAGGGTTCCATCGTCATCACTTCGTCCATGTCTTCCGAGATCTACAACCAGGAAGGTCTTAACAAGCCTTTGACTCAGGTCTTCTACAACTCGTCCAAAGGTGCTGTTACCAACCTCGGCAAGTGTCTTGCTGCCGAGTGGGCCCAGCACGGTATCCGTGTCAACATCCTCGAGCCTGGTTTCTGCAACACTGAGCAGACCAGCGGTATGGACCAGAAGATTCGCGACTTCCAGGCTTCCAGTATCCCCATGGGTCGCTTCTCTGAGCCTCACGAGCAGGCTGATCCCGCTGTGCTCTTGCTTTCGGACAAGGCTAGCTACTTGACCGGTAGCGTTATCCGCCCTGACGGTGGTTTCACCATCTGGTAATTCATTCGACTCTTTCTCACTTGTAGCTTAAGGTGGACGGGTTCTTCTTTGGACTTCCGAACAGCATGTCATTGTGAAAACAAAATACCATTTCTTACGACACATTCAGATCAGATCCGAATCAATCAGACGTGTGAAGTGAACCTAACTCAACTACTGTTCAGCACAACTCATGCACGAGTCACGAACAGCACTCTTAGAGCGGACAGCCTTTGAAAACCGTTTTCATTTGCAAGAGAACGAAGAAATCGTGACAGGATGTGGAAGCAGAAAGAGAGATATCACTTACACCTAGCATGGACGATAGCAGCACCGTGCTCTTCATACTCTTGTTTTGAGATCCAGAGTTGGTGGAAAGTGCCCAAGCTGGCAAGGATACTTCCACCTAGCCAAGAAGAGTGTCGGCGTTCGGTGATGTTTCCTGGTGAGTGAATCTTGACTTTCTGATTGGGAGCTTTGACGCCGAGTTCGTAACTGAGACGATCGGTGAGGCCTGGAATGAGAGAAGATCCACCGACGAGAACGATGTTGCCGAAGAGCGAAGGGCGGGAGTCGACATCAACGGCGTTGATTGAGGACAGAACCATGTCTGCCAACCCGACACTTGCTTTTCCGCCTGCGACTGATACTGCACCTCCATCGGTTCCGTTGGAAGAAGCGTCGTTGGAAGGCGTCGAAGAAGGGTGCAAAACAGGACCAAAGCTTTCTGCCGATGCAACGCCGTTCCACAGCGAAGGAGTGAAGAGAACCTCAGGTGCTTTGAGACGCTCAATACCGAAAGCGTCATTGTAACCATCGGGGAACTCGTACATTCTTCCGCTTCTGAATTGAGCTTGTTGCTCATCCCAAGG
The DNA here is from genome assembly GCA_928865425.1 of Ustilago cynodontis. Taxonomy (NCBI): domain Eukaryota; kingdom Fungi; phylum Basidiomycota; class Ustilaginomycetes; order Ustilaginales; family Ustilaginaceae; genus Ustilago; species Ustilago cynodontis. Next base: position 427,663 of record CAKMXY010000021.1, on the reverse strand, counting down.
CACTTCCAAAACCTGTGCTACACTTTCTTTGAAATCGTTGACTACCCTATTGACGTGGTAAGTTTTGAAGGAGGATGCAACACCTTCCAACCTGTCCTGCCTCAATACTGCGTTGGCTGCCGCACCCGGGTCGACAGCGCTTCGACTTTTGATCAAATACTGTGGTGTGACGCCTGCAAACGATGTACCTCTGGAATGGTGCAAGCTGTATAGCAATGCACGATTAATAGCATCTCCACCGTTGTTGTGCCTCTGAATACCCTTGCGCAGAATGAAACCATCAACAATCGGGATCGTCGAAACACTGGTGCTTCCAACATCAATTACCAAACTCGAAGGCTTTCCCGCTGCGAAAGAGCTCAAGACCGACCTGTTAGCGAGGTAGAAAGCAGGGCTGCCGAGAGTCTCGAATGCCAACTCGGTGAGCTTTTCTCGTGATTCGCGAGCATTCCATGCTGGTTCGGTCAACAGCAAAGGGTGTTCCCTGGCATCGGCGGAAAGCGAGTCGAGACCAAACGAGCAGAGGTGAGCAAAAGCTGCATTGTCGGCCAGAATACCGTCATCGTCAAAGATAGAGTCGATTTCAAAGTTGCGTCGGAAGAGGTTGAGGTCATTGTCACCGACATAGCGACGACGTTTCTTTTCACGATCGACAGAGAAGCGAAGTGTTTTGGAAGCGGTTTTGGCACGGGCCTGCTTGAGTCGATTATCGGAGGCTTCTTCTGTGGGTGCGTTGTCAGTGCCGTTGGATGTGGTGGTAGCAGCGGTGCCGTTTTCGGCATCAGCCATGTTCTCGTCGCCATCAGCAGGTGGTTGAGCGGACGAGGAGGAGGATGTGGATTGGAGGAGAGCAGCTTGCGATTCGAGCTCGGCAATGTCTTGGTCGGTGATGGATGTGTGACCGTAGTACGAAGGAAGAACTACACGAGGTGCATCCTCGCCTGCCCAACCGACACGGCTGGTAGAGTGACCGGCATCGATGACGAGCGCGTTGATCTCGTCTCCTCCGTAGACGCCTGGCATTGTGAATGAGCACTTGCTAGCAGTAGCGGAGTAGGTGTCTGGGCAGTAGAGGTGCGTCCAGGAGTGCTGTGTGAGTCGAAGTGCTGTTCGGGGCTGATTGTAGTTGATGGATGCAGGGTAGTTAGTTGAGATGATGGCGCTGCTGCTGATCTGTCAAAGTCTCTCTCACTCGCGACGCGATGCCTTCTTCCATCCGGCCGAATGAAAGGCTAAGTTGTCACTCCACACAATTTTCGTTGCAAAAAATTCGAAAAAGTTGACTTTCTTCTCAAAGATGAACCCTGAGCTACAGCCAACCAACAGCCAGCCGGTCAAACACTTCTGACCTCTACTCTATCAGACACCTTCCACCTCTCAACCTCTCCTTCACTCCATCTTACTCTCTAAACCACATAGGAAGGTAGCACAAGCAAAGGCAGCGCTTGCACTATGGCGCGTCCTACCGCTTCCACATCGGCATCGGCCACACGCAATGGCAACGCAAAGAGGAAGCGCAACCTCCCCGCCGCCACCACCACCACCACAGCTTCGACAACAAGCAAGACCACAAGAGCAAAAGCAAAGTCGAAAGCAAAGGCGCTCGAGCTGGCAGAAGAGGCAGGCGAGCTCGACTTGGAGTCAGACGAAGAGGACAAGCAGGAGATTGGCGATGCTTCTGATGACGATGAGCAGGACGAGTTCCCAGAGATCGACGTCGAGGCTAGCGACGACGATGGTGACGCAGAAGAGGAGGAAGACGAGGAAGACGCAGAAGAGGAGGAGGACGAGGAAGACGCAGATGAAGAATCAGTAGAGCTTCAGGACAGTCAAGCAGAAGAAGAGGACGAAGACTCAGAGGAAGGCTACAACTCTTCCGACATTGACAACTCTGATTTCCAGGACGACACAGACGAGGGTGATCTCTTCGACTCGGCAGACGAAGATGAGCGTGCTTCCGCTTTCGCAGCTCGCAGCGACGCTTCACAGACCAGTATCGACGAGGAGCTCTCTCGAATGATCTCGCGCTACTCTTCCAAGCCCGACGAGGAGTCCGGCTCTCTCGCTGCTACCAACAAACTCGGTGTCCCTCGCAACCAAGCAGCACACGCCTTCGACCCCCGCGTTCGCAACGCAGACGGCTCTGCTAAAGGTGTCTTCAAGCGCAGCGAGATCACTGGCGAGATGAAGCGTGTTTACCCTGAAATCGACCCAGCCTACGATTCGGATAGCAGCACAGAAGATCCCGAAAACCGCATCGGCAACGTTCCTCTTGAATGGTACGATGATCTTCCTCACATCGGCTACGACATTAACGGCCGTAAAGTCATGAAACCAGCCACCAAGGACGAACTCGAGAAGTTCCTTGATACTGTCGATGGCGATGGTGAAGCTTGGTTCTCTGCTCGCGACAACTCTACCGGTAGAGATGTTCGTCTTTCGGACGAAGAGCTTGCCATCATTCGCAAGCTTCAGAACGCAGAGATTCCTGATGATTCTTACGATCCATACGAGGACTATGTCGATTGGTTCACTGGCGAAGATAAGGTCATGCAGACTGCTCTTACTGGACGACCCGAACCCAAGTCTCGTTTCGTGCCAAGTAAATGGGAGCACAAGAAAGTCATGAAGATCGTTCGAGCTATTCGTGAAGGTCGTATTGTCCCCGGTGCCGCTGCGAAGAAAGACACCAAGCCTCGATTCTACAACATCTGGGCTGATGCTGACGAAGAAAACACACGCAGTCCATGGGCTAGCATGACTGCACCCAAGCTTCCCCTCCCTGGTCACGCCGAATCCTACAACCCTCCCGCAGAATATCTCTTCAACGAACAAGAGCAAAAGGATTGGAACGAAGCAGATCCCGAAGATCGCAAACAGAACTACCTCCCTGCCAAACACGATTCTTTACGTCACGTTGGAGCATACCAAAACTTTGTTCAGGAACGTTTCGAACGTTGTCTTGATCTTTACCTCGCTCCTCGGATGATGAGGAAGAAGATTGATATTCACAACCCTGAAAATCTCCTGCCCAAGCTTCCCTCGCCAAAAGAACTCCGACCTTTCCCTACTACTACAAGTGTGGTGTATGCACACCCAGATGGTGGGAGAGTGAGGTGTTTGTCGGTTGATCCTACGGGTAACTGGTTGGTGACGGGTGGAGATGATGGTCGAGCAAGATTATGGGATGTTGCGATTGGACGATGTACAGCGTCATGGGATGTATGTGAAGGGTTGCCCAAGGCAGACCGTTCGCCTGTGCATTCGATTGCTTGGTGTCCAACCAAGAACTATTCGCTGTTTGCAGCTACGGTGAATGGTAGGGTGGCGATTGTTGCTCCTCCTCAGACGCAGAACTATGGCAAGACCAGTGCTTCGCTTGTTTCCTCCAAAGCATCTACCACCTCAGCTAGCAGTAGCGCCACTGCCACTTCCACACCGTCATTCTTATACGCCACTGCAGCAGCCGCCACCTCTATGCCAGCCAAACCCGATGCTCGATCCCCCGTCTCCTGGACTCGTCCTACCGAACCCGAACGACGATCTGGTGTAGCTATGCATCTCAACATCACCTCCACCAACGCTTCTAACCTCAAGACCGTCGTCTGGCACTCTAAAGGAGACTACTTCGCCACCATCTGCCCCGACCCAACCGCCGGTTCTGCTGGGTTACTCATCCATCAGCTCTCCAAACACCGCTCTCAATCTCCTTTCCGAAAAGCATCCAAAGGTTCCTCCGTTCAGAAACTTGTTTTCCATCCTTCCAAGCCTTGGATCTTTGTCGCTACACAACGTTATATTCGCATCTACGATCTTATGGCGCAATCATTGGTGAAGACACTCCAAACAGGTTTCAAATGGATTTCTTCTCTCGACGTCCACCCCACAGGCGATCATTTGATGGTTGGATCTTATGATAAGAAACTTGCTTGGTTCGATCTCGACCTTTCCAATCGCCCATACAAGGTCTTGAAGTACCATGCAAAGGCGGTTAGAGCGGTTCATTTTAGTACAGCGTGGAATCTGGTTGCAGATGCAAGTGATGATGGGACTCTGCAGCTGTTCTATGCCAAGGTGAGCGCCGATTTGGGTGAGAATCTAGTGCTGGTGCCATTGAAGGTATTGAGAGGTCACGAGGTGAAGGGTGGATTGGGAGTGTTGGATGTGAAATGGCATCCGAATCAGCCTTGGTTGTTTTCGGCTGGTGCTGATGGAAATGCTGTTTTGTGGACTACTTAGTTCTCGCACATTGTATCGTAACAACATCGTCTTTGTTCTCATCTTATCGTTCTTGCACATCCACGGCACTGTCTGTGTGTTGGAATGATTGCATTCTGAGCTTAGTATGCGTTCGGTAAGGTGAAGTTTGGGTATCTACTTGTCCTTCTTCTCTTCATCCAAAGCGCTCGCTTCCGGTAGTCCACTTGCCGCAGCTGCATCTTCGCTTTCCGAAACCTCCACTTCCCCCTCACCCAACTGCTTGTCCCCCTCACCGACCCCTGGAGTAACCGCTGGAGGAGATCCACTGCTGTCCAACGCAAATTCAGTCCTCTTCAAAACCTCCATCTCCCTCTTCAATTCCAACAATTCCTTCTCAAACCTCCTCCCAAATACCTCTACATAGTACGAGGCACCATTCCATACACTAACCACAAAGATTGCTGCAAAGAACACCGCTGACGCTGTCCTATTCGGGTACAGAATGAGCGGGGCAGGAAGGGTAGTGATGATGGTATATACGAATTGAAGAAGCATAAAGGCGGGTTCTCGACGTTTCTCAGGTGCTTTACCGAGAAGGCTGGCCACAGGACCTTTGCCTTTGCTCATCGTAGAGTAGCTGTTGATGCGTTCTCCCTTTGCGATTTTGGCTTTTTTGCGGATAACGATAAGTTCGTAGTAGACTAGTTGCCAGATGAGGTAGATTGTCACGTTCTACCCGCCATTCCAATGTCAAAAAGTCAGATTATATTTGCGCCTTTTCACAGGAGAGAGATAATGTAAGGGAGAAGGAGGATGGAATACTTACGAACCAGAACGCAGTATATCCGTTTAGCGTCTTGAGATTCTTCAACGCAGGATAGCGTTCGACTGCGACATCGTTAGGGATGAAATGGGTGATCGTGGTGAAAACGAAAGGCGGGTAGAGATGGATGAAAAGCGAAGTCATTTTTTCGAGCGAGTGAAAGACGAGACTGTTTCGCCATGTTGCAACACTGAATGCCAGTGGGCCATGGGCTGCACAGTAGCATCTGCATTGCCGCGCCAATATAGTTAACACGAATCGAGATATCAGCTACCACACTAAGCCTGGAGGAAGGAGGAGGGGGGGAAGACTTACACAGTGAACAAAAACTCCGACTTGGGAAACACCCACAAAAACAACAAATTGGCCACGTTCAAAAAGTAACAAAAGTCAAACAAAAAGTAATGCCACTTCTTGCTCGTATACGACCAAACCCTCAACGGTAAAAAGTACAATGCCAGGACCGAATACACCGTCGGAATATACTCTGGTCTCAACGCAAACACCAACGAGCTGACCACCAAATTGAGCACGCCGACAACGAAAGAAATCTTGTCGCGCAAGCGGACTACTTTGGCATCCATCCATTTTTGTTGAAGGCTTTCGATACGTTTGGAGACTTTGAGACGCATTTTTTTGAGTTCGTCGTCCATCTGTTGGAGTTCTCGTTTGGATTTGGCTTTTTTGACGAGTTGTTCGCGACGTCGGCGGGCGCGAGAACGCATGTCGCCGGAGAAGGCGGACCATTTGCGTCCTGCGAGGTCGATGCGGGGTGAGAAGTAGGTTTCGAAGAGGTCTGTGGGAGCGAGGACAAAAGAGCGAAAGTTGAGTCAGGAACGTTCATTCACAAGAAGTGATGATGGTGAGGGGGGAGAGTGCTCACCACTAAGAGGCAGAGCACCGGCAGAAGAAGAAGGTGCATCAAGAAGGTCAATTCCTTCCATTGATGCGGAAGCACTCGAGTGGTGAGTGCGGAAAGATGGTGCCATTGAGCCATCGTCCGAATACGCGATGCTGGATGCACGCGATAGCGTCGGTCTGACTTGGTCAGCTAGACCGGATGAAGAGGCGTCAGAGATGTGCGAGTAGTTGGAAGACGTTGAGGAGGCGCGTCGCATCGCCGCACCACCACCACCACCGTTCGTGGAGTCGTTGGCGGCAGCCAGAACGTCCCGATCCGGGACTTCCAGCGTCTCTGAGGCCATATTTGCGAAGGCTTAGGTATAGATGAGGAGAGAGTAAGTGATGTTGAGGTGGAGAGAAGGAAGGAGGCAGGTCTTGTACGCGATAAGAAAGGGCTCACCTGTCACAAAGTGTGTCGCGGAAACAGGGCGTTGTGACAGCATCGCGCATCACTTTTCCACAACCATGCCGCGAAATTATAAATGTTAGACTTCTATTTTCTGTCGCGACAATTTGTTCTAGCTGCTTCGATACCAGCCACAATCCTATCTCCCAGCTATAAGCCAAACCTGTACATCTACTGACCCTGTTCAGTGGCTGGAGTGGCTTACATGTCTTCTCTCCGTCCTGATCGAGTTGAGCACGCGACACTCTCGTGGTCGTCGCACCTCCGTTTGTTGTTGCCCTGTGCCATGAAGCCCATATCTGAACGGTAATGAACGACCCGAATCAAAGCTAAAGCTGCGTTTTAGAAATCTAGATTCGGAACTGAATATGCTAAGAGTACAGGGAGACAACATTACAATGAGAAAAGACCAGGTGAGAAGAATGGGTGAGGGTGCAAGGGGTGAAGACGCATTGGCTCCAGACAGCAAATTCTGTTGCGGTTGCTTTTCGGCGCAGGATGAGGAGGGAGAGGCGGAGCCTGGACATGCAAAGTGGGCTCGCTTGATGGTGCTGAAGTATGCTGTGCTGCATTTGGAGGGTATGCTTTTGGTGCGGTGGTGATCACGTCGGACAAGTCGATCTATAGAAACACGAGGAGGACTGATGCAACTTGAATGGGCTATGCCAATCGACAAGACCAGTGGCTGTGATTATGCTTTCAACGAGCCTCAAAGTGCAACTGTTGGTATTCAACAAGAGAGAGAAGCAAAGTCAGCAATTGAAAACATACTTTGCGATTCGTCGACCTGACGCCGTCCACAACGCGCAATACAACGTCGATCTCCGGTTCCTCCATGGAAGGAGTACGTACCATGCGCTTCGTCCTCTTCTTGTACACAACACGGTGACCGCATTCTCTGCAACGGATAGGTTCCCTTGGTCGGATCTCGTTTGTGGCGGCGCAATCGGCGCAAATGTACTCCATTACCGGGTTCCTTGTCGCCATTCCACCCATACTAGCGCCGCCGCTGGGTGCCGATACTGCTGGTCTTGCCTGGTAAGACATCGTATGGGATCTCCTTTGCGAAGTGTGCAGAGGAGAAAGTGTAAGATAGGGTAGAAGATGTTGCTGTTGGTGAGAAGAAGGATGGCGATGCGGTCAAAGTGGAGAAATGCCGTGAAATTTTCGCAATTGAGTTCCGAGACCCTGCAAATCCAACCTGCATCACGTGATCCATGCCCGTCCTTCTTGGAGGAGTTGGTTGGTGTTGCTCTCCTTCTCCGCATGGACACCATTTCTTACACTCAACCACTCTTGTCACTTGGAAGTATCGATGTCGGGACCACTAGAGGGCATCATCGTCCTCAGCGCCGATGGCAGGCCCGTAGTTCATTCGCATTTCGCCAACCGTATTCCTTCCTATCCTCTCCTCTACTCGGACTACTTTGCAGCGCTCGTAGCGGGTGTCAACTCAGCAAACGCCCAGATCTCCTCAACGTCTTCTGGAGACGGCTCCTCAGCGGTAGCAGGTCCATCTTCAAATCGAATCTACTTTACTAAAGATATCAAGCCGGTTATCTGGGTTCCTGGCGTTCCGGACGTGAACCCACTTGACCTCCAGAATGAGGAGGATGAAGATGACGAGGAGGAAGACGACGAAGATGCAGTAGACGTGATTGCAAACCTTGGAGAACTTTCGCTAGCAAGTCAGCTCAATGCACGTATATCGGCTGGTAATCGAACCAACGCCGCCACCCTCGAAGATGTCAATGTCTGGGACGAAGATGGTCGACCCTCCACTTCCAGCCAAGCGCCGACAATACCGCAGTCCTCAGCGACCGCGAATGCTCCCGCAGGCAAAGCAGGCACAACAGCGGAGAGTCGAGGAAACCGAGTTGTGCAACAAGCAGCCGAAGCGCTCGCAGAACAAGGTGCTGCCCTTGTCCATGTCGCCTCTGGTCCATTGCAATTCCTCTGTCCCGTCTCACGTGAGGTCGACCCGCTCGTACCCCTCACCTTCCTACGTTCCTTCATTGCCATCCTCCAAGAGTATCTCACGCAGTCGAACGATCCAGCGCTGCTCACAGAAGACACCCTTCGCGACAACTTTGACATTGTCTACCAGCTCTTTGAAGAAATCCTCGATATCGATGGCAACATTCTCACCACTGAAATCAACATGCTGAAAAGTCTAGTCTTGCCGCCGAATTGGGTCGGGAAGCTGGTTAAGGCTGTTGGTGTGTCTGGACTTGCATCTGCTGCTCCACCACCTCTTATCTCGACCATTCCTTGGAGGAGACCTAACTCGAAGTACACCAACAACGAGCTGTATGTTGACCTCATCGAATCGCTCGAAGGCATTGTTTCGCGAACTGGTCGACCAGTAGCATTGGATGTATGGGCAACTGTCCAGTGCAACGCCCGTCTGTCAGGCACACCCGATCTATCGCTGACGTTCAACCACCCCGCCTTGGTCCAAGACGAAAGTTTCCATCCGTGCGTTCGGTATCGTGTTTGGCGCAAAGAGAAGCGGTTATCCTTTGTTCCGCCAGATGGCAATTTCGAATTGGTTGCTTTCCGAGTAGGCGAGCCTTTCCTCGCCCCAGCCATAGCAGAGGAGAAGAAGCCAGGAAAAGGTCCAACGAATGGATGGGAAAAAGCATTACCAATCAACCTCTCCCACTGTATCGAACTCGAAAAAGGCTCCGGAACCGCTCTTATTCAAGTCCAAGCTACAGCGTCGTCATCCGGAATCTCTTCTACCTCTCTTTCCAACACTGACAGCTTTACTTCTCGATCCAAGTCCGGCCCTGATCCACCAGGGACGCTTGAAGATGTCGTTATCACATTCGGTCTAGGACCTGGAGTGGTTTCTTTCGAAGCAACTGTTGGCGGTGGACCAGTCCCCACTTCCACCTCTTCTCTACCACTACATTCTGGAGTGGTGCCATCAGCAGGAGATGTTTACGGCAACTACATCTATGATCCAAATACCAAAATCGTTCGTTGGACCATTCCTAAACTTTCGCCAGCTCATCAATCAAGACCGAGTTTGATGAAGCTGACTTGGACGACGAGCGATACGAGATCACAACCAACCCATTCATCTGGTATCACGGTGGCTTGGAGTAATCCAGCCGAAAGCTTTTCGCAGTTGAAAGTGGATTCGATCAATGTGACGAATACAAACACTCATGGATATAGGCCGTTTAAGGGCGTTAGGGCTATTTCGAGGGGAAAAGTGGTGTATAGGGTCTAATTAGGGCTTCATAGCAAGAGAGCGTTCTCATACCCTGTAATAGCAAACATTATCCACACTTCCTGACTCGCGCAGCTCTTTGTAAGGATGGAATGAGGAGTGAATCAGATTACAACAACCAAAGGTATCGCGGTGACATGATCAACTTAGAGCCCAGCAGACATTTCACTTCAAGATCAAGCATTTGACATTCCCAAACTAGGAAGCATGCAACATCAACTTCCACCCACGATCTGTCGCTTCATCCAACCATCTTGTCAAGCTTGCATCGTCCTCAATCAGCTCCGCCTTCTCGTTACAGCTGAACACACTGACATCTCCGCCCAACCTTTCCCTAACCTTCTCTAGCAACTGCGCGAAAGTTGGACTTGGTGGCATGCGTAGTGCGATAACGCTGTCCAGATCGTTTCTCCTGGCAACTTTGATGCGGTGATACGGAACATTGGCAGCTGATCCAGAGCTCGCTTGTTGAGGTTGTGTGGAAGGACCGGATGAGTTCTGTTTGCGATGTCCGCTAGAAGCTTGGGATGTGCGACCGGTACTTGCTGCACCAGCGCCGTATGCTGCACTACTACGAGAAGAGTCTCGTGCGCCAGAAGAAGCTCCTCCTGTTCCAGAAACAAGCGATGCACCACGCATCTTGGCGCTCAGCTCATCTTCAGCTTTGGAAGATGTACTGTTTCGACCGACGGGTTGATCCTCAGCATACTTGTTGATCCCGTTACTTCGCAACTGCTGTTGTTGCTGCTGCTGGAGAAGCTGCTGACTAGATCGCTGACTTCCTCCATCAACCCCGCCTGCAAGATACCCGTAGTCTTTGTACTGAAGGTTGTTATCCTGCTCAACAGTGGGTCCTTTTGCTGGGTGCGAGGTGCAGTGATCTCCTGGTCGTGGCTCGAAGAAGAGGCGTACAAGCTCGGATCGCATGATGTATTCGGGCAATGAGCAGAGCTCGATGATGTACTGATCAAGGTCGACGCGACGCTGTGATGTGATGAGATCGTCTACGACATCGAGAGGACCAGGCATGAGAGGAAGGATGCGTTCACTGGCGTGTCCGTTGGCGTCGGTCTCGCGACCAGCTTCCGCGGGGAAGTGGTCAAGCAAGGCGATCTGGAATTCGTAAAAGTCTTCGTAGAGACGGTAGAGGATGAGGTCGCGTTCTTCGCCTTCCGGCGCTACAGGGGCATTCGATGGCGCGGAAGCTGAGGGACCTGCAACGTGGGTAGCCTGAATACGGAACCAGTAGTCACCCTGTTCGTAGTGGAAGGAGTCGACCGTGGCCGAAGTGATGATACCCGTGGGTAGAGGCTCTCCGGGTGACATGCCCGGTGGAAGCTGTGTGAGTGGGTCGATGGCATTCTCGTCGTAGGGCTGTACGGCTCCTGCAGCGCCGAGCGGGCCACCAGTGTGGTTGTAGAGATCGTCTTTTGGTGGCGGTGTTGGAACAGGAATGGACGAGATGGAAGGGTTGTTGGCGTGCATGCCCGACCTAGGAACACCAACATTGTTGCCGCTGCTCCCTGAGGCTGCAGCTGCCATGTTTGCATAGGGCGAGTTGACGCCCGGTTGAGCGGATTGTGGGAAATCGAAACGTCCTAATGGGATGGTATTCTTCTTGTACTCTGCGGTCATCTTCTTCCACTCCTCCACCTTGGGTACAACGCCGCTCTGGATGAGCTCCTGAACATCTTCGATCGGTCTGCCTGTGACCAGGTCGCGAATCTCGACGAATGCAACTGGAATGAGACCAGGTCCGCCGAGCCTTCCGATGGGTTTAGCAACAAACCATTCGAAGTTGGACTGTGCAATCACAATGATGGACTCGCCTGCTTTGGCTTCGAGCTCATCGGCACGTTCTGCAAGGAAGTCGTACTTGACCACGGCATAGAGACCTCCACCACCCTTTGCAGTCACGGCAGCACCAGCCGCACGACCTCCATACGCTTGGGTTGATGCGCCTGCAGGTGCGGCAGATGTGGAAGGAGCGGAAGGAGGCGACATGCTGCCAATTTGCGGAGAAGTAGCACCAGGACCAGCAGCGGTAGCAGGGTTGGCACGATTGCTCTTGGAGAGGACATCAAAGTGGTTGGCGGGGACCATACCGCGTGCGTTAGTCATAGGATTGCTGGCTTCAAACCATTCTGCATTAGGAGCAGGGTCGGTAATGACATGGAAGAAATCGCCCTTGTGGAAACTGAGCTCGTGTGGAGAAGCAGAACGATAGTCGCGGATGGCTCGAATGACAAGCTTGGGCGGCTGAATAGTGACGGCGCTCTTGACGTTGGTGAAGGTACCAGGGGCGACATTAGAAGCAGACGGCTTTCCTCCGGAATGACGATCCTTATTGAGTGACCTTCGGAAATCCTTGAGACCCTTCATGATGACAATGCGCTGATGACAGCTTGACTATCCAATGTGAGCGATTGCAACGTTGCGATAATGTAGCCAAGGGTAGGCAAAGGGGCAGCAAAAGTTGCCGGGGGTCGTAGAGAGGTCGTTATGATCGTCAAAGTGGAGTTTGGAAGCGTGAGCGCGATGCCTTGGAACCCGTCCAGTATGACGTGTTTTGGCCGCGGCGTAGACCTTTGTTGACGGCAGTCCAGTGAACGATGAAGAGATGGCGTCGGTGAGTGAGTCAAAGGTGATGGAGAGAGAGAGAGAGAGTGTGTGTGTGTGTGTGTGTGTGTGTGTTGGCGAGAGAGATAGTCACGGCGGCGGCGGCAGCGGCGCGGCGGCTGATAGAGCTGTTGCCAAGGCGAGACAAGCGCAGAGGCAGAGAACTGACTCGCCGACTGCCGAAACTGCAACTTAACACGGCTGCAGCAGCACACCACAACGCGAAAAAGAAAAATTCAAAAAAGCGTGAATTTTCAAGGAAATACAGTACTGTACCGTACTGTATGGCTTGAGCTCAACTGCAACCATACTCACGCCTCACTCACACATCTAGGATGAGCCGGACTTGAGCCGGCAACGACACTTTAACGCTGTTAAGCGCCACACGAACTGCGAATCGGCTCTGATCCGATCGATGGATGGTCAAAAGAGGAAGTCATCTCTACCAATCGGCAAGTGCGCCGAAGAGAGCTACAGTACTGTATCAAGAAAACAAGACTATGCAGTTCAGGGGCATACGTGCAGTAGCAAGATGCAGGACCAGATCTTCCTCATCATGAAAGCTCGCTTGCTATGCAAGTACGCACGGACAAGGCAAGAGGAACAAGTCGCAATCGAGCTCTAAAAGTCTGAGATGGTTTCGACCTTGACCGTCTGCAGCCGAGATCCTATCTTCCATTGTGTGAGTATGCAGTAGTGTCTGTGCAGAGGGGGGGTAAGCCGGCCTCATCGGTGTCGACGCTGATATGCAAATTAAGCGAAAAGAGAAGAGGTGTGTGCTTGACAAGCAGCCGCAGGATGTCGATCCTAAGTCGAGCAGCGCAGCCGAGCCTTGCATTCAGAAGATGAAAATTGACGCGATGTCATGCAATCTAGACGCACTGTAGAAGTTCCTACATTGCGCTCACCTTTCTTCTTCTTGACCCGCGGCTAACAAAACGCTTCAACAACGCCATGTGAATACACGACAATCTAAGCATTATTCTCATCATCGGTAGTATCCGAATAGATGGCCTTGACACGGTCGGAGCTGGTGTTGAAGCTACCTTTGCATCGTTGGCTTCGAGGTGTTTCGAAGGGACCTATGCGAGAACCCTTGATCTTCGTAATATTTTTGTTATGTGAGATCCCAAAATGAAACAATGTCATTTTGACCCCACAAATGCTCGTTCGCATCCGCACTTTGCGCGAAAGTGTGGCCACGACGCCTTCTCGGTTTTCGGACACGTCTTGGTCGCACTTCTTGCTCTCTTTCTTGCCGCACTCCACAATCCTCTGTCCATCCATCTCCATCCCAAGACACCACACAACATGTCCACTCGTGTCTACATCGGCAAGCTTCCCGCTGACGTCCGTCGCCGCGACATCGAGGATCTCTTCCGTGACTACGGTGTAAGTTTCTCTCTTCTCCTTCTGCTCGAAGCAGCCCAACCTCGTAGCAGTGCTGACCTTAGATTTCCTCCATTGTCACTACATTCCACTACACCCCTCACAGCGCCTCTACGATGTTCGCATCATGGGTTCTTTCGGCTTCGTCGAGTTCGAGCACCCTCGTGACGCCGAGGATGCTGTCAAGGACTTTGACGGCAAGAACTTCATGGGCGAGCGCATCGTAGTCCAGCACGCAAAGCAGAGTGAGCGTCGTCGTCCCGAGCCTGCTGGCTATGGTTCTGACCCTTACGACCGTCGCGGTGGTGGAAGGGACCCTCCTTCCCGTTACGGCTCTTCTGCCGCTCCCCCTCCCCGTCGTGAGCCCCGTCTCCGTCGTGGTCAGTTCCGCTGCATCGTCTCCAACCTTCCTCCCAACACCAGCTGGCAGGACCTCAAGGACATTGGTCGCGAGCACGGTTCCGTCTCCTTCGCCGACGTCGACGCTGCTCGTCCTGACGAGGGTGTCATCGAGTACGACAACCGCGACGACTACGAGCGTGCTCTCGACAAGATCGAGGGTACCGAGCTCCGCGGCTTCAAGCTTCGCATCGATCCCGCAAGCCCTCCTCGCGATGACCGTGACCGAAGCCCTCCTCGCCGTCGCGATGACAGCCCTCCTCCTCGTCGACGTGATGACAGCCGCGAGCCTGTTCCTGAGCGCAACGGCCGATTCGACCGTGACAGCCGAAGCCCTCCCCCTCCCCGTGACGATGACGACGTCCCTCGTCCCCGCGACGACTAAGTTCCGATCAACTCAAAATGCAGTGATAAATTTGCTCCCTCGTTCTCGCACATTTCAATGTACTTTCTAGCTTCTGTTCTCACCTATTGTTCCTGGTCTATCAATTCGTTCGCCTCAAGTGGTTCAAATGGTCTTCAGCGCAAGTTTTCCTGCTACCGCTCCTTTTTCTCCTCGAACGTCCTTGGCTCGCTTCCTTCTCCGGTCCCCTGCATAACGATGGCCCTTCACTTCCGATATCACGCAATGACATATCCGATATCTGTGTTCCCCCCTACCTAATGCTCGAACGGACCTCTTGGCTGCGCACCTCAATCCTCGAATACGCTAACCTACTCCGATTTTGTCTCCATCCTCCTCGACTCCCCTCCATGGAGCTCATTCCTGCGTGAAATCCGACCGTCTGGCTTCTTTCCATTCCCTGTCCGAGGACGAATTCGCTCGTTTGCATCTGGTATCCCTCGACGATCCCTTCCCACGTTTCCCAAAACAATCAAGCGTACTCTGAGAAACACCCACCTCCAGCGAAGCCCGTACGATATGGCCGCGATCCACTTCGCTGCCAACGGGTTTTCTGGCCACAAGGTGATGTTATCGTTCACAGGCTAGTAGCAGATATGAGAGGTTTAGCATGCTCCTGCTGATTGCAACAAACGGGGACGACCATCCCGTTTGTTCGTAGTCACGCAATCGTACTTACATCACAATTCTATTTTGATCATTGTTGGTGCGCTTTCGGATTTTAGGAGCTGCTCCCCCGGTCAACGAGATACAGTGCGATCGAGGCATGACTAGCTGCAAGTTGTGCACTCGGAAGCCGTGATCCAGCTGCAGAGACTGGACGAGGACGGTGTTGCGTTCACAACTCGTCTTCAACGGACAGTCGGGACCGACGGAGACTTCTTGACGCACCCCTGCTGTCCTAGCACGCCCTGTTCGAGCCTTTCACTGTCACGTCGAAGCGGTATAGAAGCCTTGTGCACCGGACACACCGACAGCGGCCATCGTCGGTAAGTATAGCATGAGATGCAGCCCTGTCCCTTTCCTTATTTTGAGAACACATCGTTATCACGTTGTCGCTCGTTCTGAAATGCCCCGTCCCCTGCGATACGCGGGATCGTCAGGCGATGCGACAACAAGCCTAGTCTAGCCTCACAGGGCATGTCGCCTTCATGTACGATCGCCCAACACCTGCGATCGCAATCAAATCGCAATTCTCACCATCACCACACACAAACACAGTCGCGTGCCGCATCAAGCCGATCTTGATCTGATCCATGATTTGTATTGCTGTCAATCTATAGCGCAGTGTCCATCACATGAGAAACGGCTCCCTATTCGCCCTCTTCTCCGTCACTCCCTCTGTTGAGGTGAGATCAACCTGACTGACCCCACCGAAAAAGTCTGTCACCTTCACCTCCCCCACATCTCTCCCGTATAAATCCGTCCTCACCCCCGGATCAGACTCGATCTCTCTCCTATCATAACTCTCAAACAAGTCCCTCATCGTAGCTTCGCTCGTTTTATCCTTTCCCTCCATCCATTCCAGAACAAAGTTGGTGAATCTATCGATCATAGCTACACCCAAATCAAAATCCGCACCGTGACTGTAGCTGTTTTGGCCTTTCCCACTCGAACCTGTTGCTAACACATTTGGACTGTAGATCTTGGTGTAGAGGGTGTTGGCTTGGCAGGTATCGACCATAAAGAACAATTCGTGGTAACGTTTCTTCTGCCACATTTGCTCAATAGCGTCTGCTATATCTACTGCGGAGATTTCTTCATAGTCCTGAAACTTGAGGAACTCATCCCCTCCGTGACCGGTCATGTAGAGGAAGACGTTGGATCTTGCATCGCTGTTGAGTCTTTTCGACTTAGGTGTGGTCGGCGGTAAACGTCCGGTGAGAAGTCGAATAAGATTTTCGACAGAGACTTCGTAGCCACGGTAGTCAACTTCGATGTTGTGTCCGTACAGATCTAGCCTGTTCGCGGTGGAAGCCCAAACATTGCCAGGGAATTTGTTTCGAGGATTGCACGCTGCATCGTCGGCAAGCATGAGGATAATATTTGAATCGGGGATACCGAGTCGCTTGACGGTACGATACATGCCTAGAGTGTTGGCGATGTGACGGTAGTTGAACCAGAATTTAGAGGTGCATACGAGAACAGCCCAATTGTTCGTATGTCCGCCCCTCACCACATTTGAAGTGGAGTTGAGCGAGGAAGAGGAAGAGGAAGAGAAGACGGTGCTGGCCGGTGACTCGAGAGGGTTGAGATGGGAGAAAGGAGTTGAATCGAAGAACTGCGTTACTTGAGCTATTTGCGTTGGTGTAAGGAAGAAGTCGGGGTATAGAAGTGGAGCTGCAACAGCAAGAAGGAGAATGGAGAGTGGGAGAAGAAGCAATCGGAGGATGCGGCGTCGTGGTGAGGTCTTGCTGGATGTGCGGGCAGTATTGCTCTTGTTGGGAATGGTTGAGGACCGCCGCCGTGTGGTGGTCTTCTCTGTGATTGTCGCGACCGTCATCTTGGTTCTGTGTCGCTGCACTTGCTGCCGAACGTGCTGCTTGTGTTCTTGCTATGATTGCATAGGTCAGGGAATTATGTTAGTTGTATTGGCGATTGCGAGTAGCAAGGTGGTAGAGGTGGTGGTCGAATCGAAAGATGCACGACCCTGAAATCCCAAGTGTTGGTGTGGAGAGAAGAAAGCGTGCAGCTGCCTCCAATTTCCGAGCCTCTTCCCGCCAGAAAAACACTGCAGCACAGCCACTATCTGCTCTCACCTTCGACATCGTCATGACTCCCACTAACACCATATCTCATCTCTTACCGTATCAATGTGACCTCCGTCCTGTCCTCGAATGCTCCTCAGCTCACCTCTGATGCTGCACCACCCTTTGGAATTGAGCTCGAGGAAGTCATGTTAAGCTAGCGAGAACAATAGCAAGTTGCAACTCCGCGCGTGATCGCTGCCTTCATGCCACCGTGTGTTCGCCTTACTTCCGCTGGTCTGTGTGCGAATCGTTGAGCCCTACACTCTAATATTTCTGCGCCTGTCACCATCACTGCGCGAAATTCTCTCTCTTGGCATTCCAGCCTTTCATGCGGAGCCTGCGTGACTGTCTCCTTCTTCCTTTCTATCTCACTTTTTGCCATTCTTCTCAGGCCAATCTCTCTCGAGAGACGATCAGCTTTTACCGGCCACTTGGAAAGTACAAAGAGCACAAAATTGATTGCGGAGTGGGAGGGGGATCGAATCGCTTCTCTGAACGTTCGACCCGACTGACAGATTGCAAAATACAAAAGACGAGAACCAGAAAGAGACAAAGAAAGGAGTGTGTGTGTGCGGGTGGACATCAAGCCCTGACAAGGTTGGCGCGTGGTGTTCACGTGCATCTACAGAGACACCTTTGCGTATAGAATGCCCGTGATTAATAGAGGAAGAAGACATGATCGAGAGTGCGTGTCTATGATGGAGCAAGCAAAAGGCACGCTAGGCATGCGACGATGGAGAATGACTACAGGAGAGGATTAGAATGAAGAAGGCCACTCTCTTAAGCGCGCTTCCAAGCGTACTGCTTGGGGTCGATGCCCCAGTCGCCAGCAGGAGCACCGTTGTCACGCTTGTAAGCATACTGCTTAGGGTCGATACCATAGTCAGCAGCGGGAGCGCCATTGTCGCGCTTCCAAGCGTATTGCTTGGGGTCAATACCCCAATCAGCGGCAGGAGCGCCGTTGTCGCGCTTGTAAGCATACTGCTTGGGGTCGATACCCCAGTCGGCGGCAGGTGCTCCATTGTCGTGCTTCCAGGCGTACTGCTTAGGGTCGATGTCCCAGTCACCGGCGGGAGCACCATTGTCGCGCTTGTAAGCATACTGCTTGGGGTCAATGTCGTAGTCAGCTGCGGGGCTACCATTGTCACGCTTGTAGGCGTACTGCTTGGGGTCAATACCCCAGTCGCCAGCGGGAGCGTCGTTGTCGCGCTTGTAGGCATACTGCTTAGGGTCGATGCCGTAGTCTGCAGCAGGAGCGCCGTTGTCGCGCTCAACAGCGGCAGGGGCGACGTCAACGGTGGCGGGGGCGGCGGAGGCGATGCCAACGGCGACGGCGGCCGTGAAGAGAATGGAAGCTTTAATCTGCATGGTGTATGAATGCAGCGACCACGATCAGGTCGGGATGTGAAGGCGAAGAGAAGGGTTGGTTGTGGTTGGTGAAGATGGTGGTGGTGTGAGAGGTAGAGACGAAGTGGAAAGTCAACCGCGGTGTACAGTAGAGGGAGGGGATGACTTGGATCGAGAGTTGGGTAAGGGGACCTTTGTATCAGAAAGGTGCGAGCGACTGGGTTGTCTATAAAGGGATCTGGAGCCGAGACGAGCGGTCGTAAGAGGACAAGTTGAGCTTCGCTGTGATGCAAGGCAAGAGAGTCGGCTGCCCTGGTACCTCGAAAATGGAAGGCTGTTCGAACAAGCGAGAGAAGCGACCTGCGTCTAGACAGTATTCCCTCTCGTTCTGGGTAGATGGGAAGTGCGGCAGACAACAACCTGAGACCAGATGGCGCCAAAGTCGTTGAGACGGGTGAAGTGCAGAGAAGTGCAGAAATGAGGAACAAACGATGGACGAGCGCCTAGCGCAGGTACAGCGCGAGCAGAGAAGACGCAAGCGAAGATGAGAATGTGCGTAAGGCAGATGCTTCGATGGTTGCTCAGCAGATGGCGGCGCTTCTCCGGTCGTGCTTGACGATCAACGAATGCTTAGTTCAGGCACTTGGGCACAACAAGGCTTCGGATAGGGTCGCCGAGAAGGCCAAGGGGAGCGTCAGAATGCGGAAGCAAGGGGAAGTCAAGGAGAAGGGCGATCGATGAGCAGGAAGGCAGCAGCCCGGCAAGTCGCCATTCGAAGAAAGGCAGGGCAAAAGCAAATAGAAGTGTGACGATCCATTAGAGCACGCTGATACAGTACACATGGTCCTGGACTGCTTCAGTGCCGCTTGCGAACGCAATGCAGGAATCTCGCGACAAAGAGACGATCATAGCGGCATCGCAGAATGGGGCAGCATGCTGAACCAGCTGAAAGGGAGAAGAGGCAGTGTGGCACGCAAGGGGCATGAGGCCCGCCAGCAACCACTCAAGGGAGAGTGTAAGAAACAAGGCGCATCAGAGGGCAAATCGGTGAAAAGAGGCATTAGAACAGAGCCAAAAATTGACTCTCGTCTGTGGGCGGCAGTTGACGACGGCAGAGAGCCATCCGACGGATGGACTGGCCGAATGCCTTCAGTGCCAGAGTGACCTGTTGCATTTGCTGCGTTTCACATTTTTGCGCATGCCGTCGTTGCAAAACGTCGCTTAAACTGGTGCCAAAAGGGATGCTAAATGCCGAAGTCGAAAAGAATTAATCATTAAAATAGCCTGAATTTTGAATTTGACGCCATTCTTTCTCTTGTTTGCAGCTGCTCGCCTGCCAATGGCTCTCGTTGATCCAGTCGTGAGAGAGAGACAGAGCTTAGCGTGAGAACTGGCCGGCCCATGACAGAACACAGAAAAGAATGGGCATGCCCGCATGGCATCAGCGCGTCAGATGTTCGGTCAAGACACTTGGCGCTTATGAGCGCGAGGGTGACGGCAAGCTCTTTCCTTTGTTCTTCAAGCCGTCTTGACAAGATCGACAGGTCACTTTGAGCTCCGCCATCAAGCGAAGCGGAGAAGCTGCAGCGTAGCAGCAAGCGTTGTCCAGCTCGGCGAGTGTGAGACTTTCGATGGTCGGCATGTCGTTGTTTGCAATCACTCTTGCCATGATGTGCTGTTCTTGCGAAGCGATCATTAGAGAAGCGTCCAATGAGGCGTTGGCAAAGGAGGGAAGGGCCCAAGATGAGCACATGATACCATCTGAGGAGACGGGCGGAGCTGAACATGGGTAGACGCCCAAAACCTGCATCTCATTTGCGCACATCATCCTGCCCATGGAGAGAAGAGGAGCCTGAGAAAAAAATAAAATAAAATTAAAAATATAAAATATAAAATATAAAGGGCAGAGTCCGCCTGCAGCGCAAAAGCAATCTCGAATGTGTTGCCGTGGAACATCGAAGTCAATGAACTGCTGCCTTCATTCAGGCAAAGCAAAGCACAAGCACAGCACCGGAGTTGCAATACATATATGCAGGAAAAGAAGACTAAAGCAGACGGACTTTGGACACATGAGAAATAATCGGAGGTCCAACTCTTTTTGCAGCAGCAGGTCAAGGAAGCAACCTCAGGATGACTGGAGAGAAGCAGAGCGACAACAATGGAGACGCAAAGGACAGTTAGACGCCCAACGTGAGAGACATTTGATACAGTAGGAGTTTGAATCAAGACGGCGGCAAAGCGGTATCGCAACTCGTCTCCCTTTTCGCTTTCTCGTTTCTCTCATCCGCTTGACACTGATTGTCTTGGCTCTTGGTCTGGTCTGACTGGTGATTCTTTCCATGGCGCCTCAGGGGACAATGATTGACGGCCGTCAAAGCCCGATGCTGCCTTCGTCTGAGGTTCTTGTCACTCTCTTTCTCTGGCTTTCCAAGAAGGTCTGTTTCGTTAATCGGCTGGTGACGCGATTCGCACGGCGCCGTCTGTTCCGAAGATCAAGAAAGTTAGAAAGCCGCGAAGACTTTGTTTCATCGAGAGGGAAAAGCGCCTTGTCATACTCATAAGAAGGCATGTTGGATAGAGGGGTACGATGGACCCTTTCCAGGTCGCAGAAAGCAAGGGAGCGGGCCGTTATTCTACTAGATCATCGAAGCATGGAAGCGTGCCGAGGGAAGGAGTCTGCATTTTGCTGCGCAAAGACCATCTGGTTGCATAGCGGGACATCTCTCCGTCTCTCATCGGCCAACGTCATATCGAAGCATTCCTTACTTAGGCCTAAGTGACCGGCATTCCCGGCCGTTAGCGTGTAGAACAAGGCACAAGCGAGGAGTCCAAGCGCAGCGGAAAGGTGATTCTAAAGAGAGGCGTCAGGAGGCTTGGACCTGCATCGCCCTGATAGGTAGAGCATCGTGTGAGAGACTTTCAAAATGAGGCGAAGTGAGGTCATCTTGAAGCATGCTTGTCGACAACGCCAATCTCATAGAATGCAGAAGCGAAACTCGGAAATCATCATCGCATTGTTGCGATCTTGTGGAAGCGGCGTTCCTTTGTGTACTCGAACTAACACGCTTTAGTTCCCAAGCCACACGGTAAGCTGAATAGGCAAAATTGGGACGCGAGGTGCAAGAGACCAGGCAAGATTGCGTTGTGTTTGCCAATCTGGCCGCTTGGCGAGCCTCGTTAAATCGCTTCGGCAATTCTACTTCGTCGTGCGTTCACAAGCGAGCTCAACCACACACACGCGCTCGCGCATCATGGTCACTGACACTAGCGTCGGTTCCTGAGCTATACAGTTACGTTGTCACTTCTTGTATGTACAGCCTGGTCACACGCTCACAGAGATGGCTTCCAACTGTAGAATCGCAACCGCGCTTCTAGAATAGTGTGTTTGGCGGGTAACCCGGAAAGCAACTTTCACCTTTCGACATCGGATTCGCCTGTTAAGCAACGCATCTGAAGGCTTCATCACATCATCACCTACGCCTCTTTCCTCACCTCGCGGCAACCTCCGACGACCAGGGTGTGAAACCGATGAAAGTGGTATAAACGCCGACGTGATGGTGACTGCCACGCGTGAGTTCGATCGGAGTTGGCAGACGAGCGCGGTCTTGGGCGGAAGGAGTCTGAACCTTGAAATCGGGTTGTCCGATTCCTTTTTCTCACCGGTCGGTGATCCTCCATCATTTCAGACCACGACGCTTCTGATGGGGGGTCCTTATAGTATGCCGAATCCGGAAACAAGCGACCAATGGTGCCAGTGACATGTCTTGAGAGCCTGGCATGGCTTGCGACGATGTATGACGCTGCACAAAGCTGCAGTGAGAAGCGCAGTGGTAAGTGTCAGAACCCGCTACGGACTGTCTTCGGTTCTAGCAATTCCGTCGGCCACATGTGACTTGGTTGTTTTGGAAGAACTAGCCGTGCTGATTGCTCATTCGGTCTCTCCGCAGTTCCCGTGCTTTGCAGTGTGTTTCACGCTGGAGTGGAGACCAGCCGCGGGCAATCTCTTGATAACGAGCAGAGCTGAGTCTGTGACAACGCTCGACATTGACCTTCATTGTGAGCTTGCCTCGTTCGATGTTGTCGAGCTTCTTCGTTCCAAGCTTCGACGTTTTAATGACACAATCCAGATGACGCTCTTCGCCGAGCTTGGTGACTTCCTTTCTGCTGAACAACTCCCTGTCACATGACTGTGTAGCAGCTCGCCAACGAGCTTCAGCACTCTACATCAATCGCACCCCAAAGACCATCGTCTCCGTCTATGCAAGTTGAGATGAAGAGATCGACACCTGCGCCTCCAAGACAGTGAGAATCAGGCGATTGAAATGGCATACATGAGCCACTGCTGAGTGTCAAAAAGGAATCGCCATCTGATTTCCTAGCTCTTACGTGCAGCGAGACCGATTATTGCAATTCAGACGATGCACACATGGCATTAGCTCCCTTTTGACAATCCAGCTCCGACTCTTGTGCGCTAATTTTTCATACAGTACTGTACAGTACAGTAGTAACGTGGGATGTACGTTGTTTCGACTGTGTCGAATCCGATCATGAGCCGCTGCTACCAACTTCGTTGTGGACGCTTGGCGGAGCAAGCTGGCCGAAGATCGCCCGGCATCCAGTGTCCGTGCGAGATGTTGTCGTCGCCATTCGAAGCAGATGCAGTTTTGGGCATGTTCGATTGTCCCGGTTCCTTCACAGCGGAGACCTCAACTGCTTTCACCAACCACCGATACTGCCTCATAGCAAGGCTAACCGAATTGTGCGTCTCTGAAGACAATTCTTGCTGTCTGTCCGAGACCAAAGTCTACCCTTGAGCATGCCATTGCTCTGTTGTATGGTCGAGATGTCTGGCGCAATCGCGTGAACCCGATCAAGGCTGAGAGCTGCATGCGTGATCAGGGAGAAACTGCCACGTTGCCCTCGCATAACCCAAACCCCCTGGCCCTTCCTGATTCTGACCCTCACCTCCATTTCGATTCATAGCAACGCTGTGGGGAGTCTGCGCAGGTACGCGCCCACTTTCTCGCTGGATCGATGCACTCAGAGCGCATTCTCGAAACACAGGTTGAATAAGCTTGCCGATTGAGAGGCATGGCCCATCTGTTTCACCCCGCCGTCGCGACCGGTAACGTTAGCAGCACTCGCAGGCGAGCTAGGATCCCGTCGGGATAGCCCAGGCTCAACGTCAGAGGACCGTTGCCATAGCAACAACGCTAACCCTGATTTGAGCTTGCGGTCAAAGAGGGCGATATAGCACACGTGTCGGTCTCTGTTTCACCTCTGCCTGCAGGACTTGAAGCATGTGGGTCAACGCGACCGAGACCGCCTCTGGAATGTTGGACGCCACTTCTGTCACTAGCATTGTCCTGTTCGGCTTCTCGGCAAGCAATCGTGAGCATCGACGCTACTTGGACTGTCAGCGACAATCGGGCGATGACTTGTCATTATGTGAGCTTTGTGGTTGCTGGAGGGATGATTTATAATTTGAACGGAGTTGATGGGAGTCAAATGCTGACGAGAAATTGAGGCATCGAAAAAGTCATAAAATATCATAAAATTTCGACAGTGGCGGTCTAACAAGGTATCGGCGAGGCCTGACACCCTTGCAGCTTCCCTTTCAATCCAGAGGCGGCCAAGATCCTAGTGACTGGCCACTTCGCCACCACTGTCAACGGCAGCACGATCAAAGCTCAAGCAATTCCGTATGTACATTTCAGAGGTATTGTTCGGACTTGAAGAGTATATACATGTGATTGTCCCGAGGATGTCAAAGGAAGGTATAAGAAGCACGAGAAAGAGTCCGTTGTTGAGTTTCGAAAGAGAGTAACTAGAGTGAAAAGAGTGTGTTGTGTATTGTTATGTAAAGACGGATTTGACGACAGCAATCATCGAGCAAGAGCGCTCGAGACAGCTTCGCGGAACGACTTCCTGAACCTGTCCAGACCGGGAGCCTTCCTGGCCGGTCGAGGCTCCCTGGGCAGGTAAGGATCCGTCCTAGTCCTTCCTCTGCCGTCGCCCTGCACCTGGACTGGGTGGTGCTCCTCCGTATCGCCAGCAGCCCATCGACAAGCGATTTCCATCTGCCTGTTGCGCTTGCGTCTGCCATATTCCGCTAGGGAGTTAATATCCCGCATCGTCGCAGGATCCAGCGCACCATCATAAGCAGGCATGTGATCAGGGTTGACCGACTGGCGATCACCCTCTGAGCCATCGTCCTCGGCCACGGGAGCAGCAGGTGGGTTGGTCCAGATCTGAGCCAAGTCCTCCGATCCAGCGCCTACAGTCATCGCCAAGTGTCGGAACCATGCGAAGAAGCTGAACACTGTCGGTGTCGCATCCGCAGCAGCGCGCAAGAACTGGTACCAGTGAGGAGCCGCATCGTCGAGCATCTCTGCAATACCGTTGACAGCGTGCAGTGGGTCCACCACACGAGCACGCAGACCCGTAAGGTGGTCGAGAAGACGTCCAATGAAACCTTGGAGATCCATGATCGAGCCTCCGATACCCTTAATCTTGTGAAGTCGTCTGAGCTCTTCCATGAGAGGTTCAAAGACGTTGGCCAATGCATCGGCGATGATGGGATCTTGGAGCATACCTCGAACCTGCGCACCATCGCGTTGGAGCGAAAGCAGGCGCAGAGCTCGCTGAAGGTTGGTGATGAGAAGGTAGCCTGGTTCCTTGTGGTTGTTCTTCTTGGTGATCGAAGGTACGGTCTTCATGAACTCTTGGTATGACTGAGTAGCATCCATGACGCGCTGAACTTCGACCTTGTTGAGCTTGGGCTGTTCGGAACCACGCACGATAGCAGCGACCAGAGGCACCTCTGCCTTCTCGGCATGCTGTCGAATGAGACGCTTCAAGTCGCCGGGAGAATCGACAAAGACACGAAGCTTCTGGAACATGACTTCGGACCCGATGGCTCGTCGCAGCTCGATCAGATCTTCCTCGATGGTTTCAGGCTCATCTTCGAGGAGCACATGGAGCATGGCTTGCAGGAAGCTACGTCGCAAGAACTGATCCCTCCAAGCGCGCATCATCTGAGGAACGGGTGACTTCATCGCAAAGGCAAGCCTTTTCCAAGGGATCGTCTCGTAGACGTCCTGCACCCTCGCCAAGTTGGCTCGCGATTCGTCACCAGCCACAAAGACTCCGTACAGCCATCGGGCGATCTGTAGGTTGCCCCAGGAAACCATCTTCTGGTAACCCAACGGCAAGCGGGCATAGTCGGAAGTCTCACGGAGGGCATCGTACATCTTGAGGAATCCATCACCTTCGACGCAGTCGAACCAGATCTCGTCGCGCACCTCACGCAGGTCGTGGACATCATCGCCTGCTTCGGCAGCATCTCGTTCGTGTTCCTGACGACGGTGACGGTCTTCTCGGCGACGCTCTTGGATGTCGTCAAAGTCAGTGCGGCGCAGAGCACGTTCAGGGAATCCACCGATAGTGAGGAAATTCTGGGTCTCGGCAGCATGACCAGATTCACGGATCGAGAGAGTGTCGCGCAGCCAGCTTCGAAGCTTGTTGCGACGTGCGTCAAAGTCCATAGCTCCAGCAGGAGGAGGTCGTCGAACGGAGCCGCCTCCACGCTCGAGGTTGCCTCCAGCAGCGGCGGGAGAAGGAACAGGGAGCGGAGGTCGGCGCTGCGATCCGCCGCTTGCCTCCTTGCGTCGAAGCGATCCGCTGCGCCCGTTGGGAGGGGTATCCATGCCCGTGAGACGACGCAAAGGGCCCTTACCTCGGGACAGCAGTGACTGACCTTTCTTCCCGTCTTGGGCTGCACCACGTCCTCCAGCCCGGGAAGGACCTCGCCTGGGCTGCAGGGTAGCATCCGAAAGGTCATCGTCATCTGTGAGCTCATCAGCAGTCTCTTCAAACGCCTCACTGTCCTCCTCGGAGGGAGCGTCACGGCCAAGCACCGGCCGTCCTTCACGAACAGCCGAGCTGTATCGTCTGCGACCGTCACGTCCGCCTCCACGCAGACGACGGCTGCTATCAATGCTTTCTTTGCGAACGGATCCGTCTCCAGCCGACTTGTACAGCGCTCCTGAGCCGAGACCGGCGGCATTGAAGTTATCGGAACGCACGGAACCGTAGGGACTGCCATCCTCGACGTCGCTTTCACCCTCGTCAGGGCGGCCACGAGTGCGAGGAAGAGGCTTGACGAAGGCGAAGGGGCTGAGATCCTTGGAGAGGTTGCGTCGGAATTCCTCAAAGTCATTGTCGTTGCGCACAACATACTGGTCAGGAGCGTTGGGACGACGCAGACGGATGATGTAGTCACGCTCGGTAGCGCTATGCCTTCGGATGCCGATGACGTCGACTTCGTAGCCTCCGTACTTGAGACGGTCCAGGGGCTTGCGGAAAGCGTAGTAGGCCTCGGGAGGCAAGAGGTTGGAGGCGGGCCAGGGCCAAGACTCCTTCTCAATTGCCTCGTCTTCTTCAAAGTAAGGATCACCAGGTCCGACCCGGAGGATGGCTGTAATGTAGCGGGAAGCCCATTTGGTGAGAAGGGATCGCACAGAGCCGATGGTAGAGACTGCACTGAATGGCGTGCCATCACCTTCGCCATGACGGTCGACCCAGGCGCTCAGCGAACGAGTCTGCATCGCGCGAAGCAGAGGCAGAACGCCAGTGAAGAAGTAGGTGCGTGCAAGTGTAGCTTTGTCAGGTGGTCCGCCAACATACTGATCGATCTTGTCCTCGGGAGCGACAAAGAGAGGGAATGTACAGAAAGCGTTCTTGAAGAGGAAGCGCAACAGAGGCAAGTCGGGGATGCTGGCTTGGTTGTACAAGGCGCCAAGCTGTTGAGGTCCACGTCGGAAGACAGCCTCTTCGTCCTCATCCTCATCCATGGCAAGTAGCTCTTCATCGGAGGACTCGTCAAAGTCGTTAATGCGCGAGTCATCCTCGACATCGGAAAAGTCTTTTCGCACACGTCGTGTTGGGCGCTGAGGCTTTTCGAAGCTGGTGATCAGCCAAGCACGGTCGAGCTCCCAACGGAGTTCGCGCATGGATAATTCACGCAGGAAGTAGTGGGTCTGCTGGGGCGAGAGGTCTTTGGTGAGCCAGTCACCCTTGGAGCTAGTGAGACGGCTGCGGCCGGCGTCCAAAGGGTCAGCAACGCTGGGCGCGAGGCTTGGCGTGAGGAGGTATCCTCCCTTTTCAGGAGCAGGGATGTTTCGTCGGAGAACAATTTCGTCTTCGTCGACAGCGGGGAGCTTCTCAACGCCGCGGCTGCCCTTGGCGGGCTTGGAAGCCCTGGACTTCCGGCCGCTGGCAACTGCAGCAGCAGCTACAGGCACGGCGGCGGCAGCCATACCAAGCTGACTGTATCCGCTCTTCTCGCCGAGAGGGGCCACGGTGGAGGGAGGACCACCAGCTTCGTCATCGTCCAGACCTAGCTCTGAGGCTTCGGTGACCGAGCCTGCAGTGGCAAAGTCTCTAGCTTGGACCGCATCGCTAGTGACAACAGGAACGACTGCTGCCCGTGTGACTGGAGCCGTATCGACTTCGTCCATCTCAGCGCGAGCAGCCACTGGTGCAACGTTGGATGCGACAAGGACGGGTTGCTCATCCTCCAGGGCTTGACCCTTCTTCTTGTTCTTTTTGCTCTTCTTTCTCTTCTTCTTGCCATCGGTCTGTACCTCTTGAGCGTCCTGCGAGGTGACGCCAGTGGCGAGATTGGAAGCAGCAATGCCGCCTAGACCGCCGAGCGCTGCAGATACAGGAAGAGCAGGTGCAAGTGTTGACTTGCGCTCGGCAGCTTCGTCGTCGACGACGTACGGAAGCTCCGAGGGTTCGTCTTTTGCAACGTCAGAGGTTGGAGAGACAGCTTCCTCATTGGTTGCGCCGGTCAGGACAGAGGCCCTACTGTTCTGTCTTCGATTTCTTCTCGGCAGAAGCGTAACATCCGACTTGACAGCAGCCACGTCCTGGGTTGGA
Source organism: Ustilago cynodontis (assembly GCA_928865425.1). Lineage (NCBI taxonomy): Eukaryota > Fungi > Basidiomycota > Ustilaginomycetes > Ustilaginales > Ustilaginaceae > Ustilago > Ustilago cynodontis. The sequence continues at coordinate 399,238 of CAKMXY010000021.1, read as the reverse complement.
GCAGCCGGTGTCGCCGTATTGAGAGAAGTGGTCGAAGCAGCCGGATCGCGAGCGGCAGCTTCGCTGTCAGCCGTGAGACCAAGTGCGGTGGAGATGGGCTCGTCCTTAGGCGGCAGGCCATTCTTACTCTCTCGGAGCGCATCGAAGCCTAGCATGGCAGCCAGACCTCCGAGGGCACCGCCAGCAGCAGCGCGGAGGTCCATGCTGGGCTTGCGCGAACGTGACATGGTCTCCTCATCGAACTCGTTGTCGCGCATGGACTGCATCGATGCGCGCTGGCTGGGAACAACAGCATCGTTGTGGCTGAGTGGACCAGAGAGTGGGATGAGAGGAGAAGGTGGGATGACGGAGGCATTGTCGCTCGCGTCAAGCACACTTGGCTGGACACTCTCAGCCAGCGACTTGGAGCGACCGTGTGGCTCAGTGGTGACCGGCTCAGCGTAAGGGTCGACGAGCTGAGGCGAGCGAGCGCTCTCCGCCTCGCGCAGAGCAACGGGGACCGGAATGAGAGGAGGCTCTTCTGAGATGCCGAGAGGGCCGTCTGTGGGAGCGTTCAGGTCGGTTCCATCATCGCTGGCAATGACAGAGGGCGGCTGACGGGCTCGCAAACGAGAGCTTTGACGTGCGGTGCCAAGCTCGCTGTCAAAGTCATCGTCGAAGCCACTGCCTCGACCAGAATTGCTGAGGTTGCTTCCACGTCCAGAGGATCGGGCTGCGCTACCAGCGACACCTGAAGAGACAGCAGTAGCAGCAGCACCTCTTCGGAATAGGGCACGATCCCGGGTACGATTGGAGGTGACAGACTCAGGTCGTCGAAGAGAGCTCTTGCGGCTGCGAAGCTCTCGCACAGCTCCATACGAGCGACCGAGCACGACATCGGCATTTGCACCCTCACGGACTCTGCCGGTATCTACGTTGGACTCCTTCGGCTTGCGTCCGAGACGCTTCAGCCTTCCAAAAACACCACCCTTGCGACGCTTAGCCTCATCTTTGAGTGCCCAGTCTTCCTCTTCTGGGGCGAGCTTATTGGAGCGAGAGTAGGCGCGAGGTCGACCACTGCGTGGGGTAGCTGCGAGGTTGCTTCTGCTTTGGTTGCGAGGAGTACGCATACCTCGTTCGTCGTCATCGTCATCACCGTCGTCATCATCGTCCTGTTCAGTGATACGGGCATCACGGAGTGCTGGAGCAGCGCGGGGAGCCGAACGTTCGGATCGGGCCGAGCGAGCTTGTTCAACCTCGTCGTCGTCCAGGAGGTCATCCTCCTCCAAGTCATCCTCTTCTTCGCCGTCAACATCTTCGTTCGCTGTCACAGCGTTCTCGTCAGTCTGAGTGACAAAGCCTTGATCATCGTTGTCACTGTAGAAGTCGTCCTGGTCTGTCTCACCTTCGCTTGCGAGACGTACGGGGCGACGAGCCTCGCCATCGCGGGCAGAAGCTGCGAGTGTGTTGGGGTCGCGACCTTTGCGGTCAGGACCGTTGGACCGAGATCGGTGCCTGATGCCAGGTCGAGCAGAGCGGTGCCCTGGCTCTACGTAAGGTCTACGCATGCTTGGAATTGGGCGCGTTGATGGGTGCGGCTGTGTTTGTCGCTGACCGAGGTGGCTGAGAATGAATACTAGTGCTCTTCGGTCTAGATTGTGTTCGAGACTGTCAGGCGCGACTGAGGGTTGGGTCGGGGTAGCAGGGAAAGGGTATTATCACCGTTCTTGCTCGCAGGCTGGAGGCTGATAGCGATTCAATGGTGGATGGATTGGTGATGATGGAGAGTTGGACGTGGAGAAGAGAGAAGCCTGGCTGGATTCTATGGACCGTGGGCCGGATACAGTAGTCTCTCTTTTTTTGATGGGGTCCTGTGGTAGAGACCTGGTATCAGACGGTGAGGAGGTGATGGGATCGGAAGGAAGGATGGATGGTTGGTGTGAAGGCTGACAAGCGGGAAGGAAGTGCAGGGAAGAGAAGGCGGGAATACAGAGGTCAGCGATCGGACCACATTGGTTCCAGAGAGAGGAGACTGCGGACTTGATGGTTTCCACGGATCGTGTGGATCGATGGGAGCGGAGAGACACACTGCGGAAGCACAGTGAAATTGGCCGCTGCCACAGACTGCCAATGCCGAAACGGGAAATATAAATTCAAGTCCCGCAAGTAGACATGCAACTATTGTAGTGCACACATTGGAATGAGACCAAGAAGAACAGAGAAAGGGAAGTATCGCTCAGGATCGCTTACAGACTTGCACAATCGCTTGGTTCTGGCGACCAGATCGTTACACAGAAGACTTCCGTGTTGTACCACACTGCGACATCCGTGTACGGCACGTAATGAGCTCGACAGAAGTTCCTCCCGGTTCTTCGTAAGAATCAGCACAGCAGAATCGACTCGACTGGCTGGACTGCTTTGGAGTTACAACCGGAAGCCTGACAGACTATCAGCAATCCACACTGAGGCACTTGTCAAAGAAGGCAATCCGAAGGCAAACGCTTTGGGCGACTAGTGCGTTGAGTGGATGGGTCGTTCGCAGGGGCAGCAGATGAAGTCGCCAACGAGCCGGATCGACGGCAGGATTTCAGTCTCATGCTCTTACTAGCTCGCTTGGCTGCAACTCTGTCGTTGTTACCGATGCAGGATAAGCAACAGCGGCAGCGTATGCTGGAAAGAAGAACTCCGCATCGGAAGTACTACTGTATTGCTCTCAAAATTGTCTTCGACCTGACGAACCTAAGCGACGGACCCTTTCTTGATCGACGACAACCCTTGAAGCGTTTCCTCAAGCTCAATTCTTCAAGCGGTGACCAAGTTCCTTGACACCTCTCTTACTGGCAAGGAGCGACTCTTGGTGTTTCGACATTGAGACCGGAATGTTGAGCAGCTCATCGATGGAGAGAAGATTCGAATGCGGAACAGGAAAACCCAATTCGTTTTCTGCCAAGTGACGTTGACACGACATGCGGACTGAAACTAGAATTCCTCGTGAAATTGGACCTTTTCCAGGGGCTTGCAGGAAGGATCGACAGGTCGCGCCGTTGCGGTGATGAGGCATCAGCGCCGATCAGTTGATTTGCGCTAAAAGTAGACTGCGGGGACGCTCAACGTCGGCCAGACAACAAAATGGTGCGGATCCTGAAGTTTGTTAGAACGCATCATTCCAACATTGTTTACCGAATTTCATCCCGGACCTTCCCCACTTTCGCCTCTCCTCTACGATATCAACCGACGACACCAATCGTCAGCCAGCTGTTGACTCGGCTCTAGCTCTTTTGACTCAGGGTCGAAAGCGGGCTCAGCCAAGATCAGGAGAGGCCACACAGCAGCGTAAACAGACGATATCAGGAACAGGAGACTGCTAGTATTGGTCTCACTATGAACGAAATACAAATACATGACGCTAGAGACGTCGAGGTTGACCAGGGTCGTCCGTGCAGCTCGCTCACTGTCGAGGTGAAGAGACGAATGATGGGGACGAGATGGGAGTAAAGTTGACGGCTGTTTGATCGCAAAGGATCGGCAGTGAAGTGGGAACGAGGAGGAGCTTGTCTTCCTGACCACATCGGCGAAACAAACAACACCAAAGCTCCAAGGCAGTCAACATTATGAGATGGTGAGACAAGGCTTCCGTGACTAAGGACATTCCATGCAAGAGAAAAGTGGGGTATCAAGTGAAGAGGGACTGGTATGCAAAACTCTGACCGTCCAGAGACGGCTAGAGAAAGAAGGCGACGCTGAGAAGCAAACGAGGGGGGCATCTCAACGGTTCCAGATGCGAGCAATGGAGCGGCCGCCTCGAGAGGCTGGTCTGGACTCTGTCGAGTCTTGCGCTGCCGCCTCGATCTTAGAAGCGACCGACGAAGCCTGCGAGGGTCTCTTCTTGCCGAAACGAGAACCAGCCCGAGTGAGGAACAATTTTCTAGGTTTGGTGAAGTAAATACCGCCCACATCCTGGTCTGCAACTGCGTGAAGCACTCCGTCAGCGTGTGGGGCATGCTGGTCTGACGAACCCGACATTTCGGACCCTGAGCTCGAGTCGCGCTTGGCCAGATATGGCATCGAGGCCAAGACACTGTCGCCAGCGAATGCGTGTTCGAGCGCCTTGATACCCGCTGCCTTCTCGTCAGCGTAGATGGCGGCCATACTGCTAGGCATCATGGCAACTGCTTTGGGTGCACGGGCGGCAGAGATGGCGACAATGCGATCGTCCTGCTTTCGCTCGGCTTGTGATGGTCCAAGATCGAACGATGTGCGACCGATTGTATCACGACCATCGATCCAGCAGAGCGAAGAACCTTCTGACTTCTGACGAACGTGGTTGATGCGCTTGAGGCGCCAATCGAGGTATGAGAGCTTCTCGCTGGTGAGTGATCCGCGTGGTGGCGGTGGGCCGGACTTGTCATCGAAGCGGTGGCGGCGATTGGTGCGAGAGGATTGTGGTGCGGTGATAGTCGATGCTTTCTTGCTGCTGCTGGGATCATCGGTGGCGTTGTTGCTGCGAGAACGACCGGAGAGCACGGTGAGCAGCGACTTTGCCATGGTGAATTCTCGATCCTGCATCTTTGATCGACTGGGAAGGGGTACCGATGTACACCCTGTTGGAAGAAGTGCTGGAACTGTGTTGGTGCGTAGAGCAAAGAGATGGCAAGGAAGGTGGCAGAGAGAGGCTGAGATGCGGAGAGCATGAACACGGGGAGGGTCTATCGTATATATCGCTGTGGGGATAAAGCGGTCGAGCTACAGTATGCGAGCTCTCTCTGTGCAACCCGCTGCTGTTACTGCAACTGCGACACTGATTCTGCAATACTGCCTGCTAATGTTGTACGATGCATCAAGGAGAGGGGGACACGACCAGACGAGACATTGAACAACGGATGGTCCTGGCCCACAGCAAGAGAGCGACAGTGGCTTGGCTCGCCACTCGCTCGGTAGAGATGGAGAGGGGGAGGACGGACGGCTTCCCTGCAAGCCTTCTGCAGGATGAGTCTCCGGCGTGGCCAATCTCATCAGGCTCGTCCAATGGCAAGTCTCGCTCTTTGGTTTTGGTTGGCCGGGGAAGCAACACGCGAGAGTCTGTTTTTTCACTTTCTTTACTGTATGTATCTTTCTCTGCTTCTTTGCTTTTTGTTCGCCTGCGTTCGCCGTTGAAGTGCCTGAACAAGACAGAAACAAGCCTGCCAGTGCGACCCTGTCTCTCTTGCGCTCTAGACTAGCAGCTGATCCTGTCAGCCTGTAAGTGATACATCTCCCTTACCCGCCCTTTGTGCGACGTTTTGACACTGGACTCGATTGCGATTATTGGTTGGTCAAGGTCTTACCAGGCGGAACACCATTCAACGATGTTCATTATTGGAGCGCTGTGTGTCACAGCAAACATCCTGCAACGTCTCCACGCCACGCGATGGCCACATAAGAGGCGTGGGGACACTGTCGAGAGAGAGCTGAGGTGCTCACTGTGGGGTACAAACGCAGTGAGGGAGAGAACGCAGGGAAGCCAAGCCAAAAAAATAAAATAAAAAATGTTACGCCCAAGTGCGTGTGAGGGAGACACGGAAGAGTCAAGCGAGTCAACTCTAATGCAATTTCTGTAATGCAGAGGACAATCGAAGAGAGCACAGCCCAGGCAACTGATACATCGTGCGGACAGAGGATCCAGTCAAGTGAACAACAGGAACCATCTTGCAGGACTTGGCCCTCGGCAGAGTGGATGGCAAGCCTAGATCTTTGTCCATTCGAATACAAAATTTGGAAGGTGATTTGTGGAATTGAAATGGTGGTAGAAAAGAGATTAGATTTGCTTGCGGGTTGAATGCCTGAGGGTCTAGCCAATCAGACAGGCCTCTCTTACGAAATTCGACAGAGGGCGCCCCGACATTTTTTGCTTGCTTCCCTTTGAAAGGGGAATGGCGGGGTTCGCTATCGCTGGCAACTGCAGACCCACGGGAACGCTGGTTCCACGACGAGACCCTGATTTTCTCCTTCTCAACGCAGCGTTTCATTCCCCCTGCGGTGAGCGTCGTTTCCACTTCATTGATAGAAGAGAGTTAGCGTTTTGCCACGAGGCAAAGGCGATGGAAAAGCTAGGCCACGGGAACAGAATGAGAAGCAGGTCCGGCCCACGGTTCCTAGGCTATGAAAAGATTCGATGCAACCCTCGTCGCATGGTACAAAAAGCGCATGGTACAAAAGACCCTGCTGTCAACATGACATCTCTCGCTCGGGACACACCTGCGTAGCCTATTGACTGCAGCAAAGCATCTAAGTAGGTGATGCAGCCAACACTGACAGCGTTCTTTTGGCAATCGTTCGTGAGCGTTCGTTCAGAGATGCCCCGCAGCGTTCCCGAGCCAACGCCGTTCTGGCGTCGTTCTCCGACTGCGTTGAGACTGGAGCAAACATTTGTCAAGACATTTGAGGACCTATCGTGGCGACGCTATCCAAGATGTCAAACAATCTTCGGCCTTTATCCGTGTTTGTTGATCATAGCGGAGTAAGTCCGCTCATCAGATTCCGCCAACCATCACAATCATCGGACAGAAGGATCCCACTGATCCTCATTCCTCGCCGAGTCAATCAGACGTTCGAATGTCTCCAGAAAAGCGATGAGGTAGAGCGGTAGACAGTGGCGAGTGAATCCCACGCGAGCTGGGTGTGCCTGGCGGTGCTTGAAGTTTGAGTCAACAGGCGTAAATCAATTTCCTACGCCGCCTTGCATTGCTCTCACAGCCTTCGAGAGTAGGAAGCCATTGCCTCCGTCCATCTTGACAACACTGACATCCTTATGTCTCACACGCGCTCTGAGCTATAGACATGTGAGGGTCACGAAGCGGGCGTTGGGACCCATATGAGCATCTTCATGTGCCACATGGATGTCATGCAAAGATCGACTCCGATCAAGCGAGACAAACCTGGCATCGGGCGTGCATTGCTCAGGGTAAGTAAACACTGGCGTCGACTAGGCACCTGAGAGGATTCATGCCGGGAGTGGTGAACATCTCGGAACACGGATCGATGTACAAGGATCGAAGGATCGAAGGTATCGGGAAGCATTAGTCCTCGATCCACATGCAACATCAACTGCATGTAACGTATGACAAACCTAACATAACATATTCATGACGAATCGCCGCGCCGGAATGCAAGGAGATGAACTGCCTGTCACATTCTTGATGACCCTCGAATTTCATCTCGATGCTTTGCCGAGCCTTGTGTCTCTGTACAGAAGAAAGAAAAAAAAGAAAGGCTCGCGAAAAACGACACACTGTTTGGCAAGTGCAAGACAGGCATCTGGACAATACACAACGTCTGTGACTGCCTTGGTGGAAGGCGGGACCACATTAAGACCATGCACCCGCAGGCCCGCAATGCGCTAGTGTTCTTTGTGGATGCCGCCGGCGCGGGCGGCTCCAAAAACGCTCGATCGATAGGATCGACAAAAGCCACTCTTTGTCCCTTCTCCTCGTAGCACCCTCTCAAAAGTCAACATCGATTCCTGAGCGAGCCTCGTCGTATGATGCGATGATTCCTAACGATCCTCCAGGGGTCTGGCAAAGACGAGCTGCTGCAGTTTTGATATACTTTCAATTCTGGGGTGCTGTCGCAGCTCGCGAGCGCCGCACTTATTCGTTTCTCGGAAAAGTGCAATTCGAATGACAGGCGTGTGTCTGCGCTGTCAAACAAAAGAGATTCAGTAAGGTTGCTTACAACTGTTGGACGACTGTATCTTGCTCAAAGATAGCTACTGTAACCGAAACGTAGACGATGCAGCTGCGCAAGCGCAAGCTGCCATCACATTGAGAAGCGTAGGCAACCCTCCTTGCCGACGCGCCCATTGTCCTCAGACTGAGAGCCTAACGGCGCACGCCTGCAACTGCGTCTTTGTGTGCAATCATTGCGGATTGAGCTTGCCGGCGTCGTCTGTGCGGTGCCGCTGCGGCTTCGTCCATGAAGGCCCTTGTGCGCTTTCTGCGCAACCAATCTTCCATGGAAGCCCGCGCTGTCCACTGTTCTCCAACTGCGCAGCTTGAAGCTTATAGAGTGGGATCCATTGTTGCCTCCAGACGCAAGGGCGTTCTGCGACGTCGCGAGCTGGCAACCTTAAGCTTTGCAGCAGCGCTGATGCGCAACATCAACAGAAGTGAAACAGATGAATCTTAAGATCGACTGTTGATCATGCCTAGTGTGGATCGGCTGAGAGGATCGTCGCCTCGCTGCCCGCGCCGTCCTTGCAAGTATCCCGCCTGATTCGCCTGACCCCTACCCAAGCCATGTCTACATGTCCTTTCCTTTGAGTCATCCCCTCCTCCCTCACCTTTCTCACCTCATCCCCTTTCGCTTCTCTTTCTCCTCGTCCCGCTTTCATCCTACAAACACCACCAAGACCAAGAACACAAGCTGGTCTTGTGATCTAGATTACAGTATTCCCTCCCATCGACCGCTCCGAGTTCACGTCGATCACAGCTATCACTCTCTTTGTATCGACATCGTTCACTGTCTCTTCGCAAGCCCTTGACTCCGACTTGTATCCAATCTCCACCACCGCATCGACGCGATGAAGTCCTTCGCCACCACACTTGCGCTCGCCGCAGTCGTTGCTAGCACCGCTATGGTGTCGGCCTCGACGATGGAGAAGCCAATGGTTCCTGATGTCGTTCGACGACACAACCACATGCGACGTGCCCACCATAACAACAGTTGCTCGTCGAAGCACAAGGCCAAGAAGGTTGAAAGCCACCTCAAGGCTCCCACCTTCAACTCTCATTCGCAGTCCAGCTCCTCGTCCAAATCTGACTCTCAGTCCGACGACTCCTCCTCATCCTCATCCTCATCCTCCTCATCCTCATCCTCCTCATCCTCATCCTCTTCGAGCAGCAGCGCAGCCAACGGTCTCTCCTCGGGCAAAAAGATGGGCCTGTGCTGGGCCAACGCCAACGGCATGCCGATCGACAATTTTGACTTTGGTTCCGTCTCCTGGTTCTACTCTTGGGACTCCACCCCCGGCTGGGATGCTGCTCCCGTTGACAAGCTTATGTACTGCCCCATGCTCTGGGGCTGGAAGAACGTCGAGTCGTTCAAGAAGAATGTCAACAACAACCTCGACTCCAAGTTCAACCAACACAAATGTGCAATGGCCATGAACGAAGTTAACCAGAAGGGTCAGTCCGACATGAGCCCTCAGGACGGTTGCAAGCTCATCGAAGAGTACCTCCTACCCCTCAAGGAGAAGGGATGGTACCTCATGGGCCCTTCGACCACCAACGCTCCCGACGGCAAGGTCTGGTACCAGAATTTCAAGAAGACTTGCCCCGACACCTTCAACAAGCTCGACTCCATCGCCATTCACTACTACGGCACTTCGAGCAATGACTTCAAGCAATACCTCCAGGACTGGCATCAAACTTTCGGCAAAGACATCTGGGTTACTGAATATGCTTGCCAATCCTTTAACTCCGGTCAGCAGTGTGATAAGGATAAGACCACCGCCTTCGCTAACGACGTGGCTACTTACATGAACGCTCAAGACTGGGTCAAAGGTTGGGCTCCGTTCGCTGTTATTCAAAACCTGCAGGGAGTCTCAGAGACGCAACGTCTGAGCAATGGAAACAACCCCACCGCCCTCTTCCGCACCTATGCCTATGCCAACTAGGTCGTTGAGCACAATCGCTGGCAGGATCTACCAGTCCGAACCATCATATCTGCGACACAATCGTGAGCGTGTCTTAGTTCCGTTCCCATCTCCGGCTTCCGACTTTCGTTCACTGCCACGGTCTGGTACCGCTCGGCAACCTTCGTTTACTTCTTTGGTCCCTCTTCTCCATGTCAACGTGCACAGAGCTTAGCCTCCGCTTGCTCACGGAGCGCGTCGACAATGCGTCTTGTTTTGTTTGTTTCGTATCATCGTCTCTTGTTTTCTCAATGTCAAACAAGGTGTCAGGGCTGCAGAGCGGTCCTCACCTTCTCACTCATACCTACTGTCACTGTCTGTGCAAGGATCAGCACGAGCTACGGGTCAAGTCTTGTGGTTCTTGTCTAGCGTGAAATGGCACCATGTCAAGCCGGGACCGTCGTTGGGAAGCCCCGTCACTGTGCGGAGCTCATCGCGGGAGGACGAAGTGACTCAGCGAACGTTGCTTGCTCCCGACCGTAAACGATGCAGAGCTTGACAAAAGGCGCCCTGCGCAAGGCTCCGCCTTTCCACGGACCAACATGAGACAGCGAGATTGGCAATGCTGGATGCTCCGCTTTGCCATGGAGTACTTGGAGTTAGCGGGAAAAAAGGAGGGTCAGTCGATGCCGAGGTGCGGTGGAGGGGGGAGAAAGGGGGCCGCATCGACACGGGATGGATTGAAGAAAATCAGTCGACAACGACCAGTCAAAGAGCCTCCGCTATTCAAGGGAGTGAACCGAGCGAAGAGACTTGATCGAGTAACACAGTCGAGTGCGACTTCGTGACGGAGCAACACAGAGCAGCAGAACAAGTCCTCTCAGCTTCGCAGTCATAAGCATGATGCAGTCGAGGCTTCAAACTGTAATGAGCTTCCGGAACGTTCGATAACTACAGCCTCGCTTGTATCTTGCCTCCAGCCCGAACGTGACCATCAACCAGGTCACCGACCTCCTTGGCAATACCAAACGAAGCCTGATAACCAGCAGGACCAATGCCGTAAGAGTGGACGACGGCCAACCCCCCTATGTTCTCCAGCTCTACTCGGACGCCGTTCTCTCTAGCTGGCCGTAACCCAACGTTGTGGGAGATGACATCGATCTCTCTCCAGGTCTTCCCCTCAGGCACAATCTCCGGCACCAACTTCGAGCACTCCTGCAAGATCTTCTCTGCCAAAGCCTTGTCTGGGGTTGTCCCTGACTGACGAACCTCAAACGAGCCACCGAGGATGACTTGGCCGGAACGAGCTCGAGGGATGACATAGTGCGCGGGACTGCCAAGCTTCATAACGCACCTGGCGCCTTGGGACGGGGCCCTGAAGGAGGGAACAGAGACAAGTACAGTCTGTCCGCGGATAGGGTACACATCGGGATCTTTGACATCAGTCAAATCACCAGCTCCGACACCAGTAGCGTTGATGATCAGATCGCAGCTGGGGATCAAAGCTCGCGCCGCTGACAAAGAGGATAGTGTTGCGCGGCGACGGATGTCTACCGGTGGTCCAGCGCGTGCAGCCTCCATCAAAGTCGGCCTCGGCGAAGTGAGCTCAGAGACAAGCCACTTCGTGTAGAGGGGGACGCTAATGGTAAAAGACTTGTACTTGATAGCATGTGAGCCTTGACCGTCACCATTAGGAAGAACGGCAAAGTCGGGTACGAGGCTGCTGAACCATACGTCTTTTGCTTCACGCTTGTGAGGAGTGATATCGGTGAAGTCGACCATGGCCATGATCTCGGGAGGAAGCTGTTTGTGGAGTTGAAGCCATTTCTGAAAGGTGATGGCATCACGACGTTGATTGGCTTTGTCTTGGAGGCTGGCGAAGGAGCACCAATTTGCGCCCTACAAAGATGAAGATATGGAGAAGCAGGTAGGTCAGTTGAAGCTGAATCAATGTGTCGATTCCGAATGCGCTACTCACGGCCCAGGGACTTGCAAAGGTTTGTGAGAAGGAGTCTTGTGGCAGGTCTCGAGCGAGGACGGTCACTTTGTATCCGCGCTCGCGCAATTCGAAGGCATTGGTGAGCCCGAGGACTAGATCAGAGGTAGGGACGAAGCAATATTAGTGTCCGCACGACATGGTTGCCACAAAGGGTGTTCGCTCTTACCTCCAGCTCCGAGCACTACGATGTGCGTGCTTCCGGTCATCACAAGATTATGCTCCGCGATTGGACGACTGTCGAGAAAGCAGCGTGTGGAATGGGGGACTGTATCGATTGAAGAGAGCGTCTTGGGTTGCCTGAATCTACGCTAGCAACGAGGTGGTGAATTTGTCGAAGGGAGCTGATTGGAAGAGATGCGGGGTTGTCCAATTGCGAGGGCCATGTGACTCGGTGTGTGTTGTCGCTGCGCTGAGAACGAGAGTTCTTCTCAAGGGTAGGGCCGACTTAGCTGCCAAGAAATAAGGCTGTCTTCAGGGTCTTATCTCGCGACACTAGAACCCGAGTTCACCTCATCCGGTTTCATTGACTCCATCTACCCTCCATTCCGAGACGGAAGCCTGACGAGCTGGCTCCAAATACTCTTCAATATGTCAAGCTCGACGCCGATCCCGATTATCTCTCTGCACAATAACGGCAACAAGTCTGCTCTTGGATCACAAATCTTGGAAGCAGTGGTTCAGACAGGCTTCTTCTATCTTTCAAATCACGGCATCACTCAAGAAGAGATCGATACGTTGTTCCAGCGCAGCTCTCAATTCTTCTTAAATGAGGAGCAAAAGGAGCGTCTCAACTGCCAAGACCGGGCTAACAATACGGGCTACACACCGATGAAGCAAGAGAGTCTCGATCCGAACAGCAAGTCGGATGGAGACTTGAAGGAGTCTTTCTACCTCGCTGACCTGGCAAGAGCTACAGGAGGCTCGAAGGAGGCTCAAGAGCAACATCGTCCACCCGCGCAACATCTGCCACTTACGCTGGAGCCCCACCGAGAAGAAATTGCGAGCTTTATCGAGAAGTGCAAAGGTGTTTGCGATACTGTCCTCTCTGGCTTTGCCGAAGCAATCGATCTGCCGTCAGGGTACTTTTTGGACTCGCACCATGGCCAACACGATCGATTACGGCTGATCCACTACCCTCCAGCACCAGTATCATCTGACAACGAGAAGGGAAGCTCAAGTTTGAGCATCCGAGCAGGCTCGCACTCGGACTATGGCTCGTGCACGTTGCTCTTCCAGAAAGATGTCGGAGGCCTTCAAGTGGAGATGGAGGCAGGGAAGTGGGTTGATATTCCACCACAGAAAGGATGCATCGTGGTCAATGTTGGTGATGCGATGGAGTTCTGGAGCGGAGGACTGTTTCGATCGACGCAGCATCGAGTCGTGCTCCCACGCCACGAGTCGGAAAGCGGCTCAAGGTTTTCGGTGGCTTACTTCTGTCAGCCCGACGAAGACGCCCATCTTGTGCCACTGCAAATCTCTGAGAAGGTGCGCGATAGGTGTCACGGCAAAGTGATGGACAAGCAAGAGTTCAAGAGGAGATGTGCTGCGAAAGGAGTTGCTGATGTGTCAGAACTGACCGGCGGGCAGCATCTTCGTGCTCGTCTTGGAGCAACATATCGATGATCAAGCACATCAATTGATCGCTACGTCAGCGGGCAAGCTCGCCAACCAAGTCTTGTTGTGAGCTAGTTTGATGTGTCCGAACCATAGTAACGAGTTGTGCCCTTTAACATCGTGCAGTGAAAGCACAAGGCTATCATCAAAATCGGTGATGGAATGGCTGACTGATCGGCGATGCGACCAGAATGAGAACGGTGTGAAATGATGCTGCTGCTGCTGCTGCTACTTTTTTAGGGTGGAACCTGCGAGGCTTCATGCGTTACACAGCGCGCTCTGCTTCCAACGGGGCTCCTCGGTCTTCCGCGGCCTTGTACAAGTCGAAGCGAGGTCAAGGACAGGACTGAAGGCGATGATACTGTAGCAGATGGCACCATCAAAGCAAAGCGTGAGAAGATTGCCGCTTTAGCGAGCTGAAGCAGAAATCGGACGCTTACCGATATCGCCTTGAGAGGATCGGTTCTTACCGGTCGCCGCCGCCAGGACGAGCATTTGACCACTCTCTGCCGTCACGTTATCAAGCATATCGAGTCAATGTCAAGGGCTTTTTTGTATACAAGGGAGGCTTTCATGCGATAGCTTGTGTGTCGTCGTGTTAAACAATCAACACTCCGCTCAGGTCACTGCGATCTTGAGGGTTCACGAGAAGCCGGGACGGCAGAAGAAAAGAACGAAAAAAGGAAAGGCTACTGTACAGTCACTGTTAAAAGTAATGGAACAGGTCCGTAGAAAATCATTGAACCTGCACGAGAGCATGATCTTGAGCACCACTGATCACCCTGATGGTAGTAGCTGTCAGACTGTTGTGAACACACAGACTTGAGCAGTCAAACAAGGTTCAATTGCTGTGGGTTTCGGAGCCATGTGTCAGTACATGTTTTCAATGGGATTAAGGTCCAGCAATGATGGAGGGTGTGATTGTGAGCTTATCTGATGGTGTTGATGCTGTTCCTGCACTACAAGTGCTGTGTGACAGGGTGAGCCATCCTTGACAACTGTCATTGGTCCCAGCAACTTGGTACAAGCATCAATGGCGCTCTTTAACAGGCCATCAATGATCCAATCGGCATACTTTTGGCCTGTTAAGGTTTTGGCTTTTGCATGTCTGGTGCCATCTGAGCTGCTAGGAGCCAATGGGATCATGTACAATGGCATCTTGTAGTTGTAGGCAATGCCAGCCCACACCATAATCTTCTTCCAATTGGAACAGAATGTTGGTACAAGGTTGTTGAGGTGATCTCAGGTGTTTACCTGGCAGCTTACATATATTGGACCATGGTGTGTGCCCTGTTCAACAGCTGCCTCATCGGTGAATAGAACCCACTTCCAGTCTGTTGCAGTGTTTGACAAGGCCCAGTCTTGTCACTTACAGTGGTTTTTGGATGTCAAGAAAGGCTTCTGGAGAGTGATATGGTGGTTTATGCCAGCCTGGTATGCTGCTTGCCACAGCCGTGACACAGGAACACTGCCTAGCACTGCTGACAGCTCTTTCCATGATAGGAACAGTGCTTTTAAGGTTTCCCGGACATGGTAACAATTGCTTGTAGCCGTAAACCTTGTTGGATGGCCTGATCTTGCAGCAGAAGCAGTGTTACCCCACTCCTTGAAGTTACAGATGGTGTTGTACACTGTGGTCTTTGGAACACCAAGAGCTGCACCAATCTTTGCTAGTGACATGCCACATGAGTGTAGGTTGACGATTGCATTGCGGGTACCGATGGAGAGCTCTTTGCTGTGGACAATGGTGATGATACTGCTGACCCATACTGTAGACACAGAGTCATTCGATGGGCCCGCCAAGCAACGAGGCGGCTTTTCGAATGCGGAAAGCATTTCAAAGCGGCACTTCCTATCAAGAGAAGACGAACGAAAGCTTTTCTGAGTGCAGCGCTGCAGCGCGGCAGCGCGGAAGACCGACGAAAAGACTCCAAATTTTATTTTTATCATCCGCCGCTGCAGGTTGGCGCCGCAATTTCGGGTGCCTGTACCAAGCGCCCTCTTCTTTTTGGTTCTCTGGCTGCACTGCAGTGATTGCTCCCACACACGTTTTCAGCTGCCAAATGAAGAGGCGGAACGGGACTGTGTCGTTGTCTATACTGTATTGCTCGTCGTCCTCTGCCAAGCTTGCATCTTTTTGGTGTTGAAGATCCACCCTAGAGATGTTTTGGGCCGGTAATCTGAGCCTCGTCTGAACACAGCAAGCCTCCACTATCGCAAGTGCGATTCCTGCAAGCATGTGTTTTGTGACTGTGATTTTCCGGTGGGACTTGTTGGACCCGCTCTGATCCGCAGAATCTGAAGTGGCTCGATTTTTGAGTTTGCTTGCGCGCAGCCACAAGCGACATCGACAACAACATGTGTGACAAGATCAAGCTTAGTGGTGTTCCTTTCCCACCCTCCATCATCACACCGCATTGCGCACATCACGTTCCTCTTCTCATCACCTTCTTGCTCTCTCCTTCCCTCCTGCTCTCCTTTCGAAGCTTTATCCCCTTTGGACCGCTGCATCAGCGCCATCGGCTTCTCATTCGATCAGGAACAGCATTTTCTCGGCATCACACCCTTTGCGCCTATTCATCCTTCCCAGCAAGGTTGCCGGCCTCGACCCTATCCTTCGCCTTCTGAGCCTCTCACCCCGCTCTTCCGCCTAAGCCTCACCTCCAGTCTCCGCCGCCTTCCCTCGCTCTCGACATTTGATCCTATTGGATTCAATTCGACAAGATGGGTAAGTCTGATGCCATCGTTCCCACGAGATACAGTAGCGCTCTACACCAAGCGCAAGCAACCTTCTTCCTGCAGCACATCCGTTGTGGAGACCATAGGGTCTTGGCATCCTCATGCTCCATGTGTTGCCGGCGATACCATCTTCTGTTCGCCTTTCCTTGAGTGCACGCCTTCCAACACTCGCATGCCTCATGGGCCGATGTTACCGTCGGCAGGTCAGGTGTTGATCCAGTTGTTGGCTACATTTGCAGCTCGTTGAAGAAGACGATGATCTGGACATCCGTCGAGGCGATCATGCGCTCGCTTCCCTACACGGAAGGTCAATGACCTAGTGACATGTGACACCTATGGACACTTATCTCGACAAGGTGATCACCTGTGGAATGGTCAGCTTCATCGATGATGGATCATCGGCAATGCATCAGCGACACTGGATCGAGGATGATGTTGCTTGTTCGGTTTTGCTTCGCTGTTTCAAAAGTGCTGCTTCTCTCCCACTCTTCCGTCCTTGCCGTTTCTGCGGTCGAGTCCCTCGTGAGCTCAAGAGAGAATACTTGGCGCAAGACAGATGCTGGGCTACATAGAGGGCTCGTAGATGGAACCCGACTCGAAGCTGCTTGCTGCTACTTGGAGCCGGGAACCATCTAGGGTTCGTGCTCGTCTCGAATCCGAGATCGACAGCAATATTGACAAAGACGTTTGTTTGTCTTTCTCTCTTTTCCTTGCACGTCCCTCTCTTTCCGCTGCCTCTCTTGGCCCCTGCCTTTCTTTCGCTGTTTCGCGCACCCACTGTTCTCGAAACTGGCTTGGATCGGCTTCTCTTCCTTTCCTTTGGATGTGTCTTTGTTGTATCTCAAAACGGCATTCATTGGCCGGCATTCCTTTTTGGCTCTTGCGCAAAAAAAAACGCAAATCCAAAAAATTGCGCTGTTGTGCTATATCCGCTCTGGTTCGCTGCTGCTCTTTTGTTGCGTTGTGACTGACACTTGCAGCGGGCCTCGTGGGTGACTTGATCCCTATTCTCTCTTCCATCCTTCTTCCGGATGGTTCTACCCGTGAGTATATGCCTCCCTTCCCTTGTTCAGCTTTGAGGGTCCCCTTTTTCTTTTCTTAGCGCTTTCCTCCACCGCTTTCTTGTGTCACAAATTTCCAGTTCCGACACCATCACTGTCCGGCTTCTGCTTGTCACATTTTCAATCCACCCTTCCATTCCCTTCTTCCCCTCCTCATCCTTTCTATCGCCACCATCATCTTCCTTGCCATCGTCATTGTCCACTCCTCCTTCCTTGGCGCTCCTTCGTCGGCTTGTATCTCGCTTATCGCCACTCCGTGTTTGAGGATCCTGCCTGCACCCTAGCCGCCGCCGTTGACGAAGCTTCTACTACGCGAAGTTGTTTCTTTGCATCGCCATCGGACCCTCGCTGAAGCCATCCTTCTAGCGTAGTCATCGGCTGGCAAGAGACCAGCCTTTGTCGTCAGTGTGAGCTCGACAAACGCTTCGAGTTCACGCCTGTCTTCGACCGCCACAGCGACGGCTCCGGGGCAGGCATCTTCTTCTTCTCGAGAACCCGTCTCCACTTCCACTCTCGCCTCTTCATCTTCGACCTCATCCTCTGTTGCTTCTTCCACTCAAAACACGGCAACCATGTCTGACTCATCATCCACATCTATATCCATCCCATCTTCAACTTCCGACGTTCCTACCTCCTCATCGACGCCTACTTCTGCGACCTCAGAAACTGTCACAATCGGAACCTCGACGCGAACAACAGATGCTCCCACAAGCGAATCAACGTAAGTACACCCTCTATCCAATCACATCAGATGGCCTTTATACTGGATGGTGCAGAACAGCTGACTTGCGTATTCGATCTCATCTCGCTGCTTCTACACACAACGACAGCTCGACAACTCCAACGTCGACTAGCGTAAGTTCGACTTCGACTGAGGCGCAACCGACGACATCATTGTCGAGCTCCTCTGCCCCGGACACCTCTGCCAGTGTAAGCTTCTCATTCCATCCTTGCATCAATAATGGCCTTTGCTCTGCCGGGCTTTTGACCGAAGGCAGGGTCAGATGTAAATGGTCCTGAGAGCTTCCTCATCCGCACTCCCTCGTCGGTCTATCTTCTTGGCCTGGTTGAGTTCCTAAAGCTGACCCGTGCCCGCCTTTCGTTCACTATCTTGCAGACCGCACCGACAACCACCTCCACAAGCAGCACGAGCTCGACTAGTTCGACTTCTTCCACCACATCAACGTCAAGCACACCGTCCAGTACAACATCATCGTCTTCCAGTATTCCCACCACTTCTTCGACGAGTACGACCGAGGCACCTTCTACTACAAGCACAAGCTCAACACCGACTTCAACGTAAGTACACAGTCCTGTAGTCCTACACGATCCCTGAGATACATAACGTGCGTTCGCATGCATTTAGAAGCCACGTGCTTGGCGGCGTACGGATGTCCCATTGCATATATCCCGCTCTCCACTCTCTCCCCCCCCTCCCCTGTAGTCTTCGCTCAGTTGCGAGACCATGTCGTGTTAATCTGTTATGGTTGTGCTTTTGTACGCTGCCATCTTGGCTCCATCGATGTATCTCCGTCTCGTATCATTCGCCATTTGCAGATCGACATCCCGTTCAGCCGTTCTGACATCTTCTACCTCTCCATCCGACACTCCATCGTCATCATCTTCTCGGTATATGCCACCATTAACAACCGACACTCTGTCGTCAACTCGCGAACGCCAACGTCCGACTAGCAGTGAAGCTGCCGTCTCCACTTCGACCTCTCGCACCCCGTCCGTGATTACGACCCAGACCTCCCTTACCACCATCACTCTCCCCAATGGTCAAACTTCAACCTCCACCGCCTACGCAGTCACTACCGCCAACGGTCAACTCTCTGGCAGCTCTAGCAACCATGGTGGATCTTCTGGTTTCTTCTCCAACTCCGGTGCTGTCGGCGGTACATTCGCCGTCGTCGGTCTCGTTGTAGCTGCACTCATCGCCGCTCTCTTCTACATGCTCTGGAGGCGACGAAAGGCTCAGAAGATGGACGCCGACGTTGTTGCTGCCGCTTCGGCTGCTGCTGCTACCAAGCGTACTCCCTTCGACGACGATGATCCAGAGATGATCGAACACCCTGGCTACGGCACTGGAGCCGCTGCCGGAGCTGCTGCAGGCGCAGGAGCCTACGGTGCCTCCAACTCGATGATGCAACAGTATTACCAGAACTACGGTCCCGCTGCTAGTGAGGGTTACGAGCCTAGCCACATGTCGGGCGGTACCGCACCTGGATATGCAGGTATGGGTGCGTACGGTCCCATGGCTGCTGGTGGTGCTGCCGCCAGTGGTGCTGCCGCCTACTACGCTGGTGGTGCTGGTACCGACGGTTCGCACTACTACGAAAGTGTCCCTGCCGGCCTGAACGACGGTGCCTACGGCGGCATGGGCTCGATGGGTCATGACAACGGCTACAGCCAAAGCGCACATGACGATCCTTACGGTGCTGGTAGCGGGTACACCCAAAACGGTGCACCTCAACTTAACTGGGCTCCTGGTGCTTCGCCTCCTCTCGACTCTGACATGTACGCAGCCCACGCCGGAGGACAACCAGGTCAGGACAACGTCTTCGCAGACCCAAGCAGCAGCAGCAACGAAACCGACGGTCGTATTGATATGACAGCTCACGAAGCTGGTTCATCCGTCAGTCTCAGAGATGACCAAGATTACGGTCGTCGGTTGGCTGTTCGCAATGGCGAGAACTAAGCCCTCTCTCCCATCATCTCCATTCTTCAAAGCTTGCATCGTTCCCCCCTCAAAAATCGTCCGGCATCCCTACATGCCGCTTCCCATATCGCATCTCGCATGCAATCCTTCATACATAGGCCTCGCCACTTTCGGCTTTTGCAGGCCCCGACTTTACTGGTCTTTGTAACATATTTCTTCACTTCCAACTACGTCTCCCCTTCGTCGTTTTAAGCATTGTCTGTCAATGGACACTCTTTTCATTTTTCACTTGCCGTCTCTCTTTTCTTCAATGTCGGTTCTTATAGTTGTCTGCAGGAGGTCGTTTCCAGTCGTGGGTCTTATGCTCGCTGCCGTTTTTAGGTTGGTCTTGATTCTGATAGAACTCATTGCGGTGGATGTGAGATTGATGGTATAATAGTACAAATGTGGGAGACTAGAAGCAAACAATTCAGAGAGCAAGTTGGAGCAGAGACATGCGATCTTTAGTGACGTGAGTCGAGTAAGATGATGTTTTAACATCGTGGCGGAGCAGGTGAGAAGTTGGTGAGCGGATTGCGCGAAGGACTGTCACCGTTGTTTCTGAACAAGCCCGCGTCGGGGTTGACATCAAGTCCATTAGCTGTTCTTTGACGTGCGGAAAGCGGAACATCACCATCTTCGTCACTGTCAGCGTCAGGACGTTGACGCTTGTTCCGAGGTGTACTTCCTTCTCCTTCTGATAGTTTTGCCTTGTTGATGTATCGCCGCATCGTGCTGGCGATGTTGTTGTTCATCAAAACGTCCTTGAACTGCGATCGAACATCTGCCTTCATCCCCTGCACAAGGTCGTACAGCTGAGCGACAGTGGCATCAGGAAACTTGAAGATCAAGAATGCCACGTAGACGAACTCGGCCGGAGACAGT
Organism: Ustilago cynodontis; assembly: GCA_928865425.1. NCBI lineage: Eukaryota > Fungi > Basidiomycota > Ustilaginomycetes > Ustilaginales > Ustilaginaceae > Ustilago > Ustilago cynodontis. Next base: position 378,650 of record CAKMXY010000021.1, on the reverse strand, counting down.
GGCTTGGCTCTGGTATGCCCTGATCGGATGAGCTTGGATTCCGGTTTGATACACTTGCCATATTTTCGGTGGTTGGCAAGTGCAACGTATCGCTCCAGAGTGCGCTGTAAAGTCTGACGCAGATGAGGACTTGGCTGCTTCTTAGCGTTGTGTTTGAGGAAGGTGTCGACGGCGGAGGCCGAAGGCATAAACTGGTCGTTCTCCCAATAATGAATGAGCAGAGCCATCTGCGCGATGAAAAGATAGTCCCTGCCGCGATTGACGACAAGCATGCTTTTGCCCTCTTCGTCATGCACAAGCGATGGAGTCGGATCGATGAATCGCTTGACCATTTGCCGGATGAAGTCGGGCCAGGGACCTAAGTGGGCTCCTAGCTTCTCTGCTGGAGATAGAGTGACACCCATCTGGACACGACTGAACATGTCGCGCTCGATCTCCTCCGAGAGACCTTCGAACTCGACAACAGTGATTTGCTCATTGTCGAATTTGCGACGCTGAGCTGCGTTGAGAGCGGGTGTCCTGCCCGCAGCCAAATCTTCCTTGTACCAGAACTTGCGGTTCGTTTCGGGTTCCTTGACCGGGATCTTGTTATCTAGGAAGGCGCAGATCGAGGACATACGCTGTTTACCATCAATGCAGACGTAGGTTAGGTCATCTTCTTCGGACTGCTGCTTCTGCATCGACAAAAGGACGGGCGGGACGTAGTAGTGGCGCATGATGGACTCGATGACAGCTGATTGCTTCTCTGCAGGCCACACAACACCTCGCTGATACTCGGGCTCGAGGTCGATGATGTCGTCTTTGACCATGGTATAGATCGTGCGGGTCGAGTATTGAGTCGCTCGAGGAGCTTTGAGGATGGTGCCGAGATCGAGTACCTTTGTTGACGCCTTTCTCACCCGCGATCGCGGAGTTTTGTAGCTTCCATCGTCCTCGCTCATGTCGGACTCCGAGCTGACAGCTGGTTGGTAATCGAAGAGCTCGTCCAGCTCGTCGCCTGCTTGGAGGGTTGTTCGAGTAGTTCCAAAGTTTCGGTGCGGGTCAGACCAATGTCCGACAGAGGGTTTGTGGACATAGTAGTCGTCGGCAAAGAGGAGATCGTTGCAGGATGGTGAGAGAGGAGAAGAACGGGGACGCGCGAGATGCAACGATTATATGGCAAGCAGATCAGCAACCAATAGGTGTGCGGGAGGGAAGAGAGAAGCGGAAGGCGAGAACAAGATTAACGTTAAGGTTTCGAAGTGATCATAGGAGCAGATGTAAGAAGGTGATGTGATGACAGAAGGTAAGGCATCAGCAAAGACAGCTCATTTGTGACTAGAGAGAAAGTGTGAGGAGAAAGATGTACATACCTTTCTCTGGCTTGACGGACATGGTTGTTTTTGTGTGAAAGGTGAGCTCAATACCGGCTATGGAAGATGTTTGCTGCGTGACTCGAGATTCCTCGCCCTCGATCGATGTCTGCTGAAAGGCGTCGAAAGCTTGCGATGAGGCGAGACGAGTTTGTCTGCAAAGCGAAAGTTGCTTCGAGGGGCTGAAGTACGCGAGAGCTCTTACGGCAGAGGAATTGAGAGTGCGGAGACTAGCGGAAACGATACGCTCCCGAGGATGCGATATTGTAACGGTGCTTAGCCGCAACGACACAGTCGATGGTGACTTGAAGCTCGACGAGCTACAACGAAGCGTTGCTCCGATCCCCGGCGGAGGTGCTGATGAGAAGAAGCTGTGATTACGCCGAGACGAGCGAATCAACAATGGAGCTAAGAACGCGTCAATGTGAAACCAACGCGGACCGACGCGCTAATTGCTTTCAGCGTCCAAGTCGACGGAGCTGAGAGATGTCAGATCACAACAAGATCGCGAGAAAAGGATCTAGAGAAGGGGGTGGGACTCGAAAATCCCGAAAATTCGCCAGTCAGTCAGAACCTAGCTCAGGGTGATGCCCAATGGTGAGCAGAAAGGAAGGAGAGGAGGAAGTTGGAAGGGAAGGAAGAGAGAAGAGAGAAGAGGGGAAAGGGAGGGAGCTCTGGAAGAAGGAGCTGATCTTTAAAGGGATTCAGGTTGAGGTCTGAGAAAGGAGACTCAGTTTCAAAATTTGACCCCCTGAGGAGTGCAGAAAGCGAGGATAGGGGGTGTGAAAATTTCCGGCCAGTGCACGGTCTCAGCGCAGTTCCAATCACAGAGCCGCAAGAGGTGGGCTGAAACTGAGCTTGCGCTAGGGTCTCTAGCGAATTTTGACCAACCAATCATGATGAAGTTACCTCAAACCCACCTTAACCTCACCTCAACCTCAACTCAACTTCAGCCCAACCTCAACTCAACCTGATTCAACCTCATTTGAATCTCTGTCAACCTTCTTTGAATATCACTTGACCTCACTTGAGCTAACCTCAACCTCAAATCAACCTCCCTGAATGTTCCCCAACCTGAAGTCTGAATGAGGTTGAACCTCAACTTTGTTTTGTGTACATTTCGTGATCTAACATGCAACTCGAAATTTCCCGTTACTCACCAGTTCGATCCTCGCTTGGTTTCGTGCACTGGTGAGCTAGACTAAAACAGTTGCGAGTTCATCATGAGTGTTGCATTCATCAAACCAGCAGTGGGGCATGCCGTTGAGCTCTGAACCGGCGATGTTGAGTGTAACAACAGACATCGCAGACAAGGTTGCTGCGCTTTGGGCGGCTCGTGTGAGCGGGCAAGCGCGCGCGGGACTTGGACAGGTCGTCGATTTTTTGGAGGTTGCACCCTGCGTTTGGGCCCGCCGGAGGCAAGCTTATCGAGACTTGTCAGCCGCTCATCATTGCCACTTGACTCGAAATCTCTACCCCCATCTCACCATCTCCTCCCATCGGCTTCGAACTGGCATCGCTATCGTTAGCACCCTAAGACCCTCTCTGGCGAAACACATCAGTCGAATCACACGTTACACCGTCACGCGGTCAAGAAAGGAAACACACTCAGCGTAAACGTGCAGTATTCTCATTCTGAACTGTTCGACCTCAAGGAACCTCTCGAAGAATCACGCGAGCTTTCCAGTTGCCTCACCGTCACCAACATGTTCGGACGTATCTTTCATCTGCTCGTTGACGCCATGCTGGTGAGCGTGGCGCTTTCTGGAATCAAGCGCAGCACCGGACTAACACCAGCGGTGTCTCGAATGCCGAACAAGGATCTTCGTAACCTCATGCGCATCTACTTGGAAGCAGGTGAATGGGTAAGTTTGGCTCGTATACGGTGACGTTTATCGCTTCTTTAATAGCTTGCAAGCCGTTCCTAGCCTTCTCCCTTGGTTCACTACTACTTCTCGCTACAGATCATGGACTTCTCGGTTGTGATCCTAGGTCGATCGAGCTCTTTCGAGCGAGTCCGCTAGTTCGCTTCTACTCTCTGCGTGCTAGCGCTGCGCTTGACAACAGATACCCAACACAGGCAACGGCTCTTTCGATGCGGCTGGTGTCGCTTCGCATTCGACTTGCTTGAATGTCGCGGCGATGCATGTGCGTGTCCACGGCCAGGGCGCTCTCCATGGTCCTGCACGCCTATCCTTCTGCTCCGCACAGTGGATCGATCTTTCTCAAGCATCTCTCTTATCTTTTTGTATGATACCTCGACCGAAGTCTCTCCTCCATTCATTTCAGAATTGCTCCTGACGTGGATGTCTACCGAGCTGAGACAGCGGCTGGCCGGCTCTCGATCATCGGCGCATGAGCAAGGGAACCTGTACGTCTCAGGGCCACTATGGTACCTTGACGTACGCTGTGATGGCGTAGCAGGCTTGCTTGCTTGGCCCTTTGAGAGATCGAACATTGATGCAGGTTGTAGAAGGGATGGTTGAGAGATGAAAATTCCTTGTCCATGTTAGACCGGCTCTGCTCCCACCCGATCTGCAAAACACTAATCCGGCTTTGAATCCCGCCAAGAGGAGGGTTGGTGCATGAGAAAATCTGCAAGAGAAGAAGCGTTGGCCCTTGCACTTGTGCTCGTGCCTGACATGGATCAACGGTCGACAAGGCTTCGAAACAAAACTGTTTGATCTGTCTCAACATGTGCGTTCATGAGAAGTAGCCAGGAGGCTTGCAGACCGTTCAGAGGTTTGCCGTGAGCTGGAAAGCTGGAACTGATGCAGCGTCGATCCCGCAACCAATGGAGGCGTCTCTGGCTGTGTCTCTCTGACGTGATGATAGGCAAAAGCAATGCAAGCTTGACGATGGAGCACATAGAGCTACAGTATGAAGGGACCAGCCGATCAGAGAGGGGGGAAGCTGTTGAGCAGCTGCGATGCGAGACCGGGCAAATCACGGCATCAGGCACATCTTTGTGATGCTTTGTGGTCCAGATGGCTTCTCGGAAGCAGCCTATTTGTTCTGTTCTGCTCTGTTCGTAATTGACGGCTGTCTCACTCAAGTGGTGCCCCGAATTTCGTCCGGTGAAAAAGTCAGGCACCCTCGAATTTCTTGTTCTTCTGGCTGGCTGGCTGGCAGGCAGCAGACCAATTTTTTCTCTTTGAAGTCAAGCGGCAGGAAAATGGAAATTGAGCAACGTATCAGCCGCATCAGCTGCTGCTGCTCCCCCACTCGAGATTTCTTTTTTTCCTTTGCCCTGCTGGCTCGCTTTCGAAATTGTGGCTCCGCGTTTGCGCGCTCGCGCAGTGAGACTGACGGAGGCTGACTATTTGCTGCTTTCTGCCTCTCCAAAACCAACCAAAGCTGGCTTCGCCTCGCACTCACACTCGCCTCTAACTGTGACCTTCCCCGCCATCCCGCACTCTGGCTACAATCGGGTCTCGACAGTTGTCCTTCGCAACTCCGTTTTCCTGTCGCCGCCGTCATCATCAGCATACACACACACTCCGTCACTATCACCATCAACACTTCCTTCACGGCATTCTTTCAACGCCGTTTCTATCGGCTCAGCTCCGTTCGATTCGAATCACGACAAGGCTCCCGATCGCTGGACACACATGCACTCATAGCATCTAGCCCACGCCCTCGACTCACGACGATTGCGTCTTGCTTCGCAGACACCGCTTCAGTCAGCACAGGTCATCCCTTCTCTTTCACACTGGTCTTCTTTGGCTATTCATCGTTTCTCGCTCGCAATCTGTCATCGTAGATAACTCGAGCAGTCACAAGCAACGTCTCTCGCCTGAACTCCGCCGCCTCCGCAGCTCTACTTGATCGCAACGTCGATCAATCCTCTGTTTGCAGTCGAATCACCACGCGGCCCTCGCTTGTTGCATCTACACCATCAGGAATGAGCACAATGCAGACCACACCTCTTCACGAATCCGGCAGCGCTTATGCCACGCCTCCCACTCAGTCTACCTCCAGCTTTGCCAGCGGTTCCAACACACCATCACATCTCTCTCGTCTTGCGGGTCAGAGCTCTGGAATCGGCGAGTCTCCCGCACCTCACGGTTCCCGCCCCTACCACTCCTCGTCGAATCACCAACAGTCTAACGCTGGCAGCAGCTCCGGCGGAAAGGACAACAAGTGGAAGCAAATGTTCAAATTTGGCTCTATTGGTAGAAAAGCAAGTGGTGGCAACAACACTGGCAATGGCTCGCACGACCGTAGCTGGCACACCGACTCGACCGAGTCGAGCGTCAACAGGAATGGTGACTACTTTGAACACCACCAGCTTCCTGCATCATCGCAGACTGGCTCTTCCAACTTCCAGCCTATGAACGGCAGCACCGTCGTCACTGATCCGAGCTCCTTCTCAAATGACAGCTACTCTTCTGAGGATCGCAATGCCTCTGGCTCCATTGGTGACGCTATGACCGCTTCTGCTTCTGGCAAGCTTCAGCCTCCAGCTGATATTAGCGACAACGACTCCAACCACCATGGCTTTGCCTCGCGTCTCATGAGGCGCGTCTCCAGTGCTCCTGACACCAACAAGCTCTTCAAGAATGGACAGAACGCTGCTGGCGCCAAACCCAACGACTCTTCTGCTTCCACCAAAAACGGCTACCTCTCGCCCGACGCCAACGGTGGCAAGCACGGCCAATTCGCCTCCGAAGGAGGTGCACCTACAACACCCTCCAAGGATCAGGTCAACTCGACTTACTTCTCCAACTCGCCCGTTCGCATGGACAGCACCGCCACTTCTTTCAGTTACAAGGACTTCGAAAAGGGCCGATCTGTAAGCGCCAAGGGGTCTTCTACGCCCAAGTCCGGTCGAATCGCCTTCCCCGGTTCTGGCCGATCCAAGAGCTCCAACGGCAAAGACAAGAAGTCACAACTTCCACCACCAAGCAGTTCTGCCAACCTCGCCGCATTGGCCGGCAGCAATGGCGCCAACCGAGGCCCTGGCAGCTTCCGACGCACCTACTCGAGTAACAGCATCAAGGTCAAAGAAGTCGAAGTTGGGCCCAACAGCTTCAGCAAGGTCAAGATGCTCGGCAAAGGTGATGTCGGCAAAGTCTACTTGGTACGAGAGAAGAAGACCGACAAGCTCTTTGCTATGAAGGTGCTTTCCAAGAAGGAGATGATCAAGCGTAACAAGATCAAGCGTGTCATGGCCGAACAAGAGATTTTGGCCGCATCCAATCATCCCTTCATTGTGACGCTGTACCATTCCTTCCAGTCCGAAGATTATCTCTATCTGTGCATGGAGTACTGTATGGGAGGCGAGTTCTTCCGCGCCTTGCAGACACGTCCAGGCAAGTGCCTGCCAGAAGAGGACGCCAAGTTCTACGCGGCTGAAGTCATCGCAGCGTTGGAGTACTTGCATCTGATGGGTTTCATCTATCGTGATCTCAAGCCAGAGAACATCTTGTTGCATCAGAGCGGACACGTCATGCTTTCCGACTTCGATTTGTCAGCACGAGCAACTCAGAGAGGTGGTGCACCCGCTATGATCCGTCAAGCCACTCCCAACAGTGCTCCACTCGTCGACACAAGGAGCTGTATCGCGGATCTGCGAACGAACTCCTTTGTCGGTACAGAGGAGTACATTGCACCCGAAGTCATTAAGGGCTGTGGACACACTTCCGCTGTCGATTGGTGGACGCTTGGTATCTTGATCTACGAAATGATCTTTGCCACCACACCCTTCAAAGGCTCTACTCGAAATGAGACCTTCTCAAACGTCCTCAGGAACGAAGTGCAATTCCCTGACTCCATCCCCATCTCTTCCTTCGGCAAGTCGCTCATCCGTAAGCTTCTGATCAAAGACGAACTTAAGCGAATGGGAAGCCAATCAGGAGCTTCAGAAGTGAAACAGCACAAATGGTTTTCCAACATCTCCTGGGGTTTGTTGCGTAACTCCACCCCACCCATTGTACCGGCTTACTCGAACGGTGTAGATGCGGTCAACTTTAGGAATGTGAGAGAGTCGAGGAGTTTGGACTTGGATCATCAGGGGGATAAGAAATCTTCTAAGCCGGTGGAGATGAAGGCGGTGGCAGGGCAGAAGAACGTCGGAGATGAGGAAGGGGATGCAGTGGTCAGTAACCCGTTCAGTGGGTTTTCATCTGTTACGCTTAAGCATGATGACTACTAATACCGGAAGGTGGTTTTGGTTTTGGTGAGGTTCGGTCGTATACACAAACAATCTGCAATAGTTCGGTTTTCGTTTTGTTTTGTTCCCTCTCTTTGGCAATCATTTTTGTTTTCTCTCTTTTGCTGACGGGCTTGGTGTGGTGGTGTTGAGACTGTGAGCTGAGGCCGAATGTGATGATCAGCTGCGTATGAGGATTGATGTGGAAAAAGGTGTTGCTTTGATTTTCGTGGCCCTTTTCTTTGGTGTTGAGGATTTTAATCAAGACGCGCACGGACATACACATGCTTTGCGTAGTGTGGTTCTCCATCTTTCCTTCTTCCACCCATCACCAACATCCTTGTCAAAGACGTCAAATCTAACGCAGTACGCTATGCTCGTCGAGCGGTCCGCATCGTATCCCCGAACTTGCAGCTTTCGAAGTACATCTAATTTTCTAGTCACCTTTCCTTCCCGCACCTCCCACTTTCAGTCGAGCCAACAAGATGTCATACTACCTCACAATCATAGGCACAAGAGATAATCCTCTCTATGAGATGGAAATCACACCCAAAACTGCTTCCTCATCCTCAACTTCCTCCACCGGCTACAATGGGGCAAATACATCAACAACGGAACAGGGAAGTGGAAGTGGAAGCATGTTCGGCGGACTACTGGCCAGAATCCCTACCACAACGCTATCTGGAAGCGCGAGTTCAGCAGGGGCAACAACAGGAATGGGAGAAACTGCGGGAGGTGCAGGAGGAGTAGGAGCAGGGACAGGGAAGAAAAAGAGATACGAATTGCAAATGATAGCACATTCTGCATTGGATACGATTGAAGATGCGTTGATTACTAGTCCATATCTGTAAGTTACCCCATCTATCTTCTACCAAGCTGGAACCGTTCGCTAACGCATTCCATTCTCATTCATTGCATCTATTTTCCGGCTCTTATCCTCGCTCACGCTGCAAAAAATAGGTATCTGAAAAGCATAGACAGAATCCAAGAATACACCACTAGTTGCTTTGTTGTTCCCGGAAGTAAGTTTCCTACCCTTTCCACACCCTCCATCCCCTTCAACCTTTCCAAACATCTCCTCCTTTCCGATTCGTTCACTCACCGCTATCATTTGATATTTCAACGCTCTCTACTACTACGCCGTTACCATTGTGATGGGTAGATATAAAAATGGTCCTTCTTCACGAGCACAAACTTGAAGAAGGAATCAAAAACTTTTTCCTTGACGTTTGGGAGAGTTTAGTTAAGGTACGTCCCCATCACCTTTCTCACCTTCTAACCCACAACTCCATCCTTCTTCGCTCCCTCGAACTCCGTCATCACTTACTGATTCTTGATCCATTTTGACGGAAACGGGCGATGATAGGTATTGATGAATCCATTTCAAGATCCAAATTCTCCGATAAAGAACGCTTCTTTCGATGCAAGAGTTAGGGCTGCTGCTAAGAAGTTTTTGTAACCCCTAGCATCACTGTCCAGACGAAGCAAGAGGTGGGAGGGTCGAACCCCCCATCATCGTTGTCCCAGGTTGCATCGGATCCACCTTTATCCTCGGCAGCACATCGTTTGAATTCGAGTACATGGCAAGATCAGATCCCCTGCTTGCAGGTGAACGAGGCATAGCCAAAGTATGATATGTCGGAGCACTACCCTTCGATCTACTTTCCCCTGTAGGACTGAGGAACGAGGGGGGAGCGAGGAGTAGCAACAGATGCAGTAGAAGAGGAAGAGGCGGAGGAAGCTGAAGATTGAAGCGGAGAAACAACCCCTCTGCTGCTGGGGGTAGATTCTTGCTCGCTAGACTCAGAAGAGGAGAGACCGAGAGCATTCCCGCTAGAGAAGGAGGATTCGGTGGGTTTGCGGAGTGAAGGTCGAGAAGGGTCGGTGAGGAGAGGTGGAAGACGTCCCATTTCGGGATCGATCGTAACGCCCATTCCTTCGAGTTTGCGGACTAGCTCTGATTTCTGGTCGAGGAGGCGTCGAATCATTTCTTCGAGTCCTGACACTTCGGTGCGAAATTCTTCGCTTTGTCGACGGAGGGTAGATACTTCGCCTTCCAACTGTCGAAACACAACGCGAGGATGCAATGCAGTCAGTACTTGAACCGACAACGACGAAGGCTGATTCGTAGGAGGGGAAGAAGAGTTGGACTTACCTTGAAGATGTGTTCTTCTTTTCTATCTCTCAACCTTCGCTGAGCGTTTCGGTTCTGTTCACGACGACGTGCTTTTTGAATTAACTTGGCTGCTTGACGAGCTTCTTCCGAAGGATACATCTTGGAACGTGTACGTTTCTTGACGGGAAGCTGCTGAGAGATGTATAGCCCTTCCAAGCTGTGTGCTCGCATGTGAGCGTCGGTGGAGCTGTGGTAGGTGGTAGACGCGTAGGTTTCGTCACTGCCTCGGTACGACATTGCAGCAGAAGAGGTAGAGGTGGGAGGCAGGGTATCAAATGGCATTCGAGGGGCAGAGTCAATGCGATAGGATGGCACAGCGTTGGAAGAGGTGGGGGCGGTGTTGTGGTGGTAGTAAGCTTGATGTTGGGCTCGATGAGGAGAGCTTGGTTGGGAGTGCTGGTGGTGCGATAAAGGCTGAGCGTAAGAATAGTGCTGCTGAACAGGTGTAAGGCCCGGCATGCTGGACCAAGCCATGTTTTGAGATGTGACTGTAGCCATCTTGAAATCCGGCGCACAGTAAGTGCCTTTAGAGAGCAGCACAAAGAGTTGTGGCGAGTTTGTTCAGCGTTGCGTTGCTACAAGAAAGAGACTACGAGTATTGGTCTACTTTTAAGCTCGGTCCTAAGCTGGGTTAGGGAGGCAGAGGACGTTGGTGAAAGGTTGGAGGTCAAAAGCGGGCGAGAGCGAAAGAAAGGGAGACTGTCGACGGTGCTAATATATTCCTAGCAGCTTCCTCTGCAGCCACGAGGGAAGGCATGCAAGGGAGAAAGAAAGAGAAGCCACGAGACAGACTATCGGAGGCTAATGCAAGATGAGGCAGCGGACTCCGGGAACGGAATCTCAGTGATCCTGGTGCAGGCAGAGTCGAGCAACATCGGTCACCGTAGCAAGAGACTGCAGTGACTGCTTCGCGTTGACAGGATAGAGCGAACGAGATCTATTTGTGATGCCAGAAGCCAATGGATGCCGCCGACAAAGGGCGAAGGTCCTGTGGTAGATTGAAAGACCACTGCTCACGATTTGAGCAACATCGGTCAAGTGAAGCAAGGATTACACCGAACAATCAAGAGCGACCCGAAAAAGAATGCCGAGGAGGGCAGCTGTGTCGGAAAATCCTTTTCGCAAAGCTCAGGCTGGCAGCAGCGTAAGGCGACATAGAACCGGCAAGGTCAGTCATGGTCGAGCGCATTGCAAGAGACAAGGAGGCGCATCGGAGGATAGAAAGAGGGGCAGGGGCAGGTAGACGCGACCAAACATGAACACCTCAAAAAGTTAGCCGGTGTGATTGTGCAAATGCCGAGACCTGAGAGACGAGCAAGCATCGAAGAAGAGCGACAAGCGAGGCGAGCAACGGCGGAAGGCGGAGTGATGGAGAGCCAACAGGTGCCGTCCGAATGAAAGGAACCGCAAACGGGAGGAGGGGAAGGGGCAAAACTATATTGGCCGATGCGAGCTATGATGATGGCTTCCGCAGAGCCACGCGAACAAATGGAAAGAAGACGAGAGCGGGGAGATCGGTTGGCAGAAAGGCAAGGAAACCCTCAAAGATGTTGGTGCATCTCATGCATGCAGACAGAACAAAAGAACTGGAACCGCTGTTTCTGTGGTAAGTACTGGAGTTGGAGAGGAAGAGTGTGCGGCACAGAAGAGAGCAAGCGGAGTTTGATGTTGATGTTGGACGTTATGCGAGACAGAAGACAAGAGGAGCTTCTAACAGTCCTGCACTTGCAGTGTTTTACCCTGTCGGCAGCAAGACAAAGGATTCGACCGAAATCTAACCTTTCGGCAGCATCATTACAAGGGAAACTAAGTCGGAAACGGGCGATTTGGGCGCTGACGAACAGGCGAACTTGACGTCGATCGTAAAAATAGCCCGAATAGAACGAACGAATGTCAATTTGGGACTTGACCGTTGCCTCAAAAACACCTCTCTCGTCTCGAAACACTCATTTCAATCTTGCGTATGACGACGTATGCTGTTGATGATTGCTGTTCGTGGCTGAGCAGCACAGCCAAGGCGTTTGGTGTGGCGTGGGAGGGGTCGAGGGATGATGCTGCTGTCACGACTGATATGTCTGATCGGACTGATCGGTCGGTCCCGATCATTGCCATCGCCCGATAACTGCGCCGGCAAATGCCTTATCAACTGAGCCGCGCGATCATTGTACTTAGCACACAACCATCATCAATCTGACTCATCTTGTTGCTGTAGAGCCTGTTACACTGCAGTCGGAATAGCCGAAAGATGTCGAGAAGTGCAGAGACAGAGACAGACAGACAGGCACGCGATTCGCGATTCGGCAGGCTATTTTCAGACTGCGGTTGCACTGCGATCTCGAAGGAGAATTGCGGCCTTTGACAACCCTTGAGTACTGTAGTTGTGCATCCATCACACCCTCTTCCACTGCCTCTCTTTGTTCTGCAACATCGGATCTTGCGCTCTGACTGAGTGTGTGATAACTCGGAAGGCTTCCGACTTGACAACTCGCATAGCATTTCGCTATCCGCTTGCATCGCATTGCAACGCATCTTGCCGTGTTCAGGTCCACATCACACCGCATCTAGAGCATGGTATGGACAACAGTGCATTGCAGACGCACATCGTCTCTTTTTGATATCTACAAAATAAAGGTATTGTAATCGGGTCGATCCGATCTACATAACCTTCACATCTTCACCACCGGCAAATAGCTGCGACCAAAGGCTTAGTTGGCAGCAGCGGCAGCAGCAGCATCATTGACACTGAGCTTAGCAACATCTGGCAACTCCTCAGGGTTGGTGATCAACTTGGTCACCTTGCCAATAGCCACTGTACGTCCTTCATCACGAAGCGTGAATCGTCCCAACTGAGGGTAATCCTTGAACCTCTCCACGCAGATAGGTCCTGCCAACTCGACAAGGGCAATGATCTTCATACCCTTTTTGGCGAATTGAGGTCCACGTCGACTCTTCTTGCCCGTCTTCTTGTCGTAGTAGTGCAACAACGCCGCCAAGTTGGCCTCTTGCGACACTGTGTGACAGTGGACAACTGCACTGTAACCGGCACAGATAATGTTGCGGTGCTCCAAGATGGCCAGCTGAGCCTCAAAGTGAGTAGCAACGTGAACAGGATTGCTTGGGTCCGAAAGCACGTGACCCACGCTAACCTCTTCGTGGTCAACACCCTTCAACTTGACACGGACGTTGTCACCCGAGATAGCAGCTGGCACTTCCTCCTCCTGCTCGTTGAAGATGGCAACAGCTTCCACCGAAACCTTGTTGGGCATGAGCAGCAATGTGTCACCCTTCTTGATCTTACCCGCCTCGAGCTTACCGACAACGACGGTACCCATGTCGTTGTACTTCTCCGAAATGGGCATCTTGAGCGGTGCCGAGATCTTGCGGTCACCAAGCTCAAGGTTGTCAAGGTACTCGAGAAGAGCAGGACCATCGTACCAATCGCAGACGCTCTTGGGAACGCGCTCCTTGAGGTTCTGTCCAGCAAAGGCCGAAACTGGGATGTAGGTGACGTCGGTCTTGGGGTTGAAACCAGCCGATCGCAAGAAAGGCGTAAGCTTGCCCTGAATCTCGTCGTAGCGCTCCTTCTGCCACTGCACCGTCGACTCGTCCATCTTGTTCACCACAACAATGAGTCGCTGAACACCAGCAGTCTTGACAAGCACGGCGTGCTCTCGCGTCTGTCCTCCACGCTCGAATCCGGTCTCAAACTCTCCCTTTCGGGCCGAGATGACAAGCACGGCAACATCGGCCTGAGCAGCACCACTGATCATGCTAGGAACAAACGACTTGTGTCCCGGAGCGTCGAGAATGGTGTAACGGCGCTTGCCAGTCTCGAAGTAGGCACGTCCAACCTCGACAGTCTTACCCTTCTCACGCTCTTGCGCTGTCGAGTCGAGCGCCCATGAGAGGTACCACGACTCACGACCAGCCTCCTTGGCCTCTCGCTCGTACTTTTCGAGTGTACGCTTGTCAACCATGCCAGTGAGGTAGAGCAAGTTACCACCCATGGTAGATTTGCCTGCATCGACGTGTCCAATGAAAACAATGTTCAAGTGAGACTTGAGGTCGTCGGACTTGTCACCGAAGAGATCCTTGAGTGTCTCCTCATCGGTAGCCTTGGAAGCTTCGGCAAGAATCTGATCAGCGTTGGTGGCAGAGCGTTCAGTGGCGACGGCCTTTCCGGAAAGCGAGGCAACCTTTGACTCTGTCTTGGCCTCGGCGGTGGCGGCAGGTGCTGGCGACTCGGCACGGGAAGAGGGTGCGGAAACAGCGGTAGATGAGGGCTCCAATGCCTTGACAGTTGCAACGGCAGCGGGTTGTGCTGGAGTCTCGGTAGCAGCAGCAGCAGCAGCAGCCTTCTCAGCCTCAGGCTTCTTGGCAGCGCTAGCGCCACCAATCGAGATGCTAACAGGCTTGCGAGGAGCCTCGCTCTTGTCGGAGGCGGTAGGTGCGGCGGGCTTAGCACCACCACCAATCGAGATGCTTACCGGCTTTCGTGGAGCGGCATCAGCAGCGGGAGCAACAGACTTTGCACCACCGCCAATCGAGATGCTGACGGGCTTGCGAGGGGCAGCATCAGCGGAAGAGGCAGCGGCAGGTGCGCGAGCAGGAGTCTGGTTCGATCCTGATGCAGCTGGACGAGGAGGGAGACCGTTGAAGCCCTGCTGAGCGTATTGATTGGAGAATCCTTGCTGGTTGAAACCCTGTTGACCATAGCCGCCCTGCTGACCGTATGGCTGCTGGTGGTATGGTTGATATTGCTGGTACTGCTGGTTGGGGTAGCCGCCGTTGAAACCCTGCTGCTGTCCACCGAAACCTTGCTGGTAGTATCCACCCTGCTGGCCGTATGGGTTACCGCCCTGCTGCTGACCCTGCTGTTGCTGCTGACCACCGGGCACAAAGCCAGATGCGTTGGGGTTGAAGCCACCGAAGCTTGGAGCGTTGGGGTTCATTTTGGGGTGAAGTTGACAGGGTCGGTTCGAGAGATAAAGGGCTGTATATGGGGAGGTGGGCGTCTCGGATGACGTGCAAGCTGAACTAGCTTAGACTGTGCGAAGTTTCGTCGCCTAGAACGATTCGTGAAGGGGGCGAAGGCTGTTCGACCTTTGTAGACTTAGCACTGATGCTTGAGTACGAGCAAGGGATGCGGGTGTGGTTGGTGAACAGGAAGGTGCTGATGAAACAGCTTGGACTTGTGTGGAAGGTTGGATCCCGCAAGAGACACACAAATTGCAAATGCAAAATGAGCTGCGTGCGTCGATGATGGGCCTGGCTATCGTCGTCTGAGCACACACCGAAAGGTGAGCAGCGCTTTTCCAAAAATTTTCTCGGAATTCTCGAAGAAAAGTGGACCTTCTCAAGCTCACGGCCGATTGAAAGTGGAAGTCTAACACTGTAGCCACGCTGGAGGAAGAACGGCACAGCAACCTGCACTGCACACGGCACAGCGACGTTTGGGCCATCTGTCAGTCTGCAACCTTGTTGATCTGAATTGCTTCTCAAAGCTATCGTCCTTGTTGCACCAACCATCCCTATCTCTCAGCTCGACCCAGCATCCAGTCGTCTGCTCTCCTATTACACCGACAAGCTCACTCACTGAACTTGCCAGTGATCAAAAGAACTCGCGCACCAGCACAGTCTGCATCACTCGGATCAACACGCCACACTCACACCAGCTGCTATCATGCCTCCCAAAGGATCGAAAGCGCCAACATCGGCGGCAAACAGAGCTCGTACATCTGCAGCATCATCCACATCCACATCATCTTCCTCGCCACTGTCAACACTCTACAACTCATACGTTGAGAACACACCAAAACGACTCAAAGTGGTCGATGCTTTCCTCGTCTTTTTGATGCTTTCGGGCATCATTCAGTTTGTTTACTGTGCTCTCATTACCAACTTTCCTTTCAACTCTTTCATTGCAGGGTACGTATTATCACCGGAGGTCTTCGAAAGACCAATCTTATCGCTGGACGAGATCTACTTTCCAGTCTTCAGCCCAACCTGGTGTGGTGACAGCAATTCTGACGCCTCTCTTTGTCCCATCCCATCCCGTCTTGCTCTTCACTCGCAGCTTCGCATCCACCGTCGGCCAATTCGTTCTCGCAGCATCACTTCGCATCCAGGCAAATCCTGAGAACGGCAAGACCTTCCCCAAGGTCTCACCAGAAAGAGCATTCGGCGACTTCCTCTTTGGCTCGGTGATACTTCATTTCTTCGTCTTCAATTTCTTGGGATAGACAAGTCACACAGCACACTCAGAAAGTAATCAGCAGTTCGCTTACGTGTGGTGAAGGACAGGGTATTGATGACATTGTTGCATTGCGATGATTACGATTGGACTGACGAAAGGAAAAATGAGGAGGAGGGGAGGAGATGTTGAGATCAAGCACTGAGAGGGATTTGATCGTCGAATCACCAGTCCTTGGCAATCTGTGAACGGAAGAAGATGCGCAGAAGTGAGATTGAGTTGAGATCAGCCGTCTGACAGTATCGACCTTGCGTAGAGCCAGGCTACAACTTTTGATGTGGACATGGACGCATGATGGCATTGCTTACCTTGAAAGCCCACTCCCAGTCGGCAAAGACGTTGCCATCGTCGTCCACTACACGGCTGCGAACACTGTAGTTTCCACGGGCCATCATACCGCTGGGTGCCTCACTGGAAGCAAAGGTCTTCTCGTATGGCTCAGCGCGAGGACCATAAGATCCGATCATCTCCTCCATCTTGTCGACTGTCACACCGCAGAAACCATATAGAGGAAGATGGGCAAGTCAGCAATCTGACCTTGTGATTGTATCGATGCGCTGCTGCTGCAAACACTCACCCTTGATACCGGCTCGTTTGACAACCTGAACGTATTTGAGACCGGAAAGAATGTCGCTACCAACGCTGAAGCGAATCTTGACGCTGTAGTCGACACCTTCCTTGACGTTGATGGGATTTTGCTTGATCTGTGCAAGTTGCTCCTTGGACTGCTGAAGGTTGATCGAGACGACTCCACCAGGTGCTGTTGGTGATACGAGCGACAGGCTGTGCAATGAGAGCTGCATGTCGCAACAGGTCAAGCGAGAAGAAAGGTGTCAGCCTGATTCCTGATTGTTTACGAGCATTGATGATTGCGTTGGGTGGTGGGCGAGCTTACCTTGGGAGCGTTGGGGTCGACAGCGCCAGTGGAAGCACCAATACCAAGACTGGCCTTCCACCTTGCTAGTGACTCGTCCTCAGCATCGAGTTGCGAGTATTCGGCAAGACTCTTCTTTTCTCCAACCTTGTATCCGGCGGTAGCTGCATGGTTTCACGATGAGCAATGTTCAGACAGGGGCAAAACAAGAATGTGTCAGCGTCGCTTTTCGTATCCGTCAAGGTGGTTGGTGTAAATCTACCTACCGGTCGTAGCCAGCTCGTCGTCACCGATCGTTGGTTCCTGTGCGTGCGACATGTCCTACGTAGATGCGGGTGATCGATCCGAAGTGATAGCGATGTGGGCAGCGTGAGAGTCGAAGTGGGTGCCTGGAACAGAGAATGGATGGAGATGCTTTCACAAGAGAAGGACCTTATCCAAGTTACTGTATCAAGCGTTGCAGTGCGGGATCAAATACAGTGAGTTATGCGCCAGTTTCCGCAGGGGCCATGCGCAGTTGCGGCGTCGAGCTGTGCTGTGTGCTCTTTGCTGTGCTGCACTCCGAGCTCAAATTTCAGATGTTGCATGCGTGTCACACTCATACCAACCACGACTCATGCTGTGTTCCACGACTCGAGCCCCTTTCTTCTTTCGCTCTGCACACACTGCTTTGAACTCAAGCCTACGATACGGTGCGAATGATCGCTTGAGAGAATCATTTCCCAGATTGACGTCGTTCAAACTCACCGAAAGTCATTATTCATAGGCTGCAACCGAGTTCGCGCACGGCGCGTTGAGACCAACACAAAGAAGAACACTTCCGAGGCTCGAATTTTCAGCTGTCTGTGAGAAGTCTACCTGCTAACAATATGATCTAGAACAAAACAAAATCTCGTCGGCTTGCCGCGGCCGGGCTCGGATCGGACCAAAATCACACGGAAGATCAACGTAAATCAAGTGAGTTAAGGGTGCTTGGCAATCATACTTGATCACTTCCTCATCATATCTTCTCACCATCCCTCTCTAACCTCGACATCTAGGGGCTCGACTGTTGTCGATCTTCCTGCTATTACGGCGCTAGCTAATTCTCATCGAGGATCACGATGTCCACTTAGTCTCAGCCCTTGAACGCTAAACCTAGCCAACTACACCCTCCCAGCAGACCACTTCGGCTACTTGGACGCCATGAGCTGGCCCACCATCGGATCAAAGGCCACAGCAGGTCTTGCGAGGCAGGCTGCTCCTGATCTCGCTCGTCACCAGACTGCCGTGCAACGACACTCTCTGCCACGAAATCTCTTCCACCACCCTCGCCGTGCCAGATTCTTCAGCCCCGCTCAGCAACTCAACCTCTCTACCGCATCGACATCGCAAGCTAGCGCCAACTCTAAGGGCAAAGCTGCTGGAATCACAGCTTCTACGGAAAGCGACGCCAAAGCCGGCACGTCTGTCAGAGTCACGGACAAGAGAAGCAATCAGCCCAGCAGCAACGATGCCGGGGCGGCTTCGCAGTCTAGACCAACCGAGACAGTGCTCAATGTTGATGCAGAAGTCAAGGGTGAGAAGCAAGCGGCATCCTCTTCTTCTTCCCCCTCGAGCTCTGCTCAGACTCAGCAACAGCAACAACAACAGCACCAACAGCAGCAGCAGCAGGCGTCGTCAGGCAGTCAACCACAAGAGCAGCAAGCTCAACAGACGCCCAGCGCCAGCCAAGCAAGCACCGGTCCTGTCACAGGTGAGGACTTGCTCAAGCAACGCTTCTTCCATGCTCAGGAGCAGAACAAGAGGGTCTATTCCGGCTTGACACCACCAAATCCAGCAGCCAACCTCTACCCTTCTTTCACCACCCCTCAATCTGATCAGACCATCTTCCCTGCTGATGGGGCTGCTCCATCTGCATCATCAGCGCCGAGCTCAGCATCGGCGTCATCAGAGTCTTCACAAGAGGCGTCGAGCTCGTCAGGTACTTCTACCGACTCCTCATCCACTCCGCAGACGGCAACCGCCTCTAGCACTGGCCAAGGAGACATCGAGTTTGATCAACGATTACATCGACCCGCCTCGTCCCAATCTCTGCAGAGTCTGCAAGTGCCTTTCGATACACATGGCTTTGTAAAGCGGCTTGAGGCTGGAGGGTGGATCTCGACTGCGGCCAAGGCACAGCGTCCTGCAGCTGGAAAGAGCAAGCAGAGCCAATCCGACTCCGGTGCTCAAGAACTTGGCCTTCAAATCGCACGTCGACACGATCCAGCAGAAGCCATCATGGAAGGCGTTCGTCACCTCATCACCACTCGCGGTCGACAACTCGCCCATGCATGCCTCAACAAGAGTGACGTCGAGAATCAAGCCTACCTCTTCAAAGCTGCGTTATCCGAGATCCGTACCGAAGTCCAAGTGCGAGGCCGAAACGACGCTGCTGGCTTGCGAAGTATCACCACTCTCCTCCAGCGTGAAGTTGATGCACTCGAGCAAAAGATGAAAGAAGACGTCGAGCGGCTCAAACACGACGTTCAGGTCGACATGAACAACCGTAAAGCCGAGTCAAAGGAGGAACAGAACAATCTGGAGCAGGAGATTCAGGATCTCAACAACCGTTTCACCATCAGCCTGTCAGATT
Organism: Ustilago cynodontis; assembly: GCA_928865425.1. Taxonomy (NCBI): domain Eukaryota; kingdom Fungi; phylum Basidiomycota; class Ustilaginomycetes; order Ustilaginales; family Ustilaginaceae; genus Ustilago; species Ustilago cynodontis. Next base: position 359,224 of record CAKMXY010000021.1, on the reverse strand, counting down.
TGAAGACGGAGATCGAGCAAAACGTGAAATGGGATGCGACCAGGCGAAGTCTCTTCCTCGTGTTTGGTATTGCTGCTATTGTTGCAGCGAATCTTGCTATCGCCGACTATCTGACAAGGGACGATGAGGCAGCCAAGGCAGCAGCGAGCAAGGAGACGGTCAACGCAGGTCATCCGCCAGCGTCTGCCAATGCAGGTGCACCTGCATCATTAGGATGGGCGACGGAAGGTCGAATCCTGTCAGTATTGCCGATAATGCTGCTCAGGCCGAATAGTCGTGTTGCTGCGGTCAGTCGTCGGGTGTTCCGTCAATGGCGTCGCCAGTTTTCGAGTCATGTGCCAGCGGTTGCTACGGCTGGTCTATACACTGCTACCAGGCAGTCGCTCGCTGCGCGTCATGGTCCAATCAACCCAGCCTCGCCTGCATCTGCGAGACGCCAACTCAGCTCATCAGCCACCCTTAGAAAGCAGAACAGGGCTGAGCTTCGCGTGCCAGATTCTGACATCGTCATCCGACCTCTTGCGGATGCAATCACCATCGAGTCTCAACAACTCGGACTCAAACCATTCCACTTCGACCACGTCTGGCTCCGCGATGCCTGTCAAGCACCACAATCAGTCCACCCCAGCAACCGTCAGAAGCTCTTCCACACCAGTGATGTTCCGCTTGATGGCGACCTTCTCGATCCTAACCACCCACCAACCCTGGTCAATGCAGGGGACGAGCCTGCTCTCCGTCTGACATTCGCCAAGGAGCATGCCGTCGTCAATGCCTTCACTGCCGCATTCGGTCAAGTCAAGCCGGCTGATGCACCACACGTCTCTGACCTGCCTATCTCGTTCTTGCTTCGTCACGCCATCTCTGATTTGTACGCGGACACGCATATGGATATCATGGCTGTTCCAGAGTGCTGGGCTGCGAAAGATCTCACCCACTTCAAAACGGATCCTTGGACACCAGATGCTTCTCTCCCCACCGATGCTCTTGAGAAGGGTGCTGTTGCTCGACCAGCCCGGATCCCTTGGGACGCGATCCGCCCAGATCCGACCTCCGACGCTCGCACTCAGGCCCTGTACTCGCTCACCGAAGCAGTCGTCCGAGACGGATTCGCCTTCGTCACCCGCCTCCCCACCGATACTACCTCTACCGAAGCAGGTCCTCAATCCGCTCGTCTTCGCGATCTCGCCGAAACAATGGGCGAACTCCGCAACACCTTCTACGGCCTCCTCTGGGACGTTCAATCCAAAGCCGATGCACGTAACATTGCATACACCAACCTCGATCTCGGACTGCACATGGACTTGCTCTACTTCCAAAACCCGCCTCGATTCCAGTTCTTGCACATGCTGAGGAACAAGGTCAGGGGGGGAGCCAGTATCTTTGTCGACAGCTTCAAGGTTGCTGAACGTATGTGGGAGGAGGATAGGGAGTTGTGGGAAGTGTTAACGAAAGTTCCGGTTGGATTTTACTATGTGAATGATGGACGGCATTATCGGTTTACGCATCCGACGTTCGAGCTTGCGCACGATACGGAGGGACATGCAGGGGAGCCGTTGAAGGGGACAACGATGCCGAGGTTGAGTGCGGTGAATTATTCCCCTCCTTTCCAGTCTCCATTGCCTTTGCATCCGACAAAGGAGTTGGAGGCGAAGGAAACGAGAGAGTTGTTCTACAGGGCGCTGAAGCGGTTCTCGGATTTGACGCTGGCAGAGGAGTTCAGGTACGAGAAGCAGATGGAGGAGGGAGAATGTGTTATCTTTGACAATAGGCGGGTGCTGCATTCGAGGAAAGGGTTCGAGTGGGATGAGGCGGAGAAGGGAGAGGTCAAGAGGTGGTTGAAGGGATGCTATGTTGACGGAGATGCTATTTGGAGTACGTACAGAACGCTGAGGACCAAGGTGGTGGGTAGGAAACCGCTCAACATCGCTGCGCCTCGGGGTAGCAGGTCCATTCACACTCGGGTTGCGGGGAAGCGAGAGTTCAGCACCAGTTCAGGCAAGCTTGCGACCGTCACTGCTACATCTTCCCACGCTGAAGCTCTTGATTCGTCGTCATTTGCCCCGCTCTCGGACGATCCAACCGTGGTCGACCTTCACTCGCTCTCCGGTCTTCGTTCCCGCGAACCCTCTACCTCGTTCTCGTCCTATCGGCCCGTTCCTCCCATCACCATGACTACCGTTCCCAAACTCTACAAACAGCTCTCAAAGTCTCGGCTTACTTTCCTCGTCGTCCTCACAGGAATGGCAGGATACGCACTCTGTCCAGCCTCGCTCACCGTCGCTGTCGCTTCTCCAGTCACCACCCTCCTCGCCCTCACTGCAGGTATGGCGTTATGCAGTGCGGCAGCTAACACGCTCAACCAGCTCGTTGAAGCGCCTTACGATGCCCAGATGCCTCGCACCCGCAATCGACCTCTTCCTTCACGCGCTGTTACACCCCTACACGCGTTTGGCTTTGCTTCCACCTGCGCTGTTACCGGCGTTGGAGTTCTTGCGACAATGGTCAATCCCCTTACCGCCTTACTCGGAGCAGCTAACGTAGTATTATACTCCTTCACCTATACCCCGCTAAAACGCGTAAGCATCGCCAACACCTGGATCGGAGCCATCGTCGGCGCTCTACCCCCTCTAATGGGTTGGGCTGCTTGCACAGGCACCCTCTCCCACTACCACGATTTAGGCGGTTGGTCCTTAGCAGCATTATTGTTCGCTTGGCAATTCCCTCACTTCAACTCCCTAGCCCACACTCTGAGAGCAGAATACGCTAGAGGTGGATACCGTATGATGGCAGTAACAAATCCAGCTTTAAACCGTCGCGTTTCACTCCGTTACGCAATTGCCCTTCTACCCATTTGCACAGTTATGATGCCCCTTTCTGGCATCGTAAGCCCAGTTGCTTATGCGGTACTAAGCACCCCATTGAACGGATTAATGGCTCACGCAGCATGGAAGTTCTATAAAGAGGGAACGATGAAGAGCGCAAGATGGTGCTTTTGGGTAAGTCTGATTCATTTGCCAGCAGTGATGTTGTTAGCGATGGGTTGTAAGCCAGAGGTTTGGGATGGGCTGTATAGATTCTTTGGTTGGTCAAGCGATGAGGAGAAGGAGACCGAAGAGAAGCTTGTGTGAAGCAGAACCACCATTCACTCTGAAATAGGCAGATACAACAATAGAAAGATCGACATAGAAGATAGTTTCTGCATTGCATTGTCTGTGCGCATTCACCTGCGATGGGATCGTCTGTTCGACCTGAACTGAGGAACAAGACCCAACAAGTGAGGTTGATTGGGTTGGATCAGATCATGCACTGCACTTCTGATGGCTGGCGATCGATCTTGTTTCCCAACCAAATTGGGATCATCGCGATGATGGGGCATCGCTAGCCAGCCATTTGTGAGCGCGGCGGGGTTGCGACCGAAAAAGTCATCCAATAAGGGACACTGACTTTCCTCAACCTGGTCTCGCAGCTGTTCCTCTCGAGCTCTATGTCCTTCTTTCGGTTCGGGTGTCGCATTTACCTTTGTCGACGGGAGATCCGACTGCGACGAAGCCTTCATTTGTCTCGCCTCGTAGTGCACAAGGTTAGAATGAAGCGAATGCTCGTCACTGTCCCAGCTACTATCTCCATCTGCCTTGCTAGTGCACGGTTCTTCTTCATCCCTGTTCTCCCTCTCGTGTTCTTTTGCACTGTGGGTTCCGGCCAGGGACGCTCCTTCGGCAGGCTTCGAATCTTGATACTTGTCCCTGCTCTTGCTTCTGATTGCCATGATCGACTCCGGAAGTGGGGGAGCGTCAATCGGCCAGGTTTCACGTGTGCAGCCCTGCCGAGCTTGCTTTCACCGCGTCTGGCATTCTCGTTGGTCGGCCGACGACGAAAAGTCATTGGTCGGACAGGTTTGCTGCTCAAAGCAGCGCGTTCAGAGCACGAACCTTCTCCCGTATGCAACAGCGGCACGAGGTCTTCTGTCGCTTTGTGTCTAGGAGGCTTGGGCACCGATCGACGTGCTTTACGCAGTCCAAGCACTGTAGGATGCATAGAGCCCAGGTCAAAGCGGCGTCAGAACCAAGCTGTGCGAAGATATGAGCGGATAAAGATAGGCGGAACATACATTGCTGTCTCTCACAGTCGCGGCAGATGCAGTCGTGGTCATGAACATCAAGTGGTCGGCCCGTGTGGCGGCGCTGTTCGAGTACAAAGCGTCTAACTCGTTCGTCCGAATCGACATTTCCTAACTTCCGCAATGCAGCGTACATGCTGTAGGATTGTGCGCTGCAGCCAATGATGGTGCGCTTCCAGATAACTGTGACGATGAGGAGAGATGTTTAGACAGGAGATAATATGGGACGAGGGAGTCCCTCGAGTCATTGTCATGTCGAGTTTATTTATGAACGGAGGAACGCTCCGGGAGTGGTCGAGCTGTTCCCTCATCGATGGCCCCTGCTAGAAGGGTTAGCGGTTCTCTTGAATGCTGGCTAGCTGTCGTCATGCGTATCAGCCTTGACCGTGTACGGCAATTGGTCGGATACGCACACTGCAAGCATGCTACAAGTGGAGCAGTGGGGTTGCGCGATGCTCCTGGCTTGGCTTGGCTTAAGCCATACGTCGCGTCCATACCATATGCGGCCAGAATCGGATCACGATCCAATGGAAGCATGCCTTGATGGTCAAAGTGGTGAGGCTTGTGCTGCTGCTGCTGCTGCTGTCATCGAGGCTAGGTTGCGGCTTTCTTTCTGCTCCCCGAGATCGACGCTTTGATCTCCGTGGTGTGTGCGGGAAGGAAACAGGCGGGCAAGCAAAGGACCGAGCGTGAACACTCGAACTTTAGCGGCCCGACATCAAACTACCATCGTGCGCATTTCTGGTGTGCATGCTGACGGAACTTGCCACCACCTGCATGGGCCTTGGGCCAAAGTTCGATCTTGACGAAGGGTGGCCAAAGCATCACGGCTTCTGTCGCCTCGGTGCGCCAATCTCCGGGGACTGAGATTCCGACACGTGGAAGCGGCATGCTAGACTGGAGCTGATCAGAGACCAAAGCGAGATCGAGTAAACATGCTTGCCATTGCTCCATTAGAAATGAAGGGTCCAGGCAATGAAGGGCTCGTTCGACGCAATCCGAGCGAAACCTGGACGAGGCAAATATAACTGAAAGGTGCTTCACCTGCGAACCTTGCAGCAATGCCGACGAGCTCACTTGATATGGTCGTGGATACGAAGATGGTGGCGTGCTGAACAGACAGCTCTCGCGATAGATAGAGTTGACACGGCGATGAAAGGTGTTGAGTCTCTAATGAGCTCTCGACTCACTCAACGCGGCTGGGGATTCCATCGAAGCTCTGCTGCTTTGTCAAAGTGGCACAAGTGGTCTCTCGCAACGCAAGTAGCGGCCACGCCAAAGGATGTTGTTCATTGAAGCAAAACACCTTCAGACGATTCTGGTACATCCAATGCCAACGACATAGCACCGTGTGAATGTGATTAGCTGGTTTGTGACTGCACAGAATCTCGCTTCACGGTCGGCACCTCCCACAGGCACCGCTTTCGATCTCTTACAGAGTACAAAGCAGGCAGCAAGCCACCAGGACAGCATCCCTTCTCAACCACTCATGAGGCACCAACAGCGCAGATAGCTTTGCAGGATCGTATCGTCAACTTGGCAATTCGAAGCTTCAACTCACCAGCAAGGCGAGCTTTATTCGTGAGCATCAGGCGACATCTGGACTGTCAAATCAGCGATATGCATGTTGTTCCTGAGATCTGGCTGTCTGGCACGCTTTAGCTTGCTTTACGGGCTAGGCGATCTTCTCAGCACTGTTGCAATCTGTGAATGAGCATCAGCTCAAGACAGTCTGTTGAGTGTCAATCAGTAGGTCAGCTTGGAGCGACGACTTCAAGACTCTTCGACACCGCCGTCCGGTGTACGTGCCTCGCTTGCAATAGCGATGATGTCCGGAAGAGGTAATTTCTTCTTAGACACGGTACAGGCCGTGTGTCGGCTCTTGTGCTTGGCTAAGCGATTCGAACAGTAGCAATGGACCGATATAAGTTGACTTGACTGCAGGCTGCGTACCAGCGACAAGACTTGCTTTGAACCAAAAATCACTATCTGAGACATGGCACTCTTCGAATATCGGGCGCAGTTGCCGTTCGCTTTCCCACGGTCTGGTACCGAAACCTTGGGTTACATCGGATTTCTATACAGTACAGTACTGTACTGTACTGTACATACTGTGGTAGAATGATCAACGTCGTAGCAGAGATGTGCTTTTCATACAAGTCAATACCGTCGCAGCTGAGAGCAGCCTGGTCGGTCGGTAGCAGAAGCTGTGCACAGTGCGGTATTCTGAAGCTTGGTCCTTTGTGCGGTCATACTTTTCTCTGAAGCTGTCACAGTTGCAGGCTCGCTTAACGCATCCGGCATAGCGAATGACTATCCACCATTCATTTGACCTTTCATTTCTCTTGGCCTGCGAAATGGCAGATAGATGTCTTAGATGCATACGGAAGGGGTCCAGGCATTTTCGCACAAAACGGTCCAAGCCTCCGCGATTTCATCGGGATGCAGTCAAAGACCGCTGCCGAATAGGTGGACCGAACTTTGCATTATAGACGTGCTAGTGCAGTGTAGCGTTACGACTTGCGTTGATTGCACAGCCGTTGCGCAGGTACACGCAAAGGCCCTTTCGTAGATGATTGTCGATGTCAATGGGACCACGGGATCCGAAGCTGTCCATCAGCTCGTCGTGAGGGTGACGCTCCCCTTTGTCAATCTTTCTCTCTCTCTCTCTTCCTCTCTATCGAAGTGTGGGAAGAAGAGGAAAAGAGCGGTTCGCCGATGATGGTGCCTGGACCGTAGGAACCGCAGCATTGCCCACAAGGAACGGGCAAGCGGCAGAGTGTGTGTATGCAGCATAAGGTTGAGAGAGTGAGCTGATGCCTACCCTTGCGATGTGTCCCGCTCAATGCGACAGGTTCATCCTCCGATTGCCAAATTTCTCCAGTGACTGTTGTGATAGGTGGATGCTTGACTCGTCTTCTGCTCCACCTTTCCTCTGTCTGCCTTGAACATGCCAATCTTGAGCTCAGCAGCAGCAGCATTTCTGATGCCAATGGTCATACTGTGTTCTTGTCGTCGTAAGAGCCACTGGACAGATGGATGATGGCTCTCATTTATTTCGGTCTTGTCCGCCTGAATGCCCGCTCTGTTTCATCTTTAGCTGCGTATTGTTCTTCCGTCCTTTCATCCGCTTTGCCGCCGAAGCCCTGCTGAAGCTCAGCATCGATCGAACCATCTCGAGGGTCTGTTGCTCTGGAACTGAAAGAGCGGAGAGCTTTGTTCGACGGCGCTCTTGACTCGTGCTCCGCTTTGTGTCTTTGCTTGACAACTTGGACCTCCTCCGCACTTTTGGCAGCAGCTGACTGCGGTCGCTTTCAGATCTGCAACGCAACAGCTTTGACCCTTGATGCATCTCGAGCTTTGCTCGTTCTGGCTTTGATTGCATCCAGCCAAACACCAATAGAAGCCGAGGATTGCATTGCACCCTTGTTCGACACTCCATGTCTCAGAACTCTTCCAACTCTTGACCTTTCTGACACAACAACCAGCCTGCTTCCGCTCCAACCCATCCGTTCGGTCCTTTGGACGGTTTCGGTAACTCTCCCATCCACAGCTCAAGCCCCCCTCGCTTTCCGCATTCAGCAAGCCTCGAACCTCCATGGCGGCATCCTTCCTTCTCTTACCGCTCCCTCGACTCTCACCTTCCATCACTCCCGCCACCTTCCAGTCTCACCCTCCCTTGTCTCCCTCTCTCTCTCTTCCGCCACGGCTCTAGACGCTGCGCCACGCTTCCTTGGCATCACCTTGTCTTGCCTAGTCAAAGCTCCGTGCCTGAACCGCTGTCAAACGCACCACGGTCTCGAGCGAGCAGTCCGAACACCAACACTTTTCTTGATCCCGTCTGTCTGACTAGCAGCTGGGTAACCTGCGACTTTGATACACCGTTGCATCCATCCTGCCAACTCAGATCTGCTGGTTAAGCTTGCCTTTCACGACCGACTCTCGTCCATCTCCGCATCAACTTTCACTCCAGCTTCTGCGCCCCGCTCGCCACCTTGTCTCACTCAGCAGTGGAGCATTCGGCGCATTAGCAATCTCTGCATTACCTGCGGCATCAATCTCGCTTTCTTGCGGTACCTTGCTCTTGCGACCATCATCCAACACCAAACAGACGTTGAAGAGCGCGCCGCTGGCAGGCTCTCTCCTACGCCTTCTCTCCGTCTGCCTTGACCGTCAATCCAAGACCCCACCTTCAACGAGCAGTTCCGGCTTGTCTTGTCATTGCCGCGACATCTCTCAGCTTGCCACCAGGCATATCGTTCGCACAGCTTCTCATATACCACCGCCAGCCTCTTAAAGTGCTTCAACCAAGGCACAGCAGCGACATCTATCCAGGCTCCTTCAGCATATTTCGGCTTATATAAGACAGCGCACTATGTTTGCGTGATCTAGCTTCGAGGAAACGCTTTGCGCTACCCTCCCTTCATCGCACCGACTCGACCGCGGCGATCCCATACACGCAATGTCGGCACTTCCGGGCTCTTCGGCCGTCGCTGCCGCCGCCACACCCGGAGAGGCTTCTAGGATCGCGGATCGTCTCTACACCCTCATCAAAGGCCCTTCCAATCCTGTTGACTTCCCTGCCTCGATTGTATCCGGTCTTTCATCGTCAAGTCCCAGCACACAGCAGGCAGCCATTGCTGAGTTGCGTGCATACGTTCGACGCCTCTTTTTTCTCGACTTTGATCCTTACTTCATGGTCACTGTCCTCCTCACAGCCGGCATCATCTTGTTGCTCATCGTCATTGGTATTCCTGTCGTCCTCCATCGCCTCTACCACAAACGACTCGACATTTTCCGTCTCGAAAGACGTATGCAGGGCTCGTACGTCATCCCCAACGCCATCAACTGCTTCCTGCTCCTTGAAGGTCTCTACGGCATCTTGACCGTTGCTTTCAACTTTTGTGTCTGGGAGCTCTTCCACAACCATAAGGAGAGCTGGATTAGCCTCTTTCAGGCTTTCCGATCGCTCATCTGGATCCCGCTCTACATTGGAGCCTTCTTAACCGGATGGGGCAGTTTCTACACAGCGCCCGGCGCTCTAGACAAGCCATCTGCTTCGAGATACAAAACAAGCGCAAAGGGTCATCTGACATGGCCACTGATCGTCAACCTCAGCTGCCTTGGAACGCCCCTCGCTCTCATCGTCTCGCTTCTTCCACCTGTCATTCTGTCGTCGCTCAAGATGACACACACGTACAACGACTACAATGAGTGGGATCATAGCTTTCAAAGGCTGCTCGATGCAACTGCAGCAGGCAGTCTCGTCAACCAGGCTGCCGTTGACAACTTCCGAACAAGTGCCTATGCCATCTTCAAGAATTGGACCATGTCGTACTACTATGTCGACATTGGCTACGTTCTCTGGGGTTTCTGGGCGCTGCTCTTCCTCTTCTTCTACGTTCCTGCGGGTGGCGTACTCGTCTTCCTGCTCTACCGTCAAGTGCGCAAGCAGAAGCTGATCTTGCTCAGCTACCAACGCAAGCTCGAAATTCAGCTTGCACAGGAGCAAAGGGAGACCCAGGTCAGCGTTTTGACCGGTGAGAAAGCCGGTCAGCCGGCTGCTCAGGCAGCGGGGAGATTGACACCTCGGCACGACTCACAAGGCGGTTGGGTTGCCGCAAATCCCACGTCTCGTCTTGCCGCACCTCTCGAGGATATCTATGAGGATCGCGGCGCATCCGATGGAAGTGAAGGAACAGGTCACAGCGGCGCAACCGCCTCTTTCAAGGGCAGTCAGGAGCTTGTTGGTCTCGAGTCAGCGTTACGGCATGACCCTCCAGCATCTCACCAAGTGCATGGAGCTCTGACGCCCGGACTCACTTCACGCATGGGTCAGGTGGCGAGTCTCGCCGAAGAAGCCGAGAACTCAGGTTCCAGCAATGGCCCAGGTACTGGTTCGACTCCTCTCACGCCTACCACCCCAAACACGCCTCGACCACCTTCAGCATTCAAAAAGCTGATGCGTATGGAAGCAGGATCGAGCAGCCATCGCGGCGGTCTGCTCTCGAGCAAGACAGCCAAGCGAAAGCGCATCTCCATCACAGGTGGGCCCATGTCGCGATACAAGTACCTGCGTCGTTGCTTGGTCAACCTTCTCATCCTCTACTTTGGCATCATCTCGGCAGCGACCTGCTTTGGTGCCATCACCATCTACCTTGCTGCCGTCGAGTACGAGCACGCACTGCAAGGTCCTGACGCGGTGGCATACTCGATTGCAGTGGCCGGGTCTACGGCAGCATACGCTTCTGCCGTATTTGGAGCTCTCACGATCGGCTCTATCGTCTTCCGCAACTTTGACAACCCTCAACCTGAATCGAGTCAAAACAGCGGTAGCGAAGGAGGTGGAGCGGCAGGAGGTTTACGACGTCGCTTTCACCGCAACGCTTCTCGCACTGCCGAGACCGGCTCAGCAGGAGGTGCGGAGCAGATTGCTGCGGCTCGAAGTCCGGCGATGCATGAAAAGACTCGCACTCTTCCTGCTGTTCCCGAAAGCGTTGATCTCGAGGCAAGCATGATGTCAATTACGCAGTCGAGACCACACATTGCCATGAATACCGCTATGAAGTTTGATATGGCAGAACAATCTCTGCCCGGAGGAGAATTTGTTACTCGTCCCGACGACCACCTGACATCGATGATGTCGACTGCGGGAAACACGCCCGAGACAGAAGAAGTGCCGCGTGTTGGTGGCAAGCCAGCGAAAGGATCGACGCTGCGACCTCCACCTAAAGCAAGAGCTTGGTTAAGTCGAGAGAGGGAAGCAACAATGTCGATCCCACAGGATGTGACCGAGTCATTTGGTCTCGCTTCGGTACCGATGATGATGGGACGCTCCAATCAAGGCTCAGTAGAGCGAGAGGTTTCGGAGGATCCAGCAGGACACTTCGAAACGACCGACTTGACACTTGCCGAGTATCCATCGTTTGATCCCCGCATACTCAATAGTGCACGGGAAGAACCTGTTTCGCAGGACACCGCCGCAGTACGCTCAAGAGACACAAAGCCGTCCCGAGCGGAGGTGTCACCATCCTCGCCAGTACTCAAACGTCAGTCGAGGCTGAGCGACAGCATCGGCAGTGAGACTCCCGCTTCGAGGATCGCTAGGGAATGGGCTCAATCGCAATACCTCGCTACGCCGCTGCCAGAAACTCCTACTGCGACTGCTGCGCAAGATGACGGTGTCGACGCCGTCAACTACCCCAAGGAGGTCGACAGCGCTTGGATCAGCGACTTGGCACCTCCTACCTCACCACCTTCATCACCACCGCGACCGACTCGCGATCTGAGACGTCTATTGAGGGACGCTGAGCCGCACGGGCGCGATGGCGGAGGAGCCACCAGCCCTGATGCGAGGTTCTGAATTGATATTGCACTTGTACCACAGCATGTACAAACTATCTGTTACCTGTTCTTTCTTCAGCAATGCATTGTCACACTCTTCCCTCAGCGCATCTTGTCGTTTGATTCTATTCTATGTGAATGCGCATGCAGTGGATCGACCGCCTGCTACTAACTGAACTCAAGCGCCAGTGGAAGAACCCGGCGCAAGAGCTTGAGGCGAAGGCAAGCTGGCCCAACCCAAGTATCTATCAGAAATGCAGGGAAGAATATTCTTCCGTCTTCCGTCTTGTGCAGCTTTTCTTTATCTGATACGTCTCTCCGCAACGAGGCACCATCGTCAGATTACGCAATAGTCGAGCTTATCAGATCCCTGGACGTCTGTCACTGCTTCTCAAGGCTCAGCCGCCCTCTGTTGGAGCTGACTGAGTTTCAGACCTCGTGCGGAATGCGCATGGAAGTGAAGCATCTTCGGAATACCAACACCGGCTCTTGTTGAGCTCGACTCGACTGCCTATCTTACTGTTCAAGCGAGCCGAGTGTACTGCAAGAATGCAGCAGGAGGTGTACGAATGCAAAGTCTTTGTCGTCGGTCTGCAAGCTGAATCCCGTGCGGTTTGGGTGTTTTTGCGTGTGTTGATTAGCTGTTTGAACCCTTTAACCCCACGTCAGCCGGTAGGTCCTGAGCAACACACCCAATCCAATCGTTCTTCCACTCTCTTTCCCTCGTTGTCTCGGCGGACACACTTCTGCGCACATCACTGAACCCTACTGTAAATACCGCCCTCTCCTCTTGCTCAGCACAGCGCAGACTCCTTCTTTGTCCTCGAGAAAGTTCGGTTCGGACAAGACAACTCCGTAGCATCAAGAGGTCAATGTATATAACCCGCTCCCTTCTGCTCACATCTCTACTCACCCCCCTCATCCTCATCCTTTTCACTCACGTCTACAAGCAACGAGTCAAAATGGGTAGTCTCGCAGCAACCACTCCTTCCACTATCGCCATCGTGGGCGGCTCCTACGTCGGCATGCGTCTCGCTCAGGCCCTCGTCCCCGTCCTCCCTCCTACCCATCGCGTCGTTGTGGTGGAATCTAACTCGCACTTCCACCATCTCTTCGCCTTCCCGCGCTTTTCCGTGCTTCACCGCGGCGGTGAACAAAAAGCGCTCATCCCTTATTCGCACGCTTTGGAAGCAGGTGCGGCTGGCAACACCATCCATGCCAAAGCTCTCTCTATCCACACTTCTCCCTCCAACGCTTCGAGGGGATATCTCAAGTTGGACAGAGCAGCCAACGAAGGCAGTGATACGCTCGAATTCGACTACCTGGCTATTGCGACCGGAACTCAGCTAAGGGAGCCTTGGTCTTTGCCTCCTACATCCCACGACCGTGTCACTGCAAAAAAACAAGCTGTTGCAACGCTACAATCTTACCAAGATGCGGTGAAAGAGGCTAAGCATATTGTAATCATCGGCGGTGGAGCAGTTGGAGTTCAAGTCGCATGCGATATTTCTGAACTCTACCCTCTTGGTTCCCACAAATCCGTCACACTACTACACTCACGAGACAGAGTGATGAACAAGTTCCATCCCAACCTACACGCTCTTGTTGCTGAACGATTTGCGTCTCACAACATCAACGCTCACTTGGGTAGCCGTGTTGTGATCCCACCTTCCGGCTTCCCTTCGTTCAAACCGGGCCAAGTGTTCAACGTCGAACTACAGAACGGTAACAAAGTCAAAGCAGATTTGGTTTTGATGTGCACTGGTCAAACACCCCGTTCTTCACTCCTATCCACCTTCGCACCCAACTCAATCACAGCAGATGGCTTTATCGACGTTCTTCCCACGCTCCAGCTCAAATCCGCACCGGTTGGGTTGGGAGAGAAGATCTTCGCATTGGGTGACATCGCTAACTCTGGCGCAGCAAAAACGGTCCGGGCTGCTGCAGGGCAAATCGAAGTTATCAAGAGTAACATCCTCTCCCTCATCGCCGCTGAACATAAAGGTGCGCGGGGAAAGGCGGAATTGAACAAGTTTACTCCAGGTCCATCAGGTATTCATCTGAGTCTGGGATTGTACGAAAGTGTGAAGTTCGGTAATCCGGCTGAGGAGGGAGGCGAACCATGGTGTAAAGGTATCGAGAAGGATCTGAAGCTGGACATGGGTATTGAGGGGACGTGGAGGAAGTGGGGTGTTCCTGAAGGTACTCCTTGGCATCTCTAGCACGCATTTGTATCATACACATCTCAATCTTTCTTTCTCTTTGAACAATTCTAGGCTTACTGTGATCCATAACTGCGTTGCATTGCTTACTTCTGAAGATCAACAATCCAATCCTTAAACGAATCAAGTCCACCACTAACATCCACCTTCTCCCCCTCCCTCTCCTCCTTACCTCCCTCCCAACCTCTTGTTCTCCCCACACTCGCTAGCGCAAACTCAACCTTTCCCCCCCAAACCACCTCATCATCCAACTTTTCCAAACTGAAACTCGCCCCTCCCCCCACTACCCCACCTCCTTCACCCTCTCGCTCGAGAACACGCTGCGAAGCAGCCCAATCAATGTAATCCACCACTTCCTCTTCCTCCTCTTCCTCCTCTCCATCCCCTGTTTCCGCCGAAACATTTCCTCCTGAACTCTGCAGGCCTAATTTGCGCTTGATCCAACCAAATACCCCTCCTGCACTACCTGCGTTAGAACTGCCTGGGTCTGCATCGGCGACTTTGCCCAGACCTGCGATCTTGACGTTCCCTGTGTGACGTCGGTTCAGACCCATGTTTGCTCTACGTTGGCCGAGCTCGGATTCGAGAGTGGTCTTGCAGCGGGAGAGCAATTGTGCTCGACGCTTTTCGTCTTTCGCCGCGTCGGTGCCGGCAGCTGAACCTCCGAGGAGAGGTGAAAGATCGGCACGAGTGAAGAGAATGAGGACAGAAGGTGGTGGGACGGTGGAAGAACTACGTGCGCGTTGCTTGGCGAGAGAAGTAAGGGTTGAGTGCAAGAGGTCGGCTACATCGGTGATACTGTCTCCATCACCAGGTCTAGTGGTTGAAGTGGAAGCTTTCGAGGCCATAACTGCATCTACACAGATCACTAAGCCGTCTGCTTGATTCAGATGCTCCTCTACCAGAGGTCGTAGCCTTGGGTGTCCCGGAAGATCGACCAATGTAACCGGTTTCAACTTCTCCCCAGCTTCTGCTGTGAGTCCTGAAGGCTCGATCAAGCCCTGTGAGAGTTTTTGAGAAGGCAATGTTGCCAGTGTAGTCTGGTATACCAACGAAGAGAACAAAGCTGTTTTGCCTGTATCGCTCAATCCCACCAACACGACCGTTGAAGGTCTGCCCTGGGATCGTTTGCTCGTATACTCTGCATCGGAGGAAGAGGCGAGGATTGGGGTATTCTTGACAGCAGAAGAGGTTTTGGAGAGAGTATAGGTAAAAAGGACGGCGAGAAGAGTCGCAGGAACAATGACAAAGTATTGCGGTGGAATGCCAGAGTCTTTCAATGGTTGCGGGAGATGCGAGGCTACTGCATCGGGCCAGCGGACTGCTGGAGCGACAAAAGCCATCCTGGATCCGATTCCAAGCGTGAGGGATGTGGGAATCGTGTTACGTGGACGGGGAGTTGAGAAGAAGTGGATGGTGTTTGAAGAAGGTGGTCTGAGTGCAACACGATCAGAGTTGATATCTCGGAAGTCGGAATGCCAGACTAGGTTGGTCAGCACCAGTCAGCGCAAGCATTCGAAATTGGACAGAGGGAAACGAGAGAGAGAATCGATCACCGCTGCGCAGACAAAAGCAATTGGGACGCGTTTCTTTGTGTGTTAGTTTGGAGCACGGACTTGCTCCACCTTTCGCATCGTCATCCTATTCCAATTCACACCTTCTCACCATCTTGCCCTCATATTCATCGCTGCGACACCAACAAGGCTCTGCTTACTCTTCCCCTTCCAGAGCCACACTGAGGGTACCGCACAGCGCTGTAGCATAGCTATTACGGCTGAATACCAGCCCGTCTTCGACTAGTTTCTGCGCTCCTTCAACCAACCTTCACCTTCCCGGCTCTTCTGCGCAGAACATTCGCCCATCATGTTCCGCAACACCTACGACAGTGACAACACCGTCTTCTCCCCCCAAGGTCGTCTCCACCAAGTCGAATACGCCTTGGAAGCCGTCAAACAAGGTTCCGCCGTTGTCGGTCTTCGTTCCTCCACCCATGCCATTCTAGTCGCACTCAAACGAGCTCCTTCTGAACTTGCCTCTTACCAAAAGAAAATGCTTCGTATCGACAACCATCTCGGTATCGGCTTCGCTGGTCTCACCTCGGACGCACGTGTCCTTTCCACCTACATGCGTCAATTAGCCCTTTCTTCTCGTTTGGTCTATTCCCGTCCTCTTCCCATTTCCCGTGTGGTTGATTCACTCGCAGATAGGGCACAGTACAACACTATGGACTACGGTAAACGTCCCTACGGTGTAGGGTTCTTGATCATTGGTGTAGACGACACCGGTCCGCATCTGTACGAATTCAGCCCTACTGCAAACTGCTTCGAATACTATGCTATGAGTATTGGAGCTCGTAGTCAGAGTGCAAAGACGTATCTGGAACGCAAGTTTGAGGAATTCAGCAATGCGAGTTTGGAGGAATTGGTCGTGCACGGATTGTATGCACTTAGGGACACATTGCCACAGAACAAGGATTTGGAGTTGGAACAGGTGAGTGTGGCCGTGGTCGGGCCTGGGGCGGATGCGGATGCCAACTCGCCTGAGGCAAGGAGAGGGGAGAAATTCAGGGTTGTGGAAGGCGAGGAATTGAGACCGTATATGGAGAGGTTGGAGCCTAGGGGTTTGCCTGGTGCTAGGGCGACAGCGGCTGCTACTACGACCGAGGGCGAGGGTGAGGCTGCTCCTGCTGCCGGTGAGGGAGAGGCGCCAATGGAGGACTAAGCATCCTTGTCATCCTTCATCTTGTATATCTCACGCATCCTGCCTTCTGGTGCATTTCAAATTTGATACATAACCTGATCTGTGTGATCGTGTGTGACACTGGTCTTCAGCAGCCCATGTTTCGTTGCCGGTCCGAAGGGCACTTTTGCTTGTCTTTGTGCACGGAAGGGAAACGGAGACACTAACAATATATTTTGTCCAGGTCAATTCGGGCTCTCTGTTGCGACTCGATTCGTACGCGCTGCCAGACTGAGATCCAGACAAGATTGAGGTGCACAAGCATCAAAGCGAGTGGTGATAGGTATGTATTCCAACTTAGAAACAAAGGACCTGATCGTCCGGCTGACGCAGTCACAGAAAGTGTACTTTTACAGAGAATCACAAGACAAAAGTATAACCAGCCATAGGAAATCGAGGGATCGGAAGCTTAGAAGAAGCTGCTGTTCTGCTTCTTGGCCGTCTCGTTAGCCCAGTAACCCTGTACACCGAGCAAGCTCAAGACACCGACGGTAATAGCGCTGATAGATCGCCTGTCAATGCGTCTGACCTCCTCCTGGTGGGTGTAAGCATAGATACCGAGACCACCGAGCAGAGCAACGTTAACTGCAGCGAGTGCGGGACCCCACTGCTTAGGATCGCTCGAGAACGAGTTCCAGAAGCTTTCAATCTCCTTCTCTGCCTCACCCGCCTTCTTGCGTAACTTCTTGGCTCCTTCCTCACCTTTCTTCCTCAACACCTCTGCGTCTTTAGAGAGCTCCTTCTTGCCCTTTTCAAGGTACTCGCCTGCCTTCTGGCTAGCTTTCTCAGCTTCGGCTCGGGCATTCTTGCCAAATTTCTCAGCTTCATCAGCAAACTGTTTGCCCTTCTTCTCAGCCTCATCGGCAACCTGTTGACCCTTCTTGCTAGCATCGTTAGCAGCATCCTTTCCAGCCTTCTTAGCATCATCGGCTAGATCCTGACCAGCCTTGGCAGCGTCGTTGGCCGACTTCTTGGCAGAGTCAGAAGCCTTTTTAGCGTCGGACTCGAGCTGGCTGCGTTGAGCACGAGCTTTGGCGACCGCCTCGTCATAAGCTTCTTGGGATTGAGTCTTGAGGTGTTCGAGATCAGAGTCGGAGGGAACGATGTTGACTTTGCCCGAGTTGACGTCGGGAGCGCCATGGTTGACGTCTTCGTTACCGTGAGAGCCTTCGAGGTAGCCAGGGTCTGGCTTGGGCTGTTGAGATTTGGGAGGAGCGTTTTCGGCTGCGATATCGGCGTAGGACGACATTTTTGACTTGATGGAGGTGAGGAGGAGAGGTTATAGGTGGTGGTGGAATTGGAAGGGGTATAAGTGGTGGGGAGATGCGAAGATATATGAGGTGGAATGTGAAGGAAAGAAGAGAGACGGAGAGATAAGCGACGAAGAAGTAAAGGCCTCCTCAAAAGGGACTCGCTGCGATGATTCTCTGCGCAAGGGTCGCCTTCAACACAACGGCGGGGAGTGAAGCGCAATCCTCCACAAGCCAAAAGAGCACGAACCATCCGCTTTCCATTCATCCTCGCTCGCAATCCAAAAACGAACAACAGCAGCAGCAGCAGCAACGGCAGCAGTGTCGGCGAGGTGACTGTGAACAAGCACAAGTGCGTCATTTGGCGCCAGTTGAACGGAATGCGAGCGGGACATTTTCCGTTTTTAGACTTCTGTCCGCCTGGCAATGTCAGCTCATCGATCGGGATGGAGGCAGAATAGATCGCACCGATTGGACCCTGATGAGAAGTCACAACCGTGAAATTGAGATTTCGGCATGCATCCAAATGCTCAGTTCAAGTCTACCTTCGCTTCCAACAACCATTGCCAACAAGACGGTAGCGGAGGATTCAGAGGGCTGATCTCATGGCAAACCCCTAGACCTGGAACGGCACAGCAATCTTACTGCTGAAACAACTAACGAGGGCGAGCACAGATCTCTCTGGCTTTTGTGGAACCATCCTTCCAGTCTCGAGCTCACAACTCTTCATCAACATGTCCGAGTTTCAAAAGGAAGAGCTCTCACTCGAAGAGACCAACAAGCTTCGAATCTCTCTCGGTCTCAAGCCTCTTGTTGCCGACGATGCACCTTCTTCCTCTTCCAAGTCCACCACATCCGCTGCCGATGCTGCACCCAAGCTAGAAGGCGATGCGCTCGCAGCAAAGAACTTCCAGGACAAGCAGGATCGCGAACGTCGAGAACGACAAGATGCAGAGGTTAAAGAAAGGCTGGCCAAAGCACAAGCGAAGCGCGATGCTGCTAGACGGCTTAAAGGCCCAACACTCGGCGATGCAGATACGAGTAACCAGGCTTCGGCGTCCGGCTCTTCCTCGAAAGATACGCTGAAATGGATCAAAGAGTCCAAGAAGCGTGCTAAGCAGCATGCAGCTCGCAGAGCAAAAGAGCTCGAAGAACAAGAAGCAGCTCGCGAACAAACACAGTATCGCGAATCGGATCTTGCCGGTCTTCGTGTCGCTCATGACGCTGACGAATTTGGCGAGGGCGAAGAACGCATTCTCACGCTCAGAGATGCAGGTGTTCTCGACGAAGCAGATGATGAGCTGATGGATTCTGCATTGGATCAGGCACAACGCGATGCCAAAAATCTCGAACGTAAGAAGGGTGCAAAGGAGTATACTGGACTAGACGACCAAGAGGCAGCAACAGGTCGAAAACGCGGCGTTCTGGCCAAATACGATGCCGACTTGCCCGAAGGCGATCTTGCTTCTTCAGAAGAGTCCGGTTTCAGACTAGGCGCTACCATTTCTGCTGCGGACCGACAAGCGAAGCTGCGTCAGGAAGCTGAAGAGGAAGCTCGACGTGCAAACAAGCAGCTCCTCTCACTGGACTATGCCAAGAATCAAGAAGTGTCCGACTACCTTCAAGAAGGAGATGTTGGATTCAAGAAGCCCAAGGCAAAGAAGCGAAAGAAGGCAGCCAAAGTCAAGATCAGCTTCGACGACGACAACGATGATCAGAATGGTCAACCACAAGCCACTACCTCCACTGCCAATGACACGGAGGACGTCGAAATGGAAAACAGTAAGATTCATACCCAACCGCCTCGACGACAGCAAACGGACAACTTTATCGATGATGACGAACTGCAAGCTTCATTAGCCAAGTCAAGAAGATTGAAAGCAAAGAAGACGTTCAACAAGATGACGCCAGAGATGATTGCTAAGAATCTTGCGGCTCAACGCGCGGCTGAAGAGGCGGAGCGAAGTGCTGCAGCCGTAACGAGCGGGACGGCAACACCGTTCGCTTCAAGTGGGAGTGCGACAGTGAATGGTGGCAGTGTGGGAGGGCAGAGTGGAGAAGCGGGCTTGACTTTTGACGAAACGAGCGAATTTGTTCGTGCCATTCGAGAGCGTCCAATGGAGAGTGAGACACGGACAAGGGCTCGTCCGGTCAAGCGCGAGTCTCAGTCGCCTTTGCTCGGCAATGAACCTCAAGTCAAAAGGGAAGACTCCGCAGATGCCGCCGACGAGCCGATGCGCGAGCTGGATACACCTCGAGTCAAGTTGGAGGACCGAGACGACGACATCCACGCAGCACTTACTTCCGCCAACGACGCGTTGAAACAAGAGCCAGCAGAAGAAGGCGAGACACTCGACAACGGCATCGAGACCGAGCCCAAGGATGTAGCTCCCGTTCCCGACGAAGCCGAACCCGTCATTGGTCGAGGCATGGCCTCCACCCTCTCCTTCCTCCGTCAGCAGGGCATGTTACCTCAATCCAATCCTGAACTCAAATCTCGTGAAGAGCAACAACGGCAGTACGATGCCTGGCTTGCCGCACGTCGGCTCGAGGAACAGTCGCGCGAACAAGCCCGTACAGCATCCAAAGCTTCCGGTTCCTCCCTCGACCAATCTGCACGCGAAGCCGCCAACCGTAATCGCGAGCTCGAGGAAGCCCGACTTGCCCAAGACCGGTTTCGAAACTACAAGCCGGATGTCGAGATCAAGTATCATGACGAGTTTGGTCGCGATCTCGACCAGAAGGAGGCTTGGAAACATCTTTCGCACGTGTTCCACGGTAAGAAGCCAGGAACCAAGAAGATGGAAAAGAGACTCAAGAAGATCGAGGATGAAAAGAAGAGGGAGAGGATGGCTGCGGGAGATACGCCAACGGGCATGATGGGTGCGTTCATGAACAGGAGCGAGAGAACGGGGAAAGCGCATATGGTGTTGAGTGTTGGTTCGAAGGGCAGTGCGCCGCAGGAGAATGATCTGTTGGATGGAAAGAAGAACAAGGATGGGATCGAATTGAAGAAGCCTACCAAACTTGCGGCCGCGGGAGCGAAGGATAAGAAAGTGGGTGATGAGATGTTGTCACCGTTACCTACGGGTGGAACTACGACAATGACGATGAATGGGGATGGAGAGGGAAGTGGAACAACCAAGCAAGGTGGTGGTGGTTGGGCCAGGATTGGAAGTGCTACTCCTGCTCCGAATACGAGCGCGGTGGGAGCGACGGCGAATGCGGGTAGTGGGTTCAGACCGGTTGGGAGCGCGGCGAGCAGTGCTACCGTTTCTAACTCTGCTTCTCCTGCACCTGCGCAACCACAGGAAGGTGCTACTGCTACTTGGTCGGCAACGGCTGCAGGCGGACCTTTCCGTCTTGCTTTCAGTTCTGGTCTCAAACGCAAAGCTGATGGTCAGTAGCTTCGCTCAACACTTTCAATCACATCGCACACGATTCTATTCGTGGTGTAGTTGCAATCCAATCCAATCCTTATGAAGGATTATATTATACAGCATCTCTCTACATATGTGTGTAGGTGTGCGAGTTTTATCTGAGCAACGCTGAAGATTCATCCTCTCCCTCACCCGGTCTACTTGGCCTTGAACCCGAAGCATAACCTCGATTGGAACTTGTACTTCCATATCCACTCGTTTCCCTCCTCGTTCCCTCTCCCTCCCCTCCCTCTTCCCCTAGCTCTTCTTCTCCTTCCTCCTCCTGCTGCTGCTCTTGTTCATCCACGTCTACCGGTCCAAACAGAACATAATGTTGCCAAATCAATACAGCATCAAACGCCACACTCAATCCACCCAATCCTAGCTTTCCCCAATCGCCTCTAACCCCGTTCCAACTTCCTTGTATCAGAACTGCATCAATCACCAGTTGTAACAGACTAAGTGTTCCACCTGTGAGGTCTAAAATAATGTTTTCAATGCTGAAACCCTTGGTACTTTTTCTATCACGGTTTAGCTTGATCTGCGGAAGATATTTGGTGAGGGTGATTGCGAGTTTGAGGGTGGAAGCTGCGGCGACAATGTCAAGCCAGCCGACTAGTTTTAATCTTTTAGCACCGGCTAAGAAGACTGCGATTGTGAGTGCGAATGCTAGGGAGAGTTGAACTGTTCGAGAAATTTCTTGACCTTGTTTTTTATACCTCAAGTATTGTGCAAGGGTGATAAGAGCGAGGATGGTTGCGTGGAGGGAGAAAACAAAGTCGTTGAATTGAACTACGTTGTCTCTTCCATCGTGTTGTTTCCTATATGCTCGACGAACAGGTTGATAGAAGAGAAGTAAAGAGTTGTATACAAGATAGGATGTGTGTCCGACAGCGTTTAGAACGACGAAATCAGTGGAAAGGCCGATGGTGGAAGAATTGTAATGATTGTGAATAACTTGTGGGTAGAACGAAAGCGACCAAGCGATGGTATAGATCCAACCTAGGAGTCGGGAGAGTGAGGTTAGGAATAGAGATGTTTGATCCGGTGCAGTAGCGGCAGAGAGGATTTTAACCGCCGCTGTTGTTGAGGTGGTGGAGGTGCGGGTGATTACACCCATCTTTCTCATTCGCAACCTGTGGATGAGAGCTGGGACAAGGTGGTGGTGAAGAAGTGAGAGCCAAAGGGAACGAAGAGGAAGAGTCAAGGGTGTGGAGTAAGCCGCGCGTGGGGCGAGGCTCTTGCAAGCGAGGGCCTGCAATTCCTGCTCACCCAGCCAGGGCTGTTCTGGTTGCCATCGTGATGTGTTTGGTTTTCGTCTTCTTACGGACCCTTGGAGATGTCGTACACAGTGCTCAACATCATCGACACTTTGGTTCGAGCGCGTAGGCGGACAGCCTCTGTGGATACGCACAAACGGCGAAGCTGTTTTTGCTAAAAGTACAATATGAACAAGACCACCACCTCACTATGAAAGCAGGATAAGAATCGGAGGTCGGCGAGCATGGTGTCAGCAGCCCCACCACGCTGGCTATCCACTCCTCGATCCGTCTCATCTCCCTCGGTTTAGAACAACGTATCTTCATCCCTCAAATACTCGCCCACATCTGCCTGATGAAAGACGATAATACTCGTTGGATCCTGCTTCCTTGTATCCACCGTACTTCTTGCCGTCACACCAAAACCCAAGGGTGTATTACTCATACTCAATACCACGACACCTGCATGTTCAGGTGTATCATCGATAATCCTACCCAAATGCGCCTTTACGACATGATTACCATACAAAAAAGGCAGCTCACCATTCGGCTTGATCCAAACCTTGTACTTTGCATGCTGGGCCAAATAATCGAGCGCAGTAACGTGGAGTCGGAACTTGCCAGTCTTGCTGAACTTGCCAAAACACGTTCCGAGTGACATCAAGTTAGGTCGTGCAATCGAGATAGCAAGTCGCATGGAGGATTCGGAAACGTAGTAAACGCGATCGCGGTGAAGACGGAAAACATGGGGATCATCGGAACGGTCGATGAGGTTGACTAGGTTTTTGCCAATGTAGCTGGCGAGCTTTTCGAACAAGGCTTTTGTTTCTTCTTCTGTGAGAGGACGCATCCTGGGCCAAAGATCTTGTTAGGAGAGTGTGCGGGCGTGGAGGATGTGGTGAGGTGAAGAACCGGTTTGCCTTTGGTAGCAGATATGAGGGGAGGCTGTTTGCTGGACTGTTGCCGCCGGGCTCACTTGCAGCTATTTGGAAGCTAGACTGGTCCCGAAGGAAACTTTGAGTAGAATGCCCTGTATGGCTCGAGCAAGTATTGTTGATCAAGGAGGAGGATGCTGACGATGATGATGATGAGAAGAGACGAGTGATGCAAAGGTTTGACAGTGCGCTGTCCAAGTGTCACCAAAAACCTAAACTTGGCAGCGAAAAAAGAAAAAAGAAAAAAGAAAAAAAAAGAATTGAAAAATGAACATTTCTCACTCCACACTGGACAAAAATGGGAATACAAATTCACTCTTCTGGAAGACCCTGACATTACAACCTTGTAATCACAGCTCTTTGGGCCTGAATACAAACCTTCGCTGCTTGATTTCACTGACAAAATTTCGCTCTGTTTTGTGCGACCCAATTGCTGCTCACGTTCTCTTGCTCACCATCGTTGCATCTTTCTTCCATCTTGACCACGCACACTGTCTAAGCCACGATCCGGGCTCAAACAGCACTCTCCAACATATCACAGCTGCCATCGCCACCAACATGGCCCGCGGTTCTCGCAACAACGCTGGCGCCGGCGGAGCTTCCTCCTCCAGCGGCAGTGGTGGCCGTAGAGGACGCAACAACGACTCCAACACTCCCTTCTCTTCGTCGTCTTTCTCCAACAAAGGCGCCAAGTCTGCACCTCGTCGACCACGTCCCACCAACGACAGTCCCCGCAGCCTCCACGATGTCTACGACTTTGCTCAGGCATCCACTTCCGCCTCCTCCAAGCAAACGCGTGGTGCTCGTCGTGCTCTTGCAGGTATCAAGGCAGACGACTACTCTGATCTTCCTTCCAAAGCCAAAGCCAAGCAGCCTAAACGTCGTCGCAATCATGATGAGGATCAAGAGGATGTTGATGATGAGGATAGCGACGATCACAGCGATGCTGCACCCATCGGTCCTAAGGTGTTCGATTCGGAAGATGAGTTGAACGCTGGTATCGAAGGAAGCGATGAGGAGCTTGATTCAGATCAAGCCTTTGGCGAGAGTGATGAGGAAAAGTTCGATGGTTGGACTTTTGGACGTGGTAGTAAGAGCACTACTAAGCGTAAGGGTGGTGATTCTGACGATGAACAAGATGAGGAGCAAGACGATGAGGAGGACGCTGACATGATGGATCTCTCACGCATGCTTGATGCACCTTCCGGTTCTGACGATGACTCCTCCGCCGAAGCATCGGACGACCAAGACGATCAAAGCAGCACCAAACTCGCCCAGCACATCCAATCCTATGCAGCTGGTTCCAAACGTCCCACCACCACCACCACCACCACCGACGACGACGATCAAGCCAACTCGGACGGCGAACCATCCACCAAACGTTCTCGCCGTCACGTTCTCTCCGAACGCACCGAAGCAATTCCCGAAACCGAATTTGCAGCCTCCCAATCCGGTTCCACTCTCCGCCTCGAAGATTTCATGTCACCCCTATCCTCTAACGTCGACTTTGCTCATGTGCGCAAGTCCACAAAGCTTCTCTCCAATCCCAAGTCTTCCTCTTCCACTTCTGCTCCTACTGCAAGTAAAAAAGGTGGAGGAGCACTCTCCGCACCCCTCCCTTCCGTCATCCAAGACCGTCTCGATCGTTCCGGAGCCTACTCCATCACTCGCGATGAGGTTCAAGGTTGGCAACCAACCATCAACCGTCTTCGTGATGCCGAACATCTCTCCTTCCCTCTCCAGAAACCCTCCGTTACCAAACAATCCACTTCTGGGTTAGTAGCCACTTTCAACCCGGACGGAGATATGGAATCATCCATCGCTGCTATGCTCACCGAAGGTGGATTGACAGAAAAACAGTTGGCGGAACAAGAAGATTTGGCGATGAACAAACTCGACCCTGAAGAAGCACGGGCTCGTCGAGACGAGTTGAGAAGGATGAGAATGTTGATGTTCCGTGCTGAACAAAAGGCCAAGAGGGTTAGTAAGATCAAGTCGAAAGCGTATAGAAAGATCCATAGAAAGGAAAAGGAGAGATTGAAGGCTCAGATGAAACAATTCGGCGCTGATTCTGATGATCAAGGTGGGATTGGTGAGGTGGATCAAGAAGAAGAGATGAATGAAAGGATCAAGGCTGAAAGGGATAGAGCGAGAGAACGTGCTACGTTGAAGCATAAGAACACGAGTAAATGGGCAAAGAATATTCTCTCTTCACGTCATGGAGAACATAATCAGGAGGCGCGGAATGAAATCGATGCCCAACTTGGACGTGGGGCGGAACTCAGGAGTAAGATTCAAGGTCGTGAACTGGGCCAAGATTCGGATTCGGATTCGGATTCGGATGACTACTCCGAAGGAGAGCAAGGAGAACAAGGTGTGGTAGGGGATGCATTTGATGAATTAGCTGCATTAGAAGCGAAGGAGGAAGCAAAGAAGAAAAAAGACGAGCAAGAATTCGAAAAAGTCGGTGGAAAGAAAGGTGTTTACAATATGAAGTTTATGAAAGATGCTAGGCAAAGACAGTACGCTGCTGTTCGTGGTCAAGTGGATGATTTCGTTACTGAAATGCAACATCTCCAACAACAAACCGAGGCGGGCAGTGGGAGCGATAGCGAGGATCAACGCGATTCCATTATCTCAAGGAAAGATGCCGAAGGTGGTAGCTCAACTTATATCCAAGGAAATAAAGGTAGAGCTTTGTATGGTGGTACACCTTCTTCCTCCACCTCTGCTAGCACTGCTACAGCTGCGGTGGGTAAGAAGGAGACTCCTAAGCAAACTTACTCCACCGCTGCAACAGTCGAGATCGGGGGCGAAGCAACATCTACCAAACCCAAACCGACCAAATCTTGGCTTTCCTCCTTGACCCGCACCAACACTGCTGCTATTGACGACGACTCGTCAAATCCTTGGTTAGTAATCGATTTAACCGGACACTCCAAGCTCTCCCGCAAGAAGAACGACTCTACCCTCTCTTCGTCCAACTCTGCAGCTTCTGCCGCCAAATCCGCGCTCCGAGCAACAAAATCAGCCTCGAAATCCTCATCAGCCCTCGCACAAGGTCGTGCTGACGAAAGTATCGATATCAATCTCGACACCAACCTTGGTCATGCATCCGCTAATGATTCAGATCTGGATTCTGACGGTGATACCATGCAACCTTGCAACGTTGTTTCTCAGCTCACAAAGAAGCAAAAAAAACAAGGAGCGGGGAAAGGAGCAATGACGGCGCTGCAACAACGCGAGCTAGTCTCGTCCGCATTTGCCGGAGACGATGTCGTATCCGAGTTCGTTGCTGAAAAAGCAGCTATTGTTGCCCAAGACGAATCCAAATCGATCGATACTCGTCTTCCCGGCTGGGGTTCTTGGACAGGTAAAGGCATTCGTCCCGCCAACTCTAACCCAAAACACAAGTACATCAAAACGATCAAAGGCATAGATGCCGACAAGAGAAAAGACGCACAAATCGACAGAGTCATCATCAGCGAGCGCAGAGACAAAAAACAAGACAAATTCACTCTAAAAGATCTACCCTATCCTTACACGAGTATTGCTCAGTACAAAACAGCTATCTCACACCCGTTGGGGAAAGAATGGAACACAACAATCGAAACGCAACGATTAAACTTGCCCAGGATAACCAAGAAACCTGGCAAGCTCATAACACCAGTTGTCAGAAAGTTCTAGCGTACGAGAAAGCGGCGTCTAGAAATGCCCAGGACCACGCTGTAGATACTCTCTGATCTGGATTTTTACATCTTGTTCTCCCATCCGCTCTTCGCGCTCTGGTTTGGCACCACTTTGTGCAGAACTTGCACTCGCTTGTGCCTTTTTCACAATCCTTAATGGTTTCGTCCCCCCCCGCTCCTCGTTCGCTAAGATCGGAATCCCACTCCCTTCCCCCACCCCTCTAAAAGGTCGAGCGAAGCAAGCAAGACCGTTTACACTGTCACTCCGTCTACTTCTCCCCGCAAAAAAACTCGCTGAATTGGAAGTGGGAGGTCTTGGTCTATCCAACGCCGATGTTCTCCCACACGTTTCGGGTTGAGACGTGGCTTGGAATGACCAAACATGTCCACTTTCGCTCTCAGTAGAGCAAGGGCAAGACTGTAAAGCGCGAGCATAGTATTTTGCAATAGGAGTTTCTGTAGGTTGACTTCGGTCCTTCCCGTGCGAACAAGTGGTGTGTTGGTGGCAAGAAAAGTGACCAAGAGAGGTAGAAGGACGCTCATACTCTTTGTTCAACCCGAAAGAAGCAGAGCTGAGGTCGGATGCAAGTTGCAAAGTAGGACTCCTTGTCAAAGTGGTTCTTTGATGCTCCAACCTCACTCCTCCCTTGCCCGTGTCTTTAGGCGGAGTAATGCGTGTAGGAGAGGAAAGTAACGAGCCTAGTCCCATAGACGAAGCACGTTTTCGTACCATGACTGGAAGCTTTGATGGTTTGGGTGGTTTTGCTGGAACTTCCCTCTTCCTCACCTCTCCTTGTTCCTTCCCATCTCCACTTGCTTTGCTTTCCGTAACAGGTACAGAACCGCATTCCGTAACAACGTCGTTACTTGCAACAGCAGCAACCACCTCTTCCCCTTCCATCGGCGCACATCCAAAAACCACGTCCCTAAACCTTACCAAAACCTGTAACAAAACCAAACTTATACTAACACTCGGAGCCAACACCAACGTCAAATTAGACAACGGCATTTTGGTTTTCTTCACCACTTGTTCTTCCGCCATCTCGCCCAAATGATGCGCTATCTCTCGAAGAAGGTACCAATTATATACCGGCAATTGCTTGACAAGTGACCCCAATTCCTCGCCAACCCTAGCCGAGGAAAGTTGGCTTGTTTTGGTATCGGTGTTCTTCCCATCAACCACCCCACTGGATTCTTGAGCGACAAGTTTAGCCAAACCAGCATCAAGTTGACCACTCAACCCAACTGGAATCAACGTTTCGGGTAACTCCCTTAAATAGCTCTTTAGCAAGCTACAGACCGAGTTAATATCAAGCTCAGCGGGATTGATTTGATCCAGTTCAAGATCGTTGTGGGGATCTGAGAAATGTTGGCGAAGTTTCGAGGTGTGACTGCTCCTTCCACTTATCCTGTATATCCCCTCTTCAGAAGGACCCCATTTTTCGAGACTTTCGATACATCGTACGACTACACGAGGGAGGTATAAATCTCTAGCATCCATCCTGCTTACTGCGTCTATGCCGTTGGTGCTTGCGATGGATGCACGGGGAGTGTTGCGAGGTGAGTCGAAAAGAGTCGCACTGAAGGTTTTGCCGAGGTCAGGGACGCTGAGATGGTCGTCTACGTTGTTAGAGTGCGGAGGTGAAGTGGAGGAGGGAGAGAGTGAGGAAAGTCTCGATCGCAAAACTGCATCTTGGAGTGGCGCACCGAACACTCCCCCTCCCCCTCCAACCCCGCTAATAGAGGCAGGAGAATCGGGAGAAGAAAGTAGAAGCAACCATTGTCTTGTTGGTTCGTTTTCCGCCACCATTCCTCCTCCTACC
Organism: Ustilago cynodontis; assembly: GCA_928865425.1. Classification (NCBI taxonomy): domain Eukaryota; kingdom Fungi; phylum Basidiomycota; class Ustilaginomycetes; order Ustilaginales; family Ustilaginaceae; genus Ustilago; species Ustilago cynodontis. Next base: position 330,427 of record CAKMXY010000021.1, on the reverse strand, counting down.
CCAGATCTATAGAGAGAGGTGGAAGCGGATATACGTGCTGGAACGCCAGTGGTGGAGGTGGATTGAAAAGTCTTCATAAAATCCCAACCTTTTCTTCCCATTGCTGCACCTATCTGTCCTACGTGACCTAGTGCACCCACCACACCACCACCACCACCACCACCACCACCGGAAGTAGTTCTTCCCATTGCCGTCCCTCCGTACCCTCTCCCCCCACCATATCCTCCAGTCTGAGAACTTACGTTTAACCTGCGTGGCGGAGGCATAGGAGTCCCAGCACTTGCTCTTAGCGCTTCTGCCTCCAACCTCGATTCCGCAATAGCTTCCTGCGATCTGGAATGGGAAATACTCCCATACACTCCATTCCCACCAGCACTTCCAGGGGGACTGAGAAAACCTCTCCCGTTCCCATTCCCGTTTCTCCCATCTCGATCGAGAGGAGCAGTGTTAGGTGGAGCAGGGGAGTGGTTGGGAGAGCTGCGAGGGAAAGCAGCTAACAAACTCGGTTTGGGTTTGGGAGATTTAGGTGGCACACCTCCACCCCCACCACCACCTCCTCCCACACTATTCGAAGCAATAGAAGGAGGAGAAGCTGGGCCGATAGTCGCACTCCCTCCACCGCTATAAACCTGAGCAAGTCCGTTTCTGGCAGCCCCTGAGGTGTTGGTTCCAGCAGCACGTCCAACCGTTGCCGAATGCTTGTTTAAAAAAGGGGAAGCCGAACTTGCCGGCCCTGGCGTTAAATATCCAGGAACAACACCGTTGCTTGACCCCACATTACCCTGCTGAGTTGTTCTAGGGAAGATAAACCGGTTGCTTCCCGCTACATCTTCATTACTAGAATTCGCAGTTGATGGTCTACTTGAACTGCCCGTACCAAGACCCATGTTGTGCTTGCCTCCAGCACCAGCACGTCTTAACTTTGCAAAAGAAAAACTATGCTTACTTGCACTACTAAAGCTTCCCGTACTACCGTTGTGAAGCGAAGACATATCGTCGTGCACCTGATTCGAATGTGGGAGATAATCGGTAGAACCAGAAGAATTGGAGATGCTACCACTGCTAGATTTTGCATGCGAACCCGCAGCTTGGGTGCTGGTAAGCTGTTCGAGTAAAGGACTGGGTTGTTGACTGGCAATGGGTGAATTGATGAATTCGAGGAAATCAGGATGATCGGAGCCGTATAACCGGGCTGGCAGGGTGGGAGTTTGTTCCGATTGCTTAATTCTTGGTGTGACCTCCCCTTCCGCTTCCGCTTCCGCTTCCCCTTCTTTATCTGCTATGTTGTTGTTTCTGAAGGAGTTTGGTTTCTCGTCCCGACGTCTAATAACATGGATTCCAGCAGCAAGCATTTCTTGCTCGCTCAAAAAGGTGTTCACCGTTGGTCTATTCGGACTCTTTGTAACTGCTGGCGAACTTGTCCCCTCGGTAGTCACGTTCAACGGGAACAGTCTCGCTTGTGAATCCTTTACACCTCTGTTATGAGGGTTCTCCAACTCTATTGTTTTCTGTTGCGCTTGAAACCAAGCTTGTTTATGCTGTTTATCCTTCAACGCTACACTCGATGATGCTGATCTCCACTGCTGATCGCTTTTCTCAAAAACACTCTCTGATAGCAAAGGTGAAGGAGAACTACTCCTAACCAAGGGTTGCGGTGTTGCCGACCTAGAACTGGAAAAATCGACGTCCGAACCTGACAAACTCGCACTTTTTCGATGCCTTCTCCTACCTTCCCCCAATCCTAAACCAGTAGAAAGGATCGAGATGGAAGAGGATTTAGTGCGTTTCGGTCGGTGGAAAACCGGTTTTGCACTCTGACTCGGCAGCGGTGGTGGGGCTGATCGTGGTGTATGCAATCTTGGAGCCGGGGACGCTGGACGTGGGAAAGTTGGAATTGAAGTGTCGCCACCACTACGGTACTGCTGTTGCTGGGAATGGAAGGATTGACTCGCATCAGGATTGGCAGGAGCAGAAGCAAGGTTTAGCGAATTGGAAGAGGAAAGACGACGAAAACGACGAAAAGGATCGGGTGATTTACGACCGGAAGAGAAGATACGTGAACGATTCGAGGAGGAGGAGGAGGATTCCTCGCGTTCTCGATCTGAACGGGAGGGAGAGTCGGTAACTGTAGTCACAGAGCGAGAGGAGGAACCGGGACGAGGGTGAGGAAAAGTATCGATGCTATGTGCTGCACTACTGCTGCCAATACTGGTGCTGCTGTTGCTGTGTGGAGCGCGGTAACGAGGGTGGTTGCTGGAGGCGGCAATAGCAGCTGCGGCGGAAGAAGAGATGCTGGATGCCGAGTAGGAGTGGGTGAACGGCATTTTTGGCAGAAGATCCGAGCGCTGAACTTACGCCAGCCGGTGAGAGCGGGGAAAGTGGTATGAGCAGACGTGAAAGAGAGCTGGCATGGAGTTTGAATGCTTACGCCGCCGGACGAAGTGTGTGTGGACAGAGGCTTCTAAGATCGTGACGTAGGACCGGGTGAGAGAGGCCAAGACAATGATGATGCAGTCGAAGAAAGAAGGCGACCAATGTTGCAGGTCCAAGCGCCGTATCGCTCTTATGCAAATTCAAGTGGGAACTGTGATGATCAGAGCGCAATGATAATGCCAGGTACGGCGGCTCGAGCTGCAATCAATGAGACGGTGGAGAGGATTCAAGGTGCACACTGTGCTGCCTGATGGTGGAGGAAACGACAATCGTAATGTATGCTGTTGAAAGAGAGCTTCCTTCCACCTTGATCGTGACCAGGTGTGTCTGTGTGTCTGAAAAGGGAAAGTGTGAGTGTGTGTAGGGAAGGATGAAGGTTGATAACCTCGATTGTGGGTCGTTCAAGGCGAAAGGATGTTGTACAGTCGAACCTCTCAAAACGAAACATTTATTTATTTTATTTTAAAAAATTGCGGAAAATTGTTAAATGTGAATATACATTGAATCTTTTTTTATCTTGGGCAGGAGAGTAGCTAGACACAAACAGAAACCTTATTTTTTTTTTTCCATATCTACATTGCAGTCAACCAATTTGGTCAAATACAAGTGCTACACAAAGCTAGTGCCTCCAAAACAGCTGGTGATAATAGCTTGTGACTTGACAAGATGTCTTGAGCTGCTTGTAGAGTCTGTAGCTGCATCTGAGGTGTCATTTTGGCTACATCAGTCCTCCCATCATGCTCCAAGGGGCTAAGAGGAGGTGTTGAGATGTCTTCCAGGTCCTGGTCCTCCTCAGTCTCCACTATACATTCCTCATCTTCCTGCTCAAACTCCACCAAACCTGTATGTCTCCAGCAATTCCTTATAGTGATGCTACTGAACTCCCTCCAGATTTGTTGGCTGATCCTCATTGCAGTTAGGATGTCAATCTTATAGATATTCTTGCTTCCAAGCTCTGCTTCTAGGAGTGCCATAGAGTATTGCCTAGCCCTGTACTGCTTCTTAAAAGCTGCTATAATTCCAGCATCCAAAGGTTGTATCCTTGAAGTTGTGTTGGGGGGTAGGAAGTGAAGCTGGATGTGCTGTAGCTCCTGAGCATCCTGAAGCAAAGTGTGGCCACTGATATTTGTCCAAAAGAAGCTGAATTTTCCTCCCAGGGGTCCCTCCTACAAACTTGTCAACTGAGGCAAGCCAATCTGTAAAGAGGTATGAGGTCATCCAAGCTGTCAGCGGTCATGGGCCTGATGTCCAAAATCCCATGAGGGGTACGAGTATGCCAGATCCTGGTGAGATCCGGTGGGGAGGCATAACTCAATGGCTCTGTGGGATCTGGTGAATCACACTTGCCTCATTGGATATCAATGATATCCTGTGAGCAGGGGGTTGTCCAGCAGATATTGATGGACTGCTGTTGACACTCTGTACAGGGGTAATGCGGCAAGTTCTGGCATGCAATATAGCTGTATGACATTGACACAAGTGCCTAAGCATTGCGAAGTATGTAGGAATTGGTTTAGCTTGCCAGTGGTCATTATCGAAGGTGGTGGTGGGCTATTGGGACTGGTGGAGGTTCCAGGCCAGCGGTGGAGGTTCCACCTGTAGTTGAAGTGCTACAGTGTCAATTGAGGTTTTGACAATGTCTCTTGCAAGGCTCTCTGTTTGCCGACAGAGACACAGACTACAATGGTTGCAATAACTGGTATTGCAATGAGAGACATATAACAAGGGTGTGAACAGAGTGCACATACAGTATGTTTGATAGTATGAGTAGTAGAGTGGATGATTCCTGCTCATCCACTAGGATCACTTCTGCACCATTATATACAAATGTGAGTATCCTACTCAGAGCTCCTCATGCAAAATGACCTGCATGTGTAGGAGCTGCCCTCTGGTTGGCTCCCACTGGCCTTGGTGACTCCCAAGCCGCCAGCTGGACTCAACCTCCCTGTTGGCCTCCCTTCACACAGCTGACACAGCTCTATGGCAGTTATACAGGCTTGCTGGTATAGTTACCACTGTTGCCCTATGTTCTGTTGAGCGAGGCCCACTCAATGGATTTCCCTGAAATCCGCTGAGTCAGGTCTACTCGCCTGAATTCAGATTCAGCCTGTGCTCCACGAATTTCCCTGAAATCCATTGGGTCGGGCTCACTTACCCGATTTCCTGATCAACTCTGCGCAGACTGTGCAGCCCTAATCTTGGGGTCCCAATTCCTGTAACACAAGCTTTCTTGTTGGCCAAATACTGCACTTCCAACTGTTCTGGGCTTTCCTTCCTGAAGGCCTGAGGCTGCTGAGAATGTCCAATGAACAAGGGTTCCAACTTCTCTGTGCCTGTTGAGTTGCATGCTAGTAGGATGGTGATTCTTGCCTTGTTCTTCTTGAGTCCAGCTGCTGGGTTTGAGCCTATGGTTTTGGTAGGTGGCATATTGTAAAAGAGGGCAGTTTCATCTGCATTGAAGACATCTTGAGGCTTGTACTGCTTCAGAACCTGTTTGATGACTGGCAGCTCTCTATCAATGATATCCTGTTGTATACTGCCTGCTTCTCCATGGGCTACCTGTTGTTTGAAGGAGTGTCTGTTGCAAAACTCCTCCAGCCACCCATTAGAGAACTTGAGAGTGAGTTGCTGAGCTGCTGGAGTAGTAGAATTGAGCCTAGTTTGGAGTATCTGCCCCTGCTGCTTTGCCTATAAGTCTGCTTTTGCTAGAAGATGGAGATTGTTCTGATGATGAAGAGGAGGCTGAATTGAGGATTCTCCAGATTGATGTCCTACTTGGTGTATATGTGAGGTTGAAAAGTAGTCCTAGCCCACCCTGCTAGATCTTTGGTGGAGCAAGGCTGGTTGAGTGCTATCTGAGCATTGTGATGTGAAGCTATCTGTTGTTTCTGAACACCTGAAAGGCCATGGCTGGTGGAAGGAGGTGTTCTTGGTGACCTAGGCATAGTGAACTTATTATGTGAAGGAATGGTGGTGGTAGGAAGGAGAGAGCAACTGCTTTGTCTTCCTGAGATTGAGAGCTTCAAAATGAGGTACATATTGCTATGGTCTGTGCACCTTATGGTGGGTGGCGTTTGACTAAAATTAATACTTAAGAATGTGGTAATTTTAACTGCTGGAAATGTTTCATTTTGAGAGGTTCGACTTCCTGTCTTGTGCGCGGTTGCAAGTGTGACTTGTCAGAAGAGAGTGTGAAATTGTGACTGTGACGAGAGACTTTGTTTTCACACTCGGCACCTCTAACGCACAGACACTATACTATACCCTTTCTTCAACACACTTGAATACCATCTGTTTGTACACATGGCAAGGTGTCATGCAGAGAATGACACAGGCGATTGCAGAGCCAGACGTAAGGGAGTCAAAAGAAAGAGGGGGAGCCAACCCCATTCTATGCCTACCACCGTTTCGAATCAATGCCCAAGCGAGACGCCCCGCTTTCCCGCGGTCGCCTCGATCTTTTATCATGGTATATACTGAAACAGTTACCCCGGCTTAACATGGCTTGTGTTTCGCCTCAAACCTCACAAAGCCATCGTACTTTGCAAACAAAAATCCATTGCAAAGCAAAGCGTATCTACCGTATAGACCATCTATCTCTTCTTTGACTGCAAGAATGTTCAAGTAAGCCAAACATCCGAAGCAATACATCCAACATTACCCCAATAATCTCTTGCTCTCACCACCAATCTATATTTCCCTCTCCCACCCTCGTCTTCACCTTGCTGATCTATGATGGCTTGAACATTGAATGCACCTCCGACTTTGGGTTCACCTCTAGTCGTTCGGGTGGCAGAGTAATAGAGACGCCTTTCCTTCTCATCGAATTGACTCGTGATCTTTTCCGGGAAGAACCAGCCGTGAGAAAACGCAGGCATGTAGTGCGCAAACAACTTACTCCTCCATCCATACCCGCCTACCTCTCCCCCTTCTCCTTCATCCTCACTCTCCATTGTCGCATTGTGTACACCAGAAGAGGAGGAGCAGGACGAGCAAGACCAATTATTAGGCAGCTTTGAATGCTCAAAAACATTTCTCCAATATCTTTCGCTCTTCTCTCCAACCCCACTTGGATCCGTCTCTCCACCTAAATCGCATTCCATCCCCCTCATTGGCTCTCTCTGACCCGCTCCTTTTTTCTTGAACGCAACATCTAATGCATACACAGCAAGATTCTCCATTCCATCAGCAGGATCACCCGGAGTCTGCTGGAAAGATTCAAACCCAACAATAATCTCGGTTGGACCTTGCAATGTTGGTGTCCAGAAATCGTTGCTGGTAGCATAAGCATTCGGTGGCGTGTTTAAAGCGTCGGCGGAAGGTTTGGCAAAGTAAACCACTGTTGGAGATCCGTAAGGAGGGATGCTGGATCGATATCCTTTGTTTCCTTCCGTAAACACGTGCAGTGGGTGGAAATATTGCCAGCCGCGAGTGTCTGGATCCTTCCATTCTGTCCAAGTAGCATCGGGTCTGGAAACTCGCACTTGAAGACTACGGTATCGATGCGGGTAGTACGAGACACCATGGTCAGGCTTCGAGGCAGCATGATCGGCAGGAGGCTCCGTACTGGGTGGTTCTATCGAAAGTCCTTCGCGCAATGCGTGGCCCAACACATCGCCTCTGAGCACAGTGTCTCCTTCCTTGATCCCAACTGTACTAGCATCAATTCCAAAGATCTGATATACAATCGACCATTCATCCCTGATCATAAGACAAAAATTGACCTCGTCATTCTTCCCAGCTGCAGGCCCATAAAGCGGTGGTCGACGAAACTTGTACTCTCTCGCCCAAACAACTTGCCCACTCACCGGAGCAAACACTTTTTCCGGTGGTAACATCTTGATCCCCACTTTTCGCTTTCCATCTACATCATCGTCGTCGTCGCGAGGATTAGTGATGGATTGAGGAACCTTAATCTGTACCCCCAACGTCCAAGCTGATTGATCAACAAACACGCCAAAGTTCCTATCGTTCACAAAACGCGATGATTTAGGAATCATCGGATTCTCCATCAACCCTGCGATTCGATTCACATCTTGTGGATGCCATGTTCTGTCTTGTTGTCCTGGTCTACGGTCTCGAGCATTCCCGGCAAGTGGCCAAGAAGCTCGGGATTGATCAAGATGTAAGTGACCGATCCAAAACTGCTTTTCTTCCTTCTTGCCTTCGGTGGAGGAAAGGTGTACGGTTACAACAACACTTTGCAGCACCTCTTTGGATGAGTCTTTACGTGCGGATTCGATAGAGGACCAATACTTGGTCCAACCGGGACAAGATCGTTGGTCGAGATGGAATCGACCGTCGGGACTGACGGAGGTGGGAGTTGCTTGACAGTCGAGTGATCCGGTTGATTCGTGGATCCATTTGGTACCGACTTTGTTGGAACGGGATTTTGACTTGGATTTCTTCTTGTGACCATCGTTGTTTGGAGGAGTGAGTTTAAGATCATCATGTTCACAAGCTTCGATACCACCAACGTCTTGCCCACAAAGCAGCATTACTTGGTCTCTCGTCCTCAACCTTAGCGGTCCCAGCGAAGCTTTAGCAGTAGCTGCGCGGTACAGTGTTGGATCGAAATGTACAACAAGCGGTGGAGGCTGAAAAGGATCGGTGGCATTCGAGTGATCCGGACGATGGATGAGCGATGGTGCATGGGCTTGGTTGATGTATAGTCCCGCATGAGAGAGGCGGAGAGAAGGAACAGGAGCGGGGTCATCATCTTGCACGAGCCTTGCGCCTATTCTTGATTCGTACACTTGATCGTCGATGAAAGGCGATTGCTGTGCTGCTGCGGAGGAAGGAGGTTCGGAAGGTGGGAAAGAGAATGGAATCTGACGATGACCTCGATTTCTACCTGCGAGACAAAGCGATGCCGGTACTAGCAATGCCAGCAGAAGGAAAGCGCGCTTCATTGTGGCGGCGTGTGGGGGTGTTGCGGCTAGGGTGCATGCATATCACACTTCCTAGCAAAGCAAAGCACTGTTGCGCGCGTGTGTGTGTGTCGTGCGGAGCAGGATGATGATGGTGACGAGAAGGAAGAGGCATTCTTGAGGAGAAAGCGCGGGGATACACACACACACACACTGATCCAGAGCTGCAATTGAGCGAATGGACCGTCTCTCTCTCTTTGCCCTCCACATTTTCATTATACCTTCCTGTCCTTCCTCAACCATCATCGCATACAGAAGCAGCAATGTCATTAGGCATCAAACCCTCACGCAAAGCCCTTTCCTCTCTCTACAACGCACTCGACTACACCGATCATCTCCGTCTTACCCTTCCCGAACTTGGATATACAACCACAGCCTCCACTTCCAACCCGGATGCCAATCGTTACTGCGACATTCTAGCCTATGATCACTCGCTTCTCCCTGGCGATGGACCGTATATCAATGCTGCTTATATCCCGCCATTCTATCCGACGAGTTTGAGCTTTATCGCTTCTCAAGCGCCTCTTCCTGAGACTTGTACTGCTTTTTATACGCAGCTCGTCCAACAACGTGTACATGTCTTGGTCAATCTTACACCGCTTGTCGAGAAAGGTAGAGTCAAGGCGCATCAATATTGGCCTGACTCAACCTCCTCCTCATCAGCAACAATACCCGACGCGAAAGGGATGGAATTGGAGAACGGATGGAAGATCACCACAAGCGAAGAAACCAAGATCGACTTGGAAGGAGGACAATCCATTCTCATCCGACGACGTATCAATATCGATTTCTCCGCTTCTCCTCCTCCTCATTACCACCGTGGGAATCATTGGCGTGTTACACAATTTCATCTTACTTCATGGCCTGATCACGCTATTTTCCCAACCACGACTCTGCTCGAGCTTATCAACGAGACACAACAAGTTGCTATGCCAAAGATTTATCCTCCACCACCGACGTGGATTCATTGTTCGGCTGGTGTGGGAAGATCAGGTACTTTAGCTGCGGCGTATATTGCTCAAGCCGCGATTGGGGTCGCAAAACAAGCTGCGAGTCAGGGTGGATTTGCTCAAGATGCAAGCAAGACGGTACATGGCAGAAACACGCACGCCGAATTGTGGGATTTGCCAGTGAGAATAGTTGAACATTTGAGAAGGTATAGAGCGAGAATGGTTCAAACAATCGATCAGTTTGAAGCGGTGTATGAGATCGTTGCTCATTTAGCACATGAAGCGGGGCTGTTGGAGAACAAGTAGCCCAAGTAAAGACTGTATTTCTAGCATTACCCAACTTGGAACTACATAACCTCCTCTGCATCACTTTCCTTTTCTTTCTGAATACTTCCAGGCACCGAGAGCCGATTTAGAGCTTAGCCACAGTTCCATCCGCAAAAGGTCCTTGATACGGAACATCTAGCCAAGCAGCGATCTGTTCAAATCTATCACTACCAAACCAAGTTATTCTCTCTCCATCTTTCGCCCGTTCCATTTCGATACTTGGCATACCGAACAATTGTTTTTGTTCAACCAACTCTTTCGCTTCTTCCTGCAACTTTGTCCTTGCTTCTTTTGTCATACTTTCATCCAATACTTGTCCCACCTTCTCCTTTCCTAGACCGAACCAGTCAGCTTTGGAAAAGATGCATTCGAGATCTTCCCGAGTAGCACAGGGATAGTCGTGATGCCAGATAGCGGCGAAACAAGTCTCGATAGCCGCTTCATACGCCGAGGGAGTGCAAGAGGGATGCGAGGAGAGAGAGGAGAGGAAAGTTTGAAGATGCATAGTGTTGATAGGGAATTCTTTGGTGGGATTCAGGGTGACACCGAAGAATTTGCGGGCACGGTCTCGTTCACCCCACATCCAGATGCTTTTGTTTGCGACTGTGATTGGAGGTTTGTTGCCCGAGAACTACACACAGAGGAGAGAATGAAGTGAAGTAGTCAGCAAACAAAATACGATGAGAGGAGAGGTCAGAGGGGGCGAGGCTTACCTTGATGATGTAGCCTAGATTGACCGGCTTGTACGTCTAACCGAGCCAATCAACACCAAGACAAAGACGAAGAAGATGAGGAAGAGGCAAAAATATTCCGTGTGAGTAGGCCGGCTAGTGAGATATGAACAAGTGAAGCGAAACATCTTGCACGTACAATGTCAAGGTTCCAAAGCTTCTGATAACGTCTCAAGACTTGAAATCCGACATAGGACCAAGGCGAAACTACGTCAAAGTAGAACCAGACTTTGTTGCGACCTGACATCTTGCCTCCTCAGTACGCTGTTCGATGTTTCCTATCGTGAGTGCGGATGTTGGTTCGAGGTTCGACAAAGTATCGAGAGGGTTGAAGGAGAAGATGACGGTGTGAGGTGAAGCGTGTGCCAAGGGAAAGTTCAAGGGCGCCGCCAGGCTCCGGTCTTCGGCTTCTTCGTTGATGCCGGCGAAACTCACATTATCATGCACGGTTCAGCCCCGTTGAAAGCTTGATTTGCAACACCTCATTTGAGCGAGCTACAATACGGACTCGACACAGTTGCGTCAACATTGCTCACATCGTAGCAATTCACAGACCACACCACAATCAGAGCACTTGATCATGTGCCGTAGGGAAAGCATCATTCAATGAGGCCTGCCCCTTCCACTATGCACTTAATCCTTCTCCAGCTCCTCCCCACTCGGCACTCTCATCCCCGCCCTTTTCGCCAACCCCACAACCGCGTTTGCCTGCAACAGCATTGGTCTGTCAATCATTGTCATCCCTCCACCCTTGTCTTGCAATCCATATGCACCCCTATCTCCCTTCTCGGCCTTTTTGTACAAACTCACAATCTTGGCTGCTCTCTCCACCGCCTCTTCGGTTGGGTTGAATGTATTTTGAATCGCATCCACCTGTACTGGATGAATTGCCTGTTTCCCATCATACCCCAACTGTTTCGCTTCCTCAGCTTCCTCGACCAGATACGCCTGATCTTTGTAATCGATACAGACCATATCTATCGCTGCCAAATTGTACGCTTTTGCTATCGTAGCCATGTGCGCCCGTGGGAACAAAAGTGATTTTCGATCTCGGGTGCGGAGTATACCGGTGCTTGCGCAGTAGTCTTCTGAAGCGAAAAGCAGGGCTACTATCTCCACAATGGGTGTTTTTGTCCCCGTACCCATCTCACCAGTATACACGTCTTGACCTAGTTGACTCCTAATGCTCTCCACAATCCGGGAGATCCTTAACAAGCTCCCTGCGCTCTCCACACTCAGCACCAGCCCCAATGGCCCTCTGTCTTCCCCCCTGAGCGCTTTTGCTTTCTCGATAATACGGCTGATATCATCTTCACTTTCCACTTTTGGCACAACAATTGTCTGCAGCTGTAAGCTCGGCAAAACCATATCCAAATCATCCTCTGCCAAGCTTCTGTCTGCAGAAGGAGGGTTGATTCGAACCGCAAGTTCAGGTCCTGGTCGAGCAGCAGCTTCGAGTGCTAAGAAGACGGTTTCACGCGCAGAACCTTTCTTGTGCGAAGCGACGGAATCTTCGAGATCGAAAATGATGGTGTCTGCGGAGCAAGATTGGGATTTTTTGATCATTTTTTCGGACGATCCAGGGACGTAGAGCATTGATCTGCGTGGACGGGAGAGAAGGTCGTTGCCAAGATTGTTTGTGGAGGGACCCGAGGATTCGGAGGAAGCGGGCCTGGAGGACGGAGGGGCAGTGCGGGATGTAGGGATTGGGTCGGCATGATGTGCGTTCTGTTTGAGGAGATGGGTTGTGATGAGTGCACGCGTGGATAGCTGGGTAGCGATGGCGAGAGTAGGTAGCACACGAGGAGTGAAACAGGTAGTGGAGGAAGGTCGCTTGGGCAGAGCTGACAGTGAGCGTTGGGAGATTCGTTTCGCCGTCATCATTGCCGTAGAGTGCCACCTTGGATTAGATGGTGTGAGGGTGGGAAGGAAGGCTTTCAAGGGTCCCAAGAGTCCACAGCTTTGAGAGATGACTGCGGGGATACCGCTGTAAATACGCTCTTTCTCCGCTTAACGGCCGATACGAAAGAACGCGCACGAGCCTTTCTTCTGTGACTCGACCAGAAAGTTCATTATCGTCAGTCTTCGCTCCCACCACCATCAACACCACCACCACCACCGCTCGCATCACCATAGACCGAGATTCTGGAGTGACCATGTCCGATTCGACCGCAGCACCCACCGACCTCACCTCTCTCTCCACCACTCTCTCCTCCACCAACCTCTCTTCCTCCACTTGCTCCCCAGATACAACCTCGACCCTCTCCCGTCGAGGAGCAGCAGGTTCATCAGCATTCGAACTTCCCGAAGGACTCAAACGAGTGCTCGCCAACCAGTACGACCCAGACACCAATCCTAATGGAATTATCAACGCCGGTATCGCGGACAATTCCTTGTGTCGCAACGAACTTCTGAACTATTTCCTCTCCCATCACAGATTGCAGCTTTCACCAGCTGACTTGACCTATGCCGATAGATTTACCTCCTCCACTCGTCTTCTGGAGTGTATCTCTACCCTTTTTAACGAGTACACTCCCGATTGGCCTGAGGGGAACGCTTCCCCCCTCCCGCTGAAAAAAGTTACACCGGATCATATTGCTATCGCCAGTGGAGCAACGGGAATTCTCGACGAGCTATTCTGGAATCTCTGTGATGAAGGTGATGGAGTCTTACTCTCCACACCTTACTACAACGCGTTCGATAACGACCTAACCAATAGAGCCAAAGCTAAAATCATCCCTGTAGACCTTGCCTACCCTCAACCTGGCAAGTCTCTGGAACATACCATGTTTGCCAGTGAAACCGTAGCCGCCTACCAATCCGCCTTGGACCGTGCCTCTGCCGCAGGTACACCAATCAAAGCCCTCCTCCTCTGCAACCCTCATAATCCTACCGGCACGATCTATCCTCGCTCAACCGTCATCGCTCTCGCCCAGTTCGCTGCTAAACACAAACTCCATCTGGTCTCGGATGAGATTTACGCTCGATCGTGTTTCTCCACCTCAGATCACCAACCTGAAACTTTTCATAGCGTTTTAAGTATTGATACGGAGAAAGAATGTGGATTGGGTCCAAAGTATGTACATGTGGTTACGTCTGCGAGTAAGGACTTCGCGGTGAATGGGTTCAGGTTAGGCGTGATGGTCTCACAGCATAATCGGGCGTTGATCAAGGCAATGTCGAGTGTTGGCTTGTTGAGTCAGAGTGCTAGTCCCGCTGCTGCACTTTGGTCTACCTGGCTTCGAGATGAAGAATTTTTGGGTTGGTATTTGAAAGAGAATAGGAGAAGGCTGGGTAAGGTATGTGATTATGCGGTCGAGTTTTTCAAACATTATCAGATTCCGTACTATCCCAGCAATAGTGGGTTTTTCTTGCTGATAGACCTAAGTAAATACACTAAGCACGGTGATAGAAAAGTGGATGGAAAGGGAGAGGACGAGTTGGTGGACAAGTTGTTGGAGGCAGGAGTATTTGTAGCTCCAGGAGGACAATATCATGTCAACAAACCTGGGTGGTTTAGGTTTACGTTTAGTGTTCAACCTAAGACGTTGAAGTTGGCTCTGAGCAGAGTGGAAAAGGCGATTGGTGTCAAGGAGAGTTGGGAGCAGAAAAGGACAGTGTTGGATTTAGAGACTGATAGCACACCCGTTCCGAAAGAGGCACAATCCGAGAGGGAGGGAGGGGAGAGGAAGGGTAGGATACAGAAACTGGTCACGGGCTAGATAGAACGCTTCCTGTTTCAAAGGAATCGATCAATGGAATGTTTCCTCGATTGTCCAAAGTGCGAGAACGAGTGTGGTAATGAGATCTACTTTCGTCGACTGTTCGAAATATCCCCTTCATCATCATCCTGATCAGCTTCAATACTGATAACGTGATGAGGATCTTGCAACAACCCATCATCCTCCCTCGTCGCACTCTTACTACTGCTCTTTCCCTTCCCCTTGCCCACACTCTGCTTCTTACTACCAGCATTCCTAGCCGGCAACTCATCCTCAATATCCTCCTCAACCTCGCCCTCCCTCCTCCCACCACCTCCTGCACTCCTCCCAGCCTGCTTAGCCTCCGCTCTTTTCCTCATCTCTTCTTCCTCTTGTTCCGTTTTCTCCTTATACAATCTACTCTGAGCCAAAATCGCCAAATCCACACTTAGTTGAAAAATCGCACAACTAGTAAACTGAGCCGGACTACGCTTGAACAAGAAATAGAGCAATTTGAAACTATCTCCTCCCAACCAACCAACCAATACCGACGCTCTGAATCCAGCAAGCGACTTTCTCCTGTAGTTCGAGATCAGCTGTGGGATCGGTAGAGTGGATTCCAGGCCAAGAGCAGCGTAGCCGAGAAGAGCGATGAAAGTGGAGGAAGACGAAAAGATGAGGTAGAGAAGGGAAAGGAAAACGATGAAGAGGAAAAGAAAGATTAGGTATGAATTGTAATCTGACCATTGCCAAAAGTTCAACGGTCGACTGTTGGTGGGTGTGAGAGTGGATAAGATTGATCCAAGACGAGATTGGGAGCTGGTGCTGACGGAGGGTTGAGGGAGGATGGAAGAATGTGGATCTGTGGAAGAGACTCGGCCATAAGATGAATTACCGCGGAACAGTGAGCCCAAAGTTACGAGGAGAGGCTGCTTATCCGCATACCCAGCTTCTTCTTCTTCCTCCTCCTGGTTGTTCTGATCAGCTGCTGTGTGAAGGTCCATCAAATCTCGCTCTTCTTCCCTTTCCCTCCTACCATTCCTCTCCTCCTCGTTTTCATCTGCGTTAAACACGACTCTTGCTCCATCACTGCTGATGCTCTTACTCCACCTTCCTACGGGTTTGAATCGTATGCAAAGATTCAAAAGTCCGAGCTGCGCCGCAATCATAAGCAAAGATTGCAGCAAAAGGGCAAATTCAAACCGTTCTCCCAGCCAGAAAAAGCATCGTGTAATGTTAGCAATGAGTAGAACAGCGCATACGTCATGAGAGAAGCCTCGAGCATCTTGTTTGCGGTAGATGGAGTATGCTTGATCTGCGTAGACTAGTGGGGCACCTATTGCCATGCCTAAGGAGGCGAGTGTGGAGATGCTCATTGTGAAGGAGGTCGCTCCGGTTGTCGTCGGGATTCGAAGGGAGACGAAAGCGCGAGAAAGGAAGAACCGAGACAGGAGGACAGGTCGGTGATTTCAGCCGCGAAGAGTACGGCGATTGGACGGAGGAGATGCGAGAGTCGGGCGTAATGGATGGTGGTGGTTGAGAGAGCAAGATGAAATGTCGGTGACACGCGAGAAGAAACGATGGTCAAAGCGGCAAGTGAATTTCTCGACCGCATTTTTACGTATCTATTTTCCCTATTAACTTTTCATACGAACACCTCTCATCATACTGTACTGTAATGTACTGTACTGTACAAGCAGTCTGTCCATCAAACGTGTATAACGTAGTATTGAGATTGATGCATGACCACCACTACATTCTTGGCACTGGTGCTGGCAAAGCTTGAGGCTTAGCCGCTGTCAATGTCTTACTCTTATCACTAAAGTCCCGAACAACAATCGAACACTTAACAGTATCGCAAAGCTTCTTCGCACTAGCCTTGACAGCCTCTGGGAAGAGGGTCAGTCCAGCCGCTCTTTCCACCGTCTCCACCGGTACAGCAAAGCTTTCCAACGGTGCTTCATTCGGAATCACACTGTTCGGCATAACAAATGCTCCCAACACCATACCAGTCCCCAGCCCTACTTTACTCAAACCTTTCATCTCGACCTTAGGTCCGGGTGCACCATTACCTTCCTTCGCCTGCCCCACACCGAGAATGACCTTAGCAAAATGCGTCGGAACACTAACATTAGGGGGGTTTCCAATCACTTGATAGCTCACCCTAAATTTCCCATCCACCCCTTGTCTCGGCAAGTACAGAGGAATTGTGAAAACGTACAAATCCGCAAACCTCCCCGTTAACCTCCGCACAAAGTCCTCTGTATGAGCCCAGTAATCCCTATTCATCCCGACACCTACTTGAGGCGCAATGTTGGTGAGGTAGAACGTTTCATCCATAGCTAGCTGCGAGATCTTGGCATCTGCTGCAGGGACCATGTGACCTCGATCGTAGCCTGAACGGAAGTAGTCTGCCATCTTTGCACGGAAGATCTCGGGAACGCGAGGATCTTCTTTAAAGACAGAGTTCGAACGATCACTCTTGGGGGAACCAGGAGGACGGGTGAGGGAGGCAGCGGTCAAGTGTTCAGCTGTCCATGAAGGATGACGCAGACGTCGGTCGTAGGAGGAAACATAGGCTACGTGACGTAAGAAGTCAGATACTGGACCGGGATAGCCTGATGGTCCCAATGCGTCGGAGGATGTTGCGAAACCGGAGTCGACAACCGCGAGGTTGGAGGGAGAAGAGGAGGGTGGTGCAAGGGTCGGTTTGCCTGGAGAAGACTGATCAGCGGGGGTAGCTGGGACGGGAGGTTGCTGACGCTTGTTGTTGGTGAGAGCAATGGCTGTTCCGGCTCCAACGACGAGACCGCCTGCGAAGAGACTTGCTTGTACGACGTGTGACATTGTTGCCCGTGCCGTGGAAGAAGGGGGAATGAATAGAGATGGTGGTGATGGTGTTGATGTGAGATGGATTAAGCGTGTCCACTTTTTCGAGCTCACACTGAAATTTTTTCTCACTTGGCGTTTGGTCGCTGCTTGAAACCTTTACAGGGTCCAAGAACGACTTTTGATCGAGACCACCACTTCCATACACGCTCTCACAAGCTACAAAATCTCACACCATTACGCTTCAACCAGATCACACTCAGACTCATGACTGTTGAATGAATGCAATTCTACTGATGCGATGTCTACATTGCCCCTTTTCGCGCTTCAAGCCTTGCCCCCCCTGTACTGCTCCATATCCTTTCCACCATTAGCATGCTTCGCCAACTCCTTCGACCAACCCGGCAAAGCACCATACTTTTCAATCAGCTCTGCCAGCTCAGCTCGCTGCTCCTTCAGGTTCCCTGGCATCTCACCTCTGTAAGTTCCCTCGAAAAGACTGCTCAACTGCGGTCTCTTTTTCTTCTCAGCCCTACCCATTGCCTCAATAACCGTCTTACGGTGCTGCGCTTTGGTCTCTTCTTCGAGCGTGTCATTCCACCATCCTCGGGCTGTCAAAAAGTTACGCATTCGATGGAGTGGATTGTCCATCTGCTTCCAGTTTTCGACGGCTTGCTTGGAACGGTAGGCGGAAGAGTCGTCTGAGGTGGAGTGGTGGCCAACTCGGTATGTCATGGCTTCGATGAGGACGGGTCGTTGTTCAGAGAGAGCTTTGGCTTTGGCGGATTGAACAGCGGAACGGACAGCAAGAGCGTCGTTACCGTCAACACGGATGGTGAGCATGCCGTAGCCTGGACCACGGGAGGCGATACCGTCACCTCGGAACTGCTCAGAGGCAGGAGTCGAGATCGCATAGCCGTTGTTCCTGACAAAGAAGCTGCACAGTGAGACCGCAAGAGACGTACAAGTGTCAGTGTCGGTATCGGAGCATCGTAAGAGTGGAGATATGTTGGGGCAAAACACTTACATGACAGGACTCTTGGTGGTGCTAGCCAAGTTCATACCAGCGTGGAAGTCACCTTCACTTGCCGCTCCTTCACCAAAGTAGCAGATGACTACGTTTCCTTCTCTCCCCTTTGTCCGCTTCAATGCGTAGCCCGCACCCGCGGCTTGCGGGATCTGCGTCGCCAAAGGACTGCTGATGGTGTGGAAATGATGCTTGGTACTACCGAAATGAATCGGCATCTGTCTGCCTCCGCACAGGTCGTCTTCAGCACCAAACACCTGCGACATGAAGTGGTCGATCGAAAAGTCCCTCCACAGCAATACACCCGACTCTCTGTACTGTGCAAAAACTTCATCCTCCAATGCCAAACCCGCTGCACTGCCAATTACAGCTCCCTCCTCACCATAGGAAGTCATCATGAACGAGATACGACCTTGACGCTGAGCATTGTACAGGATGACGTCGATCTGGGGAAGAAGAAGCATGGTACGGTACATTTTGACGGCTTCTGCTTTGGTGATATTGACCATCTCATCGGCGACACCGGGGAGAAGACGACCTACACCATCCATGAGACGATAGGCGGGGATACCGCCTTGAGCGTTGGCATTGCCGGAGAGAGTCTTGGGCTTGACGCGGTCGAAGAAGCTGTCGTTGAGAGAGGTGAGGAAGACGGAAGAGGGGTGACCAGGGAGATGGCCCTGTGGTTCGTCGCCGTCTTTGCGGAGTAGGGCAGTGGACGCAAAGGTGCGCGAGGACACCGCAGCGTTCCTAGTGATGCTTGAGCGTATGGGAGTGCGAAGCTGCTGCCGTGCAAGCCGCAAGCGGGCCGCAGAAAGGGCTGTGGAAGACGCCATATTGTCAAGACCGTGAGAGGGAGATAGGAGGTAGTCTGACAAGAGGAAAACGTGGCCAGCAACGGTGTCGAGGTGATGAGGAAGATGATCGACACCTGGGCTTGTCCACCTAATGAAGATGAAGTGTCAGGTCGAAGTCGATTGTGGTTGAGGTTGACGATGAAGTCAAAGATGAAGGTCTAGAAGGAGAGAAAGAGAAAGAGAAAGCGAAAGAGAAAATAATGCGGAGAAGCTGTCATCCTCTCTGCCCCCGAAAAAGAGCGGGGCAGCAGCAGCAGCAGCAGTCATGTGGTTGTTACCCTTGCGTTGCGTTGCGTTGCGTTGCGTTGCGTTGCGTTGCGTTGCGTTGCTGATTCGGTGTGGGGTAAAGAGATGTCGGTGCTCCGTAAAGCCGAATTCGAAGACCGATTCGTCTCTCGTTAACATGCAGTTCGGCCTTGACGGTCGGGTCCAACCTTCCAGTTTTTTGAGCAAAGTTGTTTCGTTGTCGCGATCAAACATTGCTTGAAATTGCAAACAATAAGGTGTGAGTTGCCAGCGAGCAAACGTCGAGAGGTAAATGTCTCAGACGACGCAGTGTTGCACCTAAGCGAAGAGCAAGGAACTCGTCTATGCTTTTGCGATGCTACTTTGCCAACAAACCATGTCTTCTCGACGGTTTGACCAAAGCTGCTCGTTGCCAAGTGGCAAAGGGGCCTGAGATGATGATGCTTGCTGCCAGATGGGCGTTGTTGGATTCTTTCTTGACGTTCTTTTCTGCCCCGACTCGAATGAGGCGCAGAATTGTACCTGCTGCTGTTCGCATTGAAGGCATCGAACTGAGACCATGTTGCCTACGGCCGAGTCAACGTTGCGAATGAAGTATCTGAAACGTTTATGCGTGTGTGTGTATGCATTGGCGAGGATGAGCAAGCGAGAAAGCAGGGTTCATTCGGATGATCCGCACTTTACACGACCTTTGCGTTCAAGGACGAAAGGTCTAGAAGCTGGCAGCAGTTGAGCAGAGCATTGACGCGTGCGCGTGATCAAGGTTTGGTTCAAATCAAGTCAAGTCTGAGTTTACAGTAGAACAGTCTTGGCACGAACGGCGTGGCCAGAAAAAGTGAGCTGATCATGTGGGTGAGAGTGTGTTGATTTCTATTTGTGTTCTCACACTGGCTGGCGTGGTGCTCGTCGAAAAGGCGAACAGCAAATACTGTAATTTCCCACAGCTGCATGCAGGGAACGGGAAAGGGCCGACGACGATAACTCGACCCTTCCCTTGTTCGGTTGGTTCCCGACACTCTGCTGCTGGACTCGCTCTCCAGAGACTACAGTACTTGTATTTCCCATTGCTGGCGTTTTTGGCTTTAATCTTATTTTAGCCTTTTTTCTTCTTTTTTCTTTTTTTTTTTTTCCCCCTTTTCTTTTCTTTTACCTGACGTGTTTGTTGAGACTCGTGCAGTGCCGTGTGTTCTTTCGAAAGAGATGAAAATGTTGCTGCGTCTGTTGATAACTTGGCTACCTGCAGGAGTGGGCTTTGGTCGCTTGCAAACCAACGGTTCCCCCATCACCTGCTCAACAATAATAGCAGCAGCATTGACTGCATTTACACACCATGAAGGGAACAAAATGCGTTCGCCCATTTCTGCATGCATTTTGGACCACGCACGCACAAACCGCATCGCATAACATAGCATGGCATAGTATACAGATCCAAGACGAATGACAGGCCAGACCTCTCTATCCGGCATTCATCATCAACTCATTGCAAAGATGCGCTTCTGAGGTGGCGCAAAAGCCAGTGTGACAAATGAGAGAAGAAACAGAGTCGGGACGAATCCGAAAATCGAGTGACAGAGCAGAGGAAAGAAAGGCTGTGTATTTGCGCTGTTGCTGCTGCTCAGTCGACTCGACTCGGAAATGGCTGGCTCGCTGCGCTCAGTCGCCACACTGTGCGCTCTGCAACCGTTTGATTTTTATTTATTTATTTTTTTTCCGCCTTCACAGCCAGAGCCTCTCTCGCTCTCTCTCTTGATCATCATCGTCACTACTCGATCGCTTCGTCACCATCCTCCTTTCCACCATCACTTTTTCCTGTCTCGGTTTCCCTCTTGTTCCCCCCTTTTCCTTCCTTTCTTCTCTCTTACCTCGACCTCTTTGCTTCCGTTCACCAACCCCTCCGTCTTCGATCTTCATTTCCCATCTTCTCTGCTATCGCCCTTGACTCTTCCAGCTCTCCATATCCTCTTCTTTGGTTTCCGATTCTCAACTTCCACTCCGACAACGCAAAGCTTCATCTCGGCTCAGATTCTCACACATTTCCGCCTCAGTCTCTGAATTTTCTTTCAAAGACACCCTAGCTTCGGTCAACTTCTCCTTCACAAAACGCAAAAAAAAAGGAAAAACAGATCCAATCCCGGTTTCGCAACTTGCAACCACTAGCTACTCGACACAACCCTGTCCCCAGCTATCAGACCTTTTCAGCTCAACTGTTGCCCAAGCTCAAAGCATTGCTGGCTCAGTCTATCTCATTAGCCCACCTCAAACTCAGAGCACAGTCTACCTCGTTTTCGCAGCTAGCACTGCCCCCCTTTCTGTTGTCGACTTCATCAGACGCCCACATCCGCAGCCCACTTTCGACAGCCTCTCAATCGACACTCATCGCTGCATCGTGATCTCATTCCCGCCATCTTGTCAAAGCTTCGAGTTACTCCCTCCCACCGCATCCGCCCGACTCGATCAAACCGCGCATTTGGTTGAACTATCCACCAGTCCGAAGCCAACCGTATCTCTCCCACTCAGCTCAACGTGTGCTCTTTCAAAGGCGTGCCTCATCCCTCATCAACCTTTGACGTCGTCTTCCTTCTCATTCCCATCTATCCCATTCGGCTGTGTTTTTCAGCGTCGGCCTGTTTGGACTTCGAAATAAGTCCCCTTCCCCCCACTGAACCATCAGCAAAGGTCTCTTCCACGGCCCCATCAAAAAGCGTTGATCGCAGTCAGTCTTCCTTCTGAAGACTCCCTCACAAGCATCTTCTTACCATCGGCCTCACTTTCAATTCTCGTCCGCTTCCAAACGCACGAACTGTATACCTGCTCCAAACAAGCACCACTCAAGATTCCCCATCTGTTCCTTACAACGCGTGGCATAACCATTCTCTTTGCAAGACTTGTATAACAATCATTTATTCCTAGGCCAGGAACCATCGTACAAGATACCACTACAACTACAACTACAACTTCCACACTCGCTGTCAGCTTCATCAAGATGAACACCTCCAACCAGCAGTACTACGGCGGTAACGCCTATCAGACTCGCTCCGATCTCCTCTCTGGTCTGCGCACCGACGGTCTAGGTCTCGGCTCTGTCTTCCCTTCCCAGGATGCCTCCCAGCCGTCCAACAACTATCGTCCAAACCATTCGCAGCAGCAGTATTATTATGCTCAGCAGCAGGCGCCAAGCAACAACAACAACAACAACAACAACAACAACACTTTGTATCGCACTGCCGAGTCACTCCGTGACATCTCTGCTCTGCAAGCCAGTCTCGAGGACCAGCTCGCTGCTATGCGGCTCCAGTCGGAGGCTCAGCTCGGCTACTCGAACAATAATTACCAGAACGGGTTCAGCCAGCAGCAGCAGCAGCAGCAGTATATGCAGATGCAGTTGCAGCAACAGTTTGCTCAACAGCAGGCCGCAGTGCAGCAGCAGAAGGCTGAGTTGCTCCGCCTTCAAGCCATTCAGAGGCAGCAACAGCACAATGGCCAACAGCAGCAATATGGTCAGCAGCAGCAGCAGCAGCAGCAGCAGCAGCAGTACAGCCAGCAACAGCTTGCTGCTCAGCAACGTTTCCTTCTCTCGCAGCTTCAAGGCGGCAATGGCAACTACGACAACGGATCATCGCACCACGCCAACCTCATGAACCAAGCTCAGGCTGCAGCTGCTTCGGCGCAAGAGCAGAGACAAGCTGCTCAGGCTAGCATTCAAGCCAGCCTGCGTCAACGCCAAGTTCAGCAGCTCTATCAGACCATGGGTCTCGAGAACGACCTGCAAGGTGCTGCTCACAACGAGCTTCCTCAGCAGTCGATGCAGTCGATGCAGCAACAGCAGCAACAACTTCACTTGCAAAACATTCTCAACCGACACGGCCGCCAGGTCAGCAGCGAGGGTCCCTCGCCCAGCCGAACACCTCTGAATGAGCGAAGCTGGCGTGGTGGTGCTGTTTCCACCGGAGAAAGGCTGCCTACACCTCCTGGCCAGCGCGGCGCTTCACCTGCTTCGAGCATTCACTCTCGCAAGGGTATGCGCCCTTCTTCTGGCACCACTGACAGCATCCTTTCGATGCGCTCTCACACCATGACTCCTTCGATTGTCATCGATGACAGCGCTTCCGAAGGCTCGCGTGCTCAGTCGGAAGGCGATCAGGTCGAAGGCGACCAGACACCCGAGACGAGCGAGGAGGATCTGGAAGTCAACACTCCTCTCGGTAAGGCGCAGTCTACTACACCCACTCCTCAGCTTCAGCACCAGACGCAAATGTCCAAGCAGCCCAACAACAGTCGCTATGGATCGCTGGGTCGAGGTTCTGTTTCCAGCGCTCCTACTTCCACTTGTTCGATTCCACCCATCACTGCACCCAAAGCCATCCCTCGCGCCATTCATCTCTCTGCAGCTCCCCAACACCGTGCCTTCAAGAACAACGGCTCTGCTTCCGATGGCAACACACCTATCAACAATGCTGGTCTCACACTTCCTCCCATTCAGCCTCGTCGTCAACCTAAGGGTCAACCCACCGAATTCCACAAGGTCAACTTCCAAGCTCGCATGAACAGTCGTCTGCGCAAAGATGCCATGTCTAAGCTCTGCGCCAGTCCGCGTGCAGCCAGCTTCGGTGGAAATGGAATGAGCTTCGGTGCTCGTCTGTCGAGTGCCGGTAGCAGCGTTGGCGTTGGTGCTTTGCCCTAGCTGGTTTCTCTCGTTGGGTTTGACTTGAATGTTTCTCGTTTCTTGGTCACTTTTCGAAAGTCTTTGTTTCTGGTTCGTTCTGTTTTCCTTGTCCGCGCCGATGCGAACTTGCCGTCACATGGTTGTTCACTTCCGAATATCAGCTTTTTTTTGGCATTGACAAAGACATCTTCGAGCGTGTGTGAATGTGTCGAAAGAATGAGAAGCTTAGATGTGATCAGTTTTGGAAAATTTTCACGCTTTCTCACCTCCGCTAGGGGTGTATCCCCAAACTTTGGGAGGTGCCGACATGGCGACTCCGTCAACGACCGGACGAGGCGACAAGCTCTCCACGATCACATCTCGACACAGCTTTGTCGCTCACGACAGCACAACTGCTTGCGTTTCCGCTCATTCGTTTCCGCACTTGGTGGTGTTCCGCACGCTTTCTGTCGTCGTCTATAAATACAAAGGAGCGCCGCGCATCTTACCGATGCATGTTTCGTCCAACTCTTCATCAAACACGAAATCCTCCTTCCTCTGTCAGTGTCTCACCTTGATTCGGATGAGCAACAGAGAGGCTTGTGGTCGTCAAAACGATAAGCGATCAGGATAAGTCTCTAGCTACAATCTGGTATAAATCGCATCAACACCCTATCGCGTGCTGCGACTGACTTGAAGACTGAACTGGCGTCCCTTCACTGTTACGCTTCTCTGTCGTTACAGAGGCTACTGCAAACACGATGGCTACAGACTCGGCCCGAGCTCAACAGGAGAATGTGGCGGACGAAGACCAAGACCTCCGACACATGGAGGGTCTAAAGGTCACTATCGCATCTTTGCAAAGGAGCAAGCTGGAAAAAGTCTTCTGTGAATGGACATTCCACAAGTGATCAAGGACAAACGGCAAGACGCGATGTATCGACTGAGTCCCTCTCTTTCTTACCCCCTTAAACCCTCGTTTTCTGTGCCAGACTGTTCTTTGTTTCACGTCGTCACAGTGACCTCCATACATACTCGCCTACTTCCAAGTCTCAGCTTTTTGCATCGATAGAGACAGTTTCGAGCGTGTGTGAATGTGAGATTAGTTCAAGTTTGAGTCGTTCCCACGCTTCTTACACTAGGGGGTTTCAGTTTTCGTTGAGTTTTCAAAAAGTTGAATATTCAGGTCGGGGTCCGAGATTTTGAATATTCAACTTTTCAAATCCCCAGCCAAAAGTTGAGTTTTTGACCAAGTTGAATATGCAGCCAAAAACTCAGCCATGCAACCATGGATTATTTGGGAGTTGAATATTCAATGCTCATGAGTCACGTGTGTTTTCAGGCACATTCAAGGGGATGGTAGTTTGCAGGGGCAATGCATGTCTAATTGAATTATTTGCATGTGAAGACTGCATGTGATCTGCACATGTGCAAAGCCTCCACTTTCTTCCTGCATGATTTGTGTGTTATCCAACATCTCTCTCTGATCTGCTCTTTGAATACAGATCTAAAATGTCAAATATTCAAGCTTGAAGTTGGGGGCATCAAAGAACAAGGTCGAAGTTGAGTTTTATGAAAGTTGAATATTCAACCCATTGTGGAGAACTGAAACCCCCTACTGTGACATTGGACTAGAGAGCTTTTGGAGCAGTGTGTCAAGAGTGGAAGCCAAAGTCAAATTTGGCTTTGAGCAGTTTTTCACTTTAGAGATTTTGGAATGAAAAAGCTAAAAACCACTTTTGAGCTGTGCATCATTTTGGCTTCTTACAACCAACTTCTTCTCACAATTTTGCCAAAACTACACAGAACATGGCAAAGCATACCAAAAAACAGAAGCTAGTGCAGCAAGCAAGCAAAAGGCAGGCACAAAAACTTATTTCAGAGACTTGCAAGCAAGTTAAGGTCATCATAGCTGCAAAGACCACCTCTCAGCCTCTTCAGACACTAGGAGACAAAGCAGACAGCCACAAAACAAATCTTCTCATCAGGGACAGCACCACAGGTGAACCTCTACTTATGAGAGTCTCCCCTACATCACTTTACAAGGAAGGCAAAGCAAAGTCAATCTCCTCAGCCCATGGTGGACAACAGTAACTTTTTTTGATGGTTTCACTGAAGTTGCACACACAGATAAGTCAGATCACCCACCCTCCTTCCTATTCAACTTTGGAGCTCCTTAGAGTGCAGGTGGACCCTCTTGACATTATCATCTTCAATGCTCACACAGTTAGGCATAGCATGGAGGCAATTCCTGGTCAGCATGGAGAGAGATGGGCCTTCAGCACTTTCTTCAGAAACAGCATCTACAACAAGATAGCAGAATGGCAGCTTGGCAAAGACTTCTTGGACACTATAATTAGTCAGGAAGAGGAGGGAAGTGGAAGTTGAGGAGCAAACTTGTGAACTTTTGTATATATCTTCCCCAATCAAAGCAACAGCACAACTTCAATGCTCAACAATACTTAGCATGCTATGGTGGTATGAATGTTCCAGTGTGATAGAGTATCAGCTCAGGAATGTACAGACATAAGCTTTACCAGAATTGAGTCACAGGCTATTGTGTACCAGCCCTCTGAGGGCAATGTGAGTTTAAGTGCCCAATTTTGGTGTCTAAACTCATGTTGCCTTCAAAAGGCTGGTACACACTGCACACTTGTTTGCTCAATGACTGAGATATACAAGCATGTTGTTTGGCTTCTTCTCTTTCATTTGATACCCTCAAAGCTGCTCTTGGATCCTCTAATGGTATCAGTTGTTGACTCTGAAGTTGTGTATAATTTTGCGGGTGATTTTGGAGAATGTCACACACTGGCAAAAGACAACCTTTTGCATCTCTTGCAGGTTTTTTGACATGTGTTTGTTATTTTTGCACTTTATCCTCTTCACACCATTGTCGCATCTCCAACAACTCATCCAGCATGTCTCAACACTCACCTCCCTCACCAAGTAGCCTCCTTTGTTCCCCAGATTTGCAATATGGTATCCTGGCTCTGGAGCAAGACAGTCAATCTGCAGAGCTACAATGCTATCAGGGCAATGTTGGTTCAGGAAGTGTGGCCAACTTACCAGCTTCTACCCCTTTGGCTCCCAACTTGACAATCCCAACCACATCAATCCTAACACAACACCTTCTTGTTACAGGGGCACCATCATCCACTGCATTGCCAGTCTCAGATGCAGCAACACCCCCTGCAAGGGACTCAGTTACAAAAAGACAAGGCCTGAATTGGTCTGGCCTTGACTGCTTCTGCTTTATCAAGGCCCTCAACAACCACAACCCCTGGATTGAGACAATGCATGAAGAAGCACTGTCAGCTTGGAATGCAGCAATTGAAGAGACAAATAGGGCACTTGCATCTCACAAGTGGGAAGCAAGAGTGGCAGGTGGTTTTGAAGCTCAATGGCGAAGGATGGTTAAAGATGTCCAGGAGCAAAAGCGACAAAGCTTGAAAGCAACAGGGGCAAACTTTGATGAGGACAATGCATACTCAATGTTGTATCACCTGGTTGAGGTCTACACTGCATCACCACTGAAGCTAGCCTTCTTGAAAGCTTTTGAGCCTTCCCCCTCTCCAACAAGTCAGCTTGACTGAGTTCAGAAGCAGAAAAGGAAGCAGGCAGTAAATGCAGCTAGAGAAGCAGGGCAGACTGGTCAGACACTTGCTCTCCAGAGGCTGAGGGATCAGCATCTAAGCTTAACTTCTGACAGCACTGGAACCAAGGGACAAGGTACAGCTACTGAGATGGACAAGGATGATGAGGAGCAGCTTTCAAGCAGTCTTGGTATAGCAAGTCCAACACACAAGAAGCAAAAGACCTCCAAGACCCAGCATGTTGATGCTCTTGTCAAGACTCTAGACTGCCTTGTGGATCTGCAGGCAATGGTGCTCTCTCAAAGTGGATCACATAGCAACAAGGCTGCTCAATCATCAAGTTGAGAAGTCAAAGCATGACAGCAACAAGATAGTCACTTGCCACTGGTGTCAAAAGGAACTTCTGTTGCTGCTTGTTGTTCAGTCTTGGGAAGAGCACTCCAACAGATCCAATTGCCCATTCCACTGTAATGCAATACTTACTCATGATCACATTGAAGTGAATCTTTTCGGGTGTCATGATGTTGCCCTTGTATGGAACAATAAGATGGCTGTCAAGATAGTAGCCCTTGTCTCCAAAAAGATACAGTTTCTCTCCATCCTCTTTATAAGAAGCTCTTTGCAGCCACTCTGCAACCTCTGACTTCTTCCATATAGACCAGTCATTCTCACTGCCATCCCATGGCCCTTGAGCAAAGATGAGACTGTCTGGAGTGCTGATGATCTGATACTTCAGGGCATGTAAGTGTTTCTAGCCATTGTATACAGCTTCCTGACCTTTTGTTGGATGTGACACTGGGTGGAGGGTCCCATCAACAAAGCCCCAGATTGTATCAACATTGCATTTGCTTTGGATCTGCTCAGCATATCTGCCAAGATTCTTCTGTGATAGTAGAGCTTCACCACATGTCTTGACATCAAGAAGGTGACCCCATTGTTGAAGTAAGATTTGGACCAGCTCCAACCTGATTCTGCTGACTCAGGATGCAGACCAGCCATACTGAGACTCCAGGCCTAGCAGAGACCTGCCCCAAAGATAGCCAAGAAGCATCAGGAGAGCAGTGCAACTGTCTTCAACATCCTGTACATTGGTCTTGATGAATGCTGGTAGCTTCAAGGCTTCATGTATCTGCTTGAATTCATCTTTGTCAAGGCCAAAGTTGTCTTTGAAATGATCATTGGACATTGCTGTCAAGTGGACATACTGATGGTGTATAACTGAGAGCTGACTGCTGTCTTGGACATTGAGGATGTAGTAGCTGACTGCCAAAGCCGATGCAAGTATAGAAAAGTGAAGTAGCAAGTGATCTGTGAGCATTGTGGTGGTTTGCAAAGTGGAAGTTGTGATACTATGGCAGGATTGCAATATCACTCTTCTCAAGTCGGTCAGCTCTGATCCAAGCATCAGACAAACAGAGCAATGCATATGCTGTAGACTATGCACAAACTATTTAGCTCCTGAGCTCTAAGTTATGTGAGCTAAAAAGGGCTGTTTTTAGCTCATGGGAAATCTAAAAGCTAAACTCTATGATCACATTTTGTGGAAATAGCTCACAAAAAAGCGATTTTGGTCGTGCCAAAAGCTCTCTACTGCGCCAGCTTTCGGAAGTGCCGAAACTGCATCTTTCCATCGAAGATCGGAAGTGGCGACAGTTTCTCTATGATCACACTTTTACTCAGTCAGCGCAACACAAAGCAGAGCAGCTCTTCGGTGAGAAAATCGGAAGAAATGGAAATAAAAAAAAAAAATAAAAATAAAAATAAAAAAAAGTCGCCGCCTGAAGGGACTCTTCCGTTTCTTTTCGTGCGACTCTCCACATTCTTCGCAGTGGCTGATAATGAGCACAATCTTAGCTACTCAACCAACTCGTTCTTGACTCACACACAAATGCATGGATAAGATACAATCCTTTCACTACTCCCTACCTCTTGTTCCCCTCCATCATCTTCGTCATCACCACCGATTCAGCCGTGATAGTTGACCATCGCCCTCGCATCTCATCGTATCACCCACGCTTCAAGCTAGCAAGCAACAGCTGGCCCTTTAACCCATCATGGCAGCTGTGAGGCGCTCACTTGCACGCCCACACATCCGTCTTCTTGCTACACACGCTGCCAACACCCGCTCTTCTGCTACAAAGAAGCCATGCGCAGACTACATCTCCCTCTCTCACCCGGATGGTGATGCCTCTCGAGGTTCCAAGATCGCCGACACTCTCGACCGATTCTCCCACTCTGTTCTCGCAACCTACTCCTGTCCTCAGCTCATCTTTACCCGCGGCAATGGTCTCGATCTTTACGCTGCTGCCGACCCCAACACCAACTCCGGTGCTACCGAACGCAAGTATCTCGATTTCTCCTCCGGTATTGCCGTCAACTCGTTAGGTCACGCAGACCCTAAGATCGCCGAGATCGCCGCTGACCAGAGTGCCAAGCTTGTTCACGCTAGCAACCTCTACCACAACGAATGGTCCGGTGAGCTTGCGGATCGAATGGTCACCTTGACGCACAAGCATGGAGGTATGGGCTTCGAGAAAGGTACCAAGCCTTCCACTCCTGACAGTGCCGGCCTCAAGGTCTTTCTCGCCAACTCAGGAACGGAAGCGAACGAAGCAGCACTCAAGTTCGCACGAAAGGCAGCAAAGTCTCATCCGACAAACGGTGGCGATAAGAAGACTGGTTTGGTCAGCTTCAAGAACGCTTTCCACGGCCGTACTATGGGCGCCCTTGCTATGACTCCTAACCCCAAGTACCAGGCTCCATTCGCACCTTTGATCGGTGATGTTCGAACAGGCACTTACAACGATGTTGCTGGACTGGAGAGCTTGATCGACGAGACTACTGCTGGTGTCATTGTCGAGCCCGTTCAGGGTGAGGGTGGAATCTTCCCCGCCTCGCTCGAGTTCCTTCAGGCTCTTCGAAAGCGTTGCGACCAAGTTGGGGCTATGCTGATCTTCGATGAGATTCAATGTGGTCTCTTCCGAGCGGGAACTCTTTGGTGTCACAGCGAGTATCCGACCAACGCTCACCCTGATATGGCCACTATGGCCAAGCCTCTGGCGAACGGTTTCCCCATTGGAGCTGTGTTGATGCGAGATTCTGTGGCGAACCTCATCGCTGTCGGTGATCACGGTACAACTTTCGGCGGTGGACCATTGACTTCTCGTATCGCACACCACGTGCTGGGTCGTTTGTCGAGTAACGAGTTGGGAGAGAGCATGAAGGAGGCTTCCCAAGCCTTGTTCTCTCGATTGAACAACTTGGTCGGCATGTTCCCTGACCTCTTGCTTAATGAACCCGAGGCAGGTAAGCCCAGTCCTCGAGGAAAAGGTCTCATCGTCGGTGTCAGCACCAAGGACCCTTCTCACGCCGGCAAGGTGGTTGCGTTGGCTCGTCAGCGCGGTTTGTTGATCTTGACTGCCGGCAGCGACACGATCCGCATTCTTCCCAGTCTCACCGTCACTCGCGAGCAAGTCGATAAGGCAGTCGACATTATCGAATCCTGCCTTCTCGTCGTACAAGATGAGGTTTCCCGCTCAACCTCTGCCTCCGCTTCCACCTCTGCACCCTCCGCTTCTATCTCTCAGCAGGCTCGTGCGTTCTCTTCTTCCGCACGCGCCTCTGCCTCCGCTCCAACCAAAGACCTTGCCAGCGCAGCCGAAATCCAAGACGTCTACAAGCAATTCATTGCCTTGGCTCAATCTTGGCCCAAAGATCCCCTCCGTCCCGAAATCGATTTTGGCAACAGCATCATTGCTGCTGCTCAGACATCTCTTCTTTCCTTTCAATCGCAGTCTTTGCTTCACCCTGAACAGGTGCATGCAAAGTTGCCTGGTAATCCTCTTCCTGATCCGTTGCCCGGAACAAAGACGTTGACAAAGGCAGAGTTGGATTATGCACGGAAGAGTTTGCAACTTTTGACCGAGTTGAAAGAAAACAAGATTCAGATGGAATACCCTTTGCCAGAGAGCATGTTGAAGCCCAAGAGTCAGCCAGAGTATTATGATAGGCTGATTAGGAGTATTGAGAGGGCAGTGAAGGGGCAGAGCGTTAGTCCGAGTCTGGGAGAACGAGTGAGGAGGTTCTTTGGTCGTGACTGAAGCTTTTCTGAGCAAATTGCACGCTTGTGGTTAGTTTTTGAACTTGATTTCACTCTCACACTTTTTCACATGTCTTGAAAGCGGGGTTGAGATGGATTGTGAATTGAACATCGAGAGATACAAAGGATCAGTGAGCCGGCCTAAGCATCTCAGTAGTAGCCTCGATAGCATCAGGATATCTAACTCCACCACCATACCTAACCTTATCCATGATCTCCATTGTCAACTCGCTATCTTTCCAACTACATCTTTCTTCCTCCAACTTTCCATCCCTGATTGCTCTAGCGCAAGCATCAGCTTCCCAAAACATTCCATGACCTGGAATATCAAACTTGTTCTCTTCCTTCTTACCGGTATAAACCCCGTCTTGATCTTTTTCGTGAATAGTAAAGCTTTCTGGTCTGAAAGGAGCCCAAGGAATCGTCATATCTGCCTTATCTCCTTGAATAAGCACAACGTATTTCTCGCTGCTTCTAACTGTCATGTTTGTTGTTGCGACACCTTGAGCGGAGATAGTGGGAAAGTTAAGAACCATAGTTGCAAACTCGTCCACTCCTGTCAACTTGGACTTGACTATGGAACCAGTTACCTCGGGAGGGGTTTTATGGTTATCTGGATCAGCGTAAAGTGTGATCATTTGCCAAGTCAGTGCGTAGATACCAAGGTCTAATAGGGCACCACCACCGAGGTCAGGATTGAAAAGACGATGTTTTGGATCAGGTTTAAACTGCATGCTGAAGTCACTAAACACCCTTCGAATCTTGCCCAATCTTCTTTCTTGATGAATCAACCTTTGCACCTCGAGCACGATTGGGAAAAACCTGGTCCAAACAGCCTCCATCAAAAACAACTTGTTCTCTTTCGCCACTTTGATGAGGTGCTTGGTCTGAGCAGCGTTGATAGTGAACGGTTTCTCACAGCAAACATGTTTTCCAGCGTTCAAAGCGAGAAGAGTGTTCTCATAGTGATGAGAATGAGGAGTGGCGATGTAGATAATCTGAACCGAGGGATCGGAAACAAGTTCTTGGTAAGAACCGTATGCCTTGGCGTCAGGGGCTCCGATGGACGAAAGAAATTCCGAGGCTCGAGAGCAAGAAGTGGAAGAGGCTGCAGCAACGATGCTGTGTTTGACATCGCTGACGTTCCGGGTAGAAGGATCGATGAGAAGGTCGCGGGCAAATTTGTCGGCGATACCGCCTGTGGCGAGGATTCCCCATTTGAGTTCAAAGGTCATTTCTGCGTGGGATCGGGTTGATGGAGATAGGAGTTGTGAGAAAGGCGATGATGTGGTTGGAATAAGAGTAAGACCAGTTCCAGAGGAGATAGATAATATATGCACCAGGAGGGTTCTACAGCGTTCGAGATTCAGTGAAGAGAAAGCCGCCGACTTGCCATATGCATAGCCGCTTTTCCTCGCTGTCTTTATCGCCGTCGGTCGTTCTGATCGCTCAATTAACTTAAGTCCGAGCGCAACAATGTTCGACCGACTTCACCACACACTTCTCACGAAAAGTAAGGTTGGGTCTAACATTCTCGAAACGGGCGAAAAGAAGGATGACTGAAAATAAGCGCCGTGAACCGGCACTCGAGTCTTCCCCACATCCGATACAGTTGCGCGCTTCTCTTCTCTTTGTCTTTGCTTTCTTGCGACCATCACGACCAACTCTCACTCCTTGACAAAGTCCGAAAAAGGCTCGCAGTCAAGAATGTCCGCGAACAATAACGCCACCGCAAAGGCACCACCAGCATCAGCGCATGTAGAAGACGTTGACGATTTGGATGATCTTGATGGTAAGCATCATTCCTCCCCCATCCGTACTCTAGGCTCTTTCCGGATCCGCGACTGACTTTGATCTCGATTTTGACCCTGTGATGTACAGACTTACTGGATGAATTCCACAAGCCCTCAACTAGTTCAGCCAAGCCTGCGACAGAGACCAAGCCACAAGCATCCACAGCCACAGCATCATCATCGGCAACAGAAGCTAAGAAGGATGCTGCCAGTGATGGGGAGCAAGACGATGCAGGACTCGACGATGTTCTCTCTCAAGACTTTGCCAAGGAACTCGCCCAAGGTATGCAAGCTCTGATGAAGGAGCTGGGAGGACAGGCAAATGGAGATGCTGAAGGACTCATGGCAGGTGCTCCCGGTGGTCCTGGTCCAAATGGAGAGTTTAATGAGCAAGAATTGATGAAGCAGTTTGAAGCTATGATGGCTGGCTTTGGCAGGCCCACTCCTCCTGCCCCTTGCTCTTCCTCCGCTGCTACTCTCACTTGCTCCGACGCCGGTCCTTCGACCTCCCGCGAACCCCCTGCGTGCAGCGGCAAACCAGCCAACTTCAACGACGCGATCTCAGCAACCATGGCCAAACTCAAAGAATCCGACGCATCCGCCACCTCGTCCACTTGCGCCTCTTCCAACCCTTTCGCCGGCCTTTCCGGTGCCGAAGGGGAAGAAATGGCTAAACTCCTCGCTGCTCTCGGTGGTTCGGGCGACCTTTCCGGTCTCGAAGGTGCCATGGACAATCCCGAATTAACCAAAATGCTCGAAGGAATGATGGACGAACTCATGTCACGCGATATCCTCTACGAACCTCTCAAAGAGCTTCGTGACAAATATCCTGCCTACCTAGCAGGAGATGAAAGCAGAGGAATCTCGCAAGAGGATAGGAAGAGATACGAACAGCAGAGTAAATATATCGATGGGATCGTAAAGATTTTCGAGGAGCCAGGATATGATGCCAAAGATAAGGAAAAGGCGGGGAGAGTGCAGGAATTGATGAATCAGATGCAGGATTGTGGTAGTCCTCCGAAAGAGATTGTAGGAGATATGCCGAGTGAGTTGGAGAACTTGCCTGGGTTTGGAGGCGGTGCGGGGGGGAATGAGGAGTGTGTGATTATGTAGTAGCTGCATTCATAGCAAGGATCATCTTCTCCGATCATGTGTAATGCCTTGTGCTCATTGCTTACGTGCGAACGAATGTACGACATACGACCCGTAGAAGCTTGCTCTGGTCTCGAGCGTGAAAAGGGAAATTGGCAGCTCACGTGACGTCAAACACGCGTCACCTTTTCAATGCTGTGAGATGCGGTACTGTAACACCTGGATGGCATTGATGTTCAGGGAGGACAAGGTGAGATATTGAGAGTTGACCCCTTTTTGACGCGCCATGAATACAATCCGAGACAGTCTTGTATTCAGAAGCGAGAACAACACCAATACAAAATTCACCCCTTTTCTGCTTGGTTCATTTGTGCAACCCTCGGCCGCTCCTCCTCCCTCCTCTTTCATCTTGCTCGCTTCAACAATGGTATGACAAGCTGGTTGAAAGCTGCAAATCGCTGTGCTGTGCTGTGCTGTGCTGTGCTGTGCTGTGCTGTGCTGTGCTGCCAGTGTGGTTTGAGTCAGCCCTACCTCCGGTTCTTGTCGGCAACTTGGGAGGAAAAAGTAAAAGTCCGTTGTCTTGTGCCTATAACGCAGGGTTCTACGCCCTCTTTCTCGCTCGCTCTGGCTCTCCTTTTGGAAAGTGTGCGTTTCAGAGTGTGCAAACTGAATGTGCGCGCGCAGCCTTGTGCAGTTGCTGCTCCTGCGCCCCCTTTTGAGTTTGGGTGGTCGGCCCAGCATCCCGTCAGAAGGTGGGAATTCTATCCTCCACTCTCTATCAAGACTCAACTTTGCCTTCACCATCATCATCATCATCCACACCACCACCAGCTCGCCAGCAAGAACGACGACGACGACGACGACGACGGCAACAACATCAATACGGTCAGCTCTCCCTTCTGGTCATCAACTTACGCTCGCTCACGACTACGCCCTTTTCACTATACGGACCAACAACCTCATAGCTCCTGGCCACGATGATCGACCAGCAGGCAAAACCAGTCTTGCCGGCTGCTAGCCCCAACGCCCGCAACAGCCCTTTTGCTTACCAGTCCAAATACCTCGAACGATCCGCTTCTCGCAGCAGCACTTTCTCCCTCGCTTCTACCCTCGACTCTGCCCCATCCCGTGCTTCAGCAGCTACAGGTCTCCAGCACTCTGGCTCCGTTCGACGCTTCCCTGCCCCTCATCGTCACACCGCGTCGTTGGATCCTCAACGAGCGGCTGAGTTGCGTGCCGCCGCTGCTGCAGCGTCTTCTCCTTCAGCCCACAGCCCCACTGCTTCCCCGCTCGGGCCCTCTGCAGGCCAGTTCGGCTCCAACGGCAGCATCGCCAGCATCGCCAGCATCGCCAGCATCGCCAGCTCCGGCTCCAACGCTTCCGTCAGCGCAACCACCTCACCCGTGCCTGCCACTTTCAGCAAAGCCACCTTCCCAACTGCTTCTCGTGGCGCCAATGGCAGACCTATCTCGATGCCGCCAGCGCCTCGTGAAAACTTGTTCCATTCTTCCACTGTCGGTCGCGCCCGTGCTTATTCGCCGACAAAGGAACGCAGCTATGATTCGCCCTTGTCTTCTCCCAAGAAGGACGACTCGTCCTGGATCCAGTCTCCTTCCACTCCCACCCAGCAGGGCAGTTTCTGGAGCAATGGTGTCAACGGTGCCACTTCTGGATCGTCCAACGGTCCATCACAGCTTCACTTAGGCGGCGTCAAGGACCTTAAGCGATCCAGTGTGGGTGCGCTCAAGATGATCAAAGACTTTACTAAAAAGACGGACGATCTCGGTGCTTATGGCGATCAGCATGCTCATACACGCATGACTGTGGGTCGATCGCGGGGTCAACGCACTCAGAGCATGGACGCTACTGCTTCGCCCCTCGCCAACAGTCTCAATGGCCTCAATCTCGAGCCGACTATCGAACAAGGTTGGCAGAAACCCGGTCGGCCAGGTCGTATGGAGAGCGAGGATCAGGAAGGCGAGATCGTTCTTCCCGGTATCACTACCGGTGCTGAGGATGTTGCTGGTCTTCACGGACGTATTCGTCTCGCACGTGCTGATGGTCCGGGCACCACGGCTCTAGGTCGTGCCACTACCACTTCCTCGTCCTCCAGTCTTCCCTTCACCAGCTCTAGCAAGTGGATGGACACTCAGCGTCATCTTCTTCAAGCATACGAGTATCTCTGCCACTGCGGTGAAGCCAAAGAATGGATGGAGCTTCACGTGGGCGAACACCTCGGAGATGTCGTCGAGATGGAAAATGAGATGCGCAACGGTATCTTCCTAGCCAAACTCGCAAAGAAGTTTGAGCCCGAATGCGTCCCACGCATCTTTGTCCATCCTAAGCTGCAGTACCGTCACACCGACAACATCAACTACTTTTTCCGCTTTATTAACCAGGTTGGGCTACCCATCTTTTTCCAGTTCGAGTTGACTGACTTGTACGAGAAGAAGAACTTCCCCAAGGTCGTTTACTGCATTCATGCACTCAGTCACGTTCTGGCTCGTCAAGGAAGGGCCTTGAAGGTGGGCAACTTGATCGGAAAGCTCGAGTTCACCGATGATCAGTTGCAGAAGACCCAAAAGGGATTGGATGCAAGTGGTGTTGCTATGCCTTCGTTTGGTGGTGTTGGCAAGGCTCTGGCCAAGGAGATGAACATGGACCCTGAGCCGGAGCCGGAGACCGAGCAGGAGAGGATCGATCGCGAGCTCATGGAGAACATCGATTCTGTCGTGGCGGCACAAACTGCTGCAAGAGCAGTCTTGGCTAGCAGGCGATTCGCTGACCGACTTCAGGCCGAGATTCGACGTCGTCGCGAGGAAGAAGCGAGACTCGCTGCTGCGGCTGCCGAGGCAGAACGTGTGCGTCGTCTCGAAGAGGAGGAGCGTCAACGTCGGGCTGAAGAGGATCGCATCCTTTCTCGTTGGGCTCCGCTCATGCAAGCACAGATCCGAGGTGTTCTTGCTCGTCGCAGCTTCCACCGCAAGCAAGCTGCCATTCACACCAGCACACGCACGTTTGTCGGTCTTCAAGCTGCCTGTCGTGCCAAGCTCGCCCGTCAGACGCATGTCGAGCACGTCAAGCGCGTCCGCGATGCAGGTAACGCTCGTGCTATCGAGCATTTCCAGGCTCGTGCCCGTGGTGCACTCTTCCGCCGTCGCTTCTTCCAAAACATCCAGGCGCTCGACAAGCACGAGACCGGTGTGATTGGATTGCAAGCACAGATCCGTGGTCGTCTAGCACGCGCTGCTTACGAGAACCTCATCTATCGACTCGCCGATTCAACCGAGGATGTGATCAAGATGCAGGCTGCCTGCAGAGCTGTCCTTGCCAAGCAGAAGCTTTTGAACACTATCAGAGGTCTTCGGAGCTCGAGTGATGCGATCGTTGCAGTTCAGGCTCAGATCCGAGGTGTACTGGCACGTAAGGATCATGTTAGGATGCGATCTGCCTTGCAAAAAGTGGAAGTCAAGGCGGCTGTGGGTGGATTGCAGTCGTTCGCCCGTGCTGCTCTTGCGCGTCGCAAGCATCAGGAGCAGAAGAAGCAACTTGACTTTGTCACACCCGATGTCGTCGGTATCCAGGCTGCAATCCGAGGCATGCTCGTTCGCCAAGAATACGACTGGTGGAGAAACCACCTGGTTCAAAGCGAACCGGTTGCTGTTCATCTTCAATCACTCATCCGTGGACTGCTTAGCAGACGCAAGTTCTTCTCCCGCCTCCGACACTATCACGAGCACATGGATAAGGTCGTCAAGATCCAGAGTCTCTTCCGGGGTCGACAGCAGGGTGAACAGTACCGCAGTCTTACGATGGGTAAGAATGTTCCTGTGGCTACGATCAAGAACTTTGGCCATCTGCTCAACGATTCCGATGCCGATTTCGAGGACGAGATCGAAGTCGAACGATTGCGAAAGCTCGTTGTTAGCGCTATTCGTGAATCGCAGACGCTCGAGAATGACGTTAGCGAGTTGGACACCAAGATCGCATTGCTCGTCAAGAACAAGATTGGCATCGAGGAGTTGATCAAAGCGAAAAACGAGCGTGGACTGCTGGGTCAGCGAGAGGCTGCAGCAGCAGTGCAGAAGCATAACTCGGTCTTGGTTGCTGCTAATGATCCGTTTGCTGATCACGCACTGGATAGAGCGTCGAGGCGGAAGTTTGAACTGTATCAAGAGCTGTTCTACGCTTTGCAGACTCGACCGGAGTATCTGGCTCGATTGTTCGCACGTGTAGGCAAGCTAGACATGGCTGATCGCGACAAACGACAGGTGGAGAAGATCGTCCTCACCCTGTTTGGCTATGCGCAAAAGGCGAGGGAAGAGTTTTTGCTGCTCAAGCTTTTCCAGCGTTGTGTTCAGGAAGAGTTGACTTTTGTCTCGACGGTGCAAGAGTTTATTCGGGGTAACGTGCAGTTTATCAAACTGGTTGCACAGTACCATCGTGGTGCAAAGGAACGCAAGTACCTTAAGGATCTTCTCTCGCCTCTTGTGTCGGATATCACGGCGCAGGAAGGGTTGGATCTCGAAACAGATCCTTGTGCTATCTACCGCGCTACGATCAACCAGGAAGAGATGGAGACCGGTCAACCTTCTCGTCGCCCCCTGGAAGTGCCATTTAATGATGCACTGGCGGATCCGATGGCGAGGACGATCTTTATCCGTCACTTGCAGTCGCTTCGAGCTACCACCGAGGCCTTCCTGACCGCTATTCTCGGATCTACTCGCAAGATGCCGTACGGAGTTCGATACATTGCAAGAGAGCTTTTCCGTGCTCTTCAATCCAAGTTCCCTTCGGAACCTGAGGATGCACTGATCAAAGTCGTCGGACACTTGGTCTACTATCGCTACCTCAACCCTGCTATCGTTGCACCAGAAGGTTTCGATGTAGTCGAGACCCTCGTTGGACCTGTTCAGCGAAAGAACCTCGCCGAGGTCTCCAAGATGCTGACTCAGATTGCTGTCGGCAAGCTCTTCTCTGATGACAACCCTTACCTCCAGCCCTTGAACGAGTATGTTTCGCATGCATCTGAACGATTCTTTAAATGGTTGAAGATCATCATCGATTGTCCCGATGCAGAGATGCAATTCTCCGCAGACGAGTTTTTGGATCACACCGTTCAACAGAAACCCGTGATCTATATTTCTCCCAACGAGATCTACTCGATGCATCTTCTACTCGCTCAGCAAGTCGACCATCTTGCACCTCATCACGAGGATCCTCTCCGCATCATCCTTGGCGAGTTGGGCGCTCCTCCGGTCTCCAACACCCAGGAGCTTAATTCTGCACGAGACAGCGAGATTACTTTCGAACTTGTTTCTCGTATGGCTACGTTGCAAGATCCCGAAGCGGAAAGTAAAGCTTTATTCGTCGAGACTAAAAGATTGGTGTTATCGCTGTTGAAAGTTCAATCGGGTAAAACACTTGTTGATGTCTTTGTCGCACCTGTGACGGATAGAGAAGAGTTACAATGGGAAGAAATCGTCTCGCTTGAAATCGCAGCTGAACGTCAACGTCAACGAGGTCAACGTCCACCTGGTATTCCAACCTACTCCACTCCTGCTGGTAGACTCGAAGATGTTCGACGTCTTACTTTTTCCGAACTCAAAGCTAGGACGCTCGAAAATATGTTGAGTTTGGAAAAACTTGGTAAAGTCTCCCGTTGCAATAACTACCAAGACATGCTCAACGCTATTGCTATCGATATCCGCAACAAGCACCGAAAGCGTATCCAGCGTGCCAACGAAAAGCAAGCTATGCATTCCACACTCAAGCAACTAGCAGAGAAGAAAAGCTATTTGGAAGAACAAATCAATTCATACCACTCGTACATTGATGCATCAATGCAAACGATGCAAGGAGGTAGAAAAGGCAAAAAAAGATTCGTTCTACCTTTTTCACAACAATTCTTCCACCTTCGTTCACTTAAAGCAAACGGTGGTAAAATACCCAAGTTCGGAAGCTACAAATACTCTTCTACCAAACTTTTGGAAAAAGGTGTGCTTACCCGAGTAGACCTCGCTCCCCTACCCACTTGCAACTCTGCCAACAAACCTCACTCGGCTACTACCCCCTCCAAACCTTCAGAAGCAACAGTGGGAGATGTAAACCTTACCATCTCTTCAGATCAACCAGGCGTGTTCAGAATACAGGCGCTCACCTACACCTCAGACCTAAGAATAGAGGATTTACTAGAAGCTCAATTCAACCGCCAAACCGAAATCGACGTGTTGGATGGAAACGCTCGCGTCCGCGTCAATATGTTGATCTATTTGATCAATAAAAAGTTCTACGCTTAGCCACCAGCCCGCCAGATCGTGGTAGAACAACGTTGCGCCCTCTTTCTACTTTTTAACCCCGGGTTGGTTCAATATGTTTTGGTTTGATCGTTCTGTATACTATCTTTTCCCCTTTTCTTGCAATTCCGGAAAACCCTTTGCTTTGATCGTTCAACGGTTGTCGAATAACACGCTCAGTCTTGCCCTTGTTAGCAGACGGACGAGCTACAGTTGTAGGCGATAAAAAGGATCGCATGACTTGATTACGAGAAAGCGGGTAGCGATGCAAGAACACAATTCAGAGAGCAAAAGGAAATGAAAGCGAAAGGGCAGGGGGGGAGGGTTTAAGCACGTTTCCGTTTGCCAAATCGTCCACCACCTTTGTTATGCTGTCCAGTAAAATGTCTTTTCACACCCGCCTTTAACGCATTCCCACCTGCGTTCACTCTTTCCCCTCCGCCTCCTGCACCGCTCTGCCCCACACCTTCATTTCCCTTGCGACCAGCCTCTGTAGTGTCCTTAAACGTCAAATCTATGGCCTTGAAAAGAGTGCTGCTGGGGATCTCCATACATATCTTATCCACTTTTTCCTTTACTTCCCGCACCTCTGTTGCAGAGGTGGAGCGTTCGAGAAGAATGTTGAGCAAACTCAGCAGTACCCAGCCTGGATAAGTTGTGGTTGTGGTTAGACAAGTTGTGGCTGCTGCGTTTGCGAAGAATGCGCCAGTGCTGGTAGAGTTTTGGGGTGGTGCGGCAACTCGTTCTCCTTTTACAAGACGAGCGACAATTTCGATCAAGGATCTTGCCATGCGGATATCTCTTTCCTTCTCCCCATCCTCACCCTCGCCCTCGGTTTTCAATTTCGACTTGCAAAGCAGTTGATCAACCCACCTCCTTCTCTCCCTCTGACTCCCAACGAACGATTCCTTCACCCAATCGTACAACCTAGTCTGCATGGACGGAGGCGGATCAGGATCGAGTACTTCTATCCTGCCCGCCCATACATGTTGTGCTGTTCCGACAGAGACGGCGGTCTCAGAACGACCTGAGACGGCGGCACTACCACGCTGCAGGGAGGCAAGGAAGGTGGCAAGGTCATTCTTGCGCAGCCAGGTGGGTTCGGGGAGTGGAGCGGATGGGTCCAACCGCACCAGGATGGTGAGATCAGAGGAGGAGGCAAGACGAAAGAAAGGAGGTAGTTCGAGATGTTCTGCTGCAGAAGGTGGTCTGGTGTCGGACGATGCGGGTTCGGTTAGGGAGGACCAAGCGGTGGCGATCTCATTTCGTGTGACTGCTATGTAGTTTTCTTGTCCTTTTGCACGTTGCTCGAGCTGTCAATCGTGGGAATGTCAAATTGGAGAAAAGTGCAAAGTCAGCACTGTGCTCACAGGGTGAGTTGTGTGGAGAAAACGTGTCGCTAAAGGTCAACTTACCAAAGTCCCATTGCAAACCAGATACTCTTCGCCCTTCTTGCGTCCAGCACTGGCAGTCTGGCGAGACGTATCGATGACGATCTCGACCCAGTGCTCCGAGCGGTGAATCTTGACCGACTTGATTGCTTCAGCGTCGATAGCGAGACGCTTTCTGTTCGCGGCAAAAGACAAGAAGATGCGATTCAGGGAGAGTTGAGGCGGGCCTTTTGCCTGGGGTCCGGATTCAGCTGCAGATTTCGGCTTCTTGCCTTTCGATGAGGCTGCGGTTGCTGGTTGGTCTGACTGCTCGACCTCGTTCGACGGTTCTACTGTGGGTGCTTCTTCTTCTTCTTCTTTGTTGTTCTCCTCATGCTTGGCTTCTTCCTCTCCTTCAGGAGGCTCTGCAGCGAGGTCCTCCGCTGGCTGCGCTGGCTGCTCTTCCGAGGCCTTCTCATCCGTTGCAGCAGCACCTGAGGCGGTGAGTGCAGCCTCGACCCTGACCTCCTCGACTGTCGCTACGTCTTCATTCGTAGGGTTCTCCGCCTTAACTTCTGCCACCAGCTCCGTGTCTGCCTCGGACGCAACAGAAGAACCTTCAGCAGCCTGCTCTTGACCTTCCGCGACGGCTTTAGTCTCGACCACGTCAGCAACTTCCTCAGACTTCACCTTTACATCAGTGCTAGCGATCGCATTGGCTTCCTGCATCTGCTCGG
Organism: Ustilago cynodontis; assembly: GCA_928865425.1. Lineage (NCBI taxonomy): Eukaryota > Fungi > Basidiomycota > Ustilaginomycetes > Ustilaginales > Ustilaginaceae > Ustilago > Ustilago cynodontis. The sequence goes on along the minus strand of CAKMXY010000021.1, from coordinate 287,774 downwards.
CTTTAGGACCTGTAGGAGCACCTTCAGGACCAGCATTGGACATAGCCGCGAAGCAGAAACGAAGCTTGGTCGAGTCGCGAAGGTTGGCCATCACCTTTGCTCGATCAGCCTTTAAGCCTTTGGTGGCCTTGGCAGCCTGCTTGCCATTCGTCAGCTCACTGCTGGGTTCAGGAGTCGGAGCAACGGAATGTTGAGCGTGAGATGCGACCGTGTCTGTTTCAATGTGAGACATTGAAACATCTTCGTCGCCATTTGCTTCAGGCTGATCCTCTGCAGCATCAGGATCTGCAATTGTGTTGCCATCGGCGTCAGCATCAGCCTCTGGCTCGGCATCATCGTCGGCATCAGCATCGAGATCTTCGTCGACATCAGCATCTGCTTCGCCATCGGCATCGTCATCTGCTTCAGCTTCCGCGTCGTTGTTTGCACCAGCTTCGGCATCGAGTGCATGTTCATTGTGACCCGCCTCTTCGTCGTCGTCATTGTTGATCTCATTAGAGTCCGGCTCAGCTTCGACAGTTGGATCCGCGTTCTGGTTCTCGTTCTCCTCATCGTTGGGTACGTCGTGATGAGTCGTCTGGGCCTCGTCTAAGGCAGCTGTCCGCTCATCGCCCTCAGCTTGAGCGTCTATGCCTCCACTGCTCTCGTCATTGCCGCCTGCTTGTGAGGCGACATCAGCTGCGGCCTCTTTTGACTCTGCAATCCCTTCATCCGGTTCCTGCTTCAGTGTGGCTTCATCATCGACAGCTCGAGCACTCTTCGAAAGAGCTTCTGACCCAAACCATGACCAATCAAGCTCCTTGATCTCCAGACCGAGGATGCGGAAGTCGGCGTGAGCTCGTTTCGAGCTTATGCCATGACTGCTGTCCTTGGCCGAAGCATTCATGTCAACGGCGTTAGAGCGTGCAGCAATGGCATTCTTAGCGTTGTCCGCAGAAGCATTGGTTCCCTTTTTCGCAGTTGAAGAAGCATCGTTGTCACCTTTCCCAGCCTTGTTTCTAGCACCATTCGGACCGCGCGGGGCATCAATCGGGATCATGTTCTGAGAGCTAAAACCTGGCTTGGTCACCGAGCCCGCACCATGAACAGAAGAACCGCCTGCACGTCTACCGTTCTTGTCGCTGTGGACAGAGCTAGCAGTGGATGCGTGACGTCCTCCACCGGCACTCTGGCCAGCAGGTCCACTTGGAGCTGCAGCCGCTGCAGACGGAGTATTGGCACGTGGACCCCAAGCTGACGCTGGACCATTCTGTGCTCGGTGGGAATTCACAGAAGCATTCGGATTTGCGGGAAGAGCAGCGCGTTGGCCGCCAGATGGCCCCTGAGATAAGTTGCCGCGATTCTGAGCTCCGTTTCGATTCAGACCACGACCTGGACCATTTCCGACGCCGACGCCACCCCCTCCTCGCCCACTCTTGCCTCCTCTTGCGGATTGAGCCGTTAGGCCACCCCTACCCGCACTTCCTGAAGCGACACGCCCGAACTTTCCTTGCTGACCCGGTTGTGGACTCATGTGTGGAGCGACAGGAACTGACATAGGCCCTTGCCAAGCATAGAGCTGCTGTTGCGGCGGCGGAGGTGGCGGATTGGCAGCACCTGGACCATATGGACCCGGAGCACCACCAGCGATGTTTCCTCTCATCGGTGCCACGGGTGCTGCGCCAGGTGCACCGTATGAAGGCACAGGCGCAGGTGCAGCAGGAGCTTGGTAGCGTGCTTTCTTGCTTGGCGGACCCGCCTGACTGCCTGCAGCGTAAGCGCCTGGCCAATTCTGAGCATTGCCATTGTTCGCGGCTAGATTCTGATGCTGAGGTGCGGAAGGACTGTATCCATAAGAGGGAGGCGCTGGAGATGGAGAATGCATAGCGGGCGCGGAGGCTTGGTACGGATACTGAGCGGGCTGCGGTTGTTGTTGCTGGGTATGCGGACTGTAAGCTGCAGCTTGGTTGTGAGACGAATGTGCTGCATTTTGACCACGATAGGCACCGGAATGCATGGGCTGCGGTTGTATAGGAGGAGCATGAGCCCCACTAGCAGGAGCAATGGGGCCACCCTGAGGAGCATAGTGAGGCTGCTGTTGCCACTGCTGCTGGTTCCATTGTGGCTGGTAAGGAGAGGCAGCACCAGCACCGTTCATGGGTGCTGGTGCTGGTGCTGCTGCTGCCGCTGCTGCATTGCGACCAGGACGCACCGAGCCGTAGCCGTAATTGGCATAGGCTGGCGGTGGTGGAGGACCTGACGATGGCAATGGAGGTGCTGGGCCAGCAGGCGGGGGAGGCTGTCCGCCATACGCCTGCTGCTGAGCACCCTGCCCCGTATAGGGGTAATTGCGCTGCATCGACCGCAGCTATCAAATAAGAACGAACCTGAGCAAGAGTCGAAATCGAGCCTTACCAAAGCGGAATATAGAGGCAAACCTGGAGCGATCGAAGAGATGCTAGGAGTTGCGAGATGCAGCGACCTGTCAAAGGGGACAGCGAGAAGTGGAAATGCTGGGATGACTTGCGATACAGTATGGTTGTTGGAAAGGAAGAAGCGCAATGGCTAAGCCAATTACAGTACTGTACTGTATGTTGTGATTGCGCGAAGGTCTGAGCGCCAACTGCACCCACGTTGCTGCTGAGAAAGAGAGCCGGCCGGCTGTTCCGTGCGCTGCTGCTGTTTGCTTGCGGAATGAAAAAGTGCGGAACTCGGAGGATCCGCGGCTGTGTGACTTTTGTTCGCGTCAAGGCGCAAGCAAGACCCTCTCTCGCTCATGAAATCTAGACTTGCTCCGCGCCAGACACGCCAGAAAGTGCACATGAACCCTCTCTCTCGCTCTCGCTCTCGCTCACTTGGTAGCAAGCAGCTGTCACTTCTATCATCAAACCAACACAAGCTTCGGTCTCGGTCTCGGTCTCGGCTCGTCCGACAAAGTTAGAGCCTAACTCTATTGTTCAAAAGCATAGAGACTACTGCAACAACAATCGATACTGGAGCAGGGCCTCATTTCCAGCTTGCTTTACACATTCATCACTCGGTTGACGATGCAGATGCAGTCACATAGCCTCCCACTGGCGCTTCTCGATCTTTGCTAAGGAGTGCAACCACCGACTGCCTCGGTGCCTCCTTCGGCTCCTCCGTACGCCTGCGGTCGGCGGCGAATTGGCTCATAGATCATGAACGGGCAGAACGGCTGGCATGCTGATCAGCAGCAACAGCAATATGCGCAATACACATCATACCCTGGACAAGCTCGACCGCAGCAACAGCAGCAGCAAAATCAGCTCAACCCACAACAGCACTATCAGAATCAGCAATATGCGCAACAGGTGTCAAGTGCGTTTGCTGGCGGACCATCGTCGAGCATAGCTCACCAGCCGCAGTACCAGAACATGGACAAGATGAATCAGTCGCAACGCTACCAGTATGCAAGTGGCGCAGGTATCGATTCAACGTCAACTCTATCAGCTGCGTCTTATCCTTCTTCTTCGAGCGGCTACTACGGCAACACCCCACAGGTGCAGCAGTCTCCATCAGCACCGGCTCATATGAACATTCCTAGACGAGAAAGTGGCAGCTCGCGCTCCGGCAATGGCATGGTTAACCCGAATCAGCCTCCGCATCAGATGCAACAGTCTCCTTACATGCAGCAGCAGCAGCAGCAATTCGGTCAACAGCAGTACAACAGTGGAACGCAGCTTCCTTGGGAATACACAAATTCACACACAGCCGCCCCTCAGCATCGTCCTTCAGCATCGGCTGGGCCCTCGCAGCAACCGCAGCAACATCAGCAGTATGCATATGCTCAGCAACTGGCGTCCCCGTCCAACCAATCCACTCCGCAGCATTCCTTGAGGCCTCCGCAGGCGACCGGACAATATGGAATGGAATCACCGTATGCGCCTTCCACCGGAACGCGAGAACGACTGGCCATGTCGCAGTCGCCCATGTCGGATGTTTTCCAGAGTGGTGGACAGCCTGCAGGAAGAACATTCAATCTGATGGCCGGCCTGGAATCGCCTACAAACCCACCTCGGCGTGTCTCTGCTCATGTCGAGAGTCATTATGTCGATCCGTTCGCCGCTCAGCATGGCTTCTCGGCAAACCCGCCTTCGGAAAATTTGACTCTGTCGGGTCAGCATTGGAACACTTCGAGCTCGAAGCGAGCTGGACAACCGCAGCAATGGCAAGCTGCTCCACAGTATGCAAGACCTCCACAAGCGCAGAATGCCGGCTCAAGCTCTACTCTTGCCTCTTGGAACTCCGCCAACCCTTGTTCCAACATGCAGCCAAGCCCATTTAATTCGAACGCTATTCCACATCCACAGCGAAACCCCTCGATTGGCAGGTGAGTGGAACAATTCCTCCCAGAAACAATGCGAAGCTTGGTTCTTGCAGGTCTCGCATGAACGAGACCATCAGGTGGCGCCGGTGTTGCACACCATCTTTTGCTTCCGCAATATCCATTTCGCGATAAAAGAGCCACTCTTCTGACACTGACCCTTTCCCCCCCCCCTCTACTCGTTTCATCACGGACATGTGACTGCGCCAATTTCCATCGCCAACTTCCATCGGGATGTTCCGATTCGTTGACCCATCTTCATGGACCTCGCTCTTGCCTTTCCGCCTCAAATCTCGACATGACCACAGCTCGCCGCATCTTTCCAGCACTTCAAACGTCGCACATTCTCAGCCGAACAATCAGCACAACAACAGAGCGAGTGCAGCTCCGATACCTGCGTACGGACACGGAGGCGCGGGTCCGCAGCCGATGCAGCCAGGGTTTTGCCCTGCACCACCTTCTCGCTCTTCAGTGAGCAGTCTCGATGCCGCTTGGGGTGTACCACCATCTCACGGCTCGCAGTCTGCGAGGGCGCCATCGCATGCAATGCCACACATTGCCGAACCAGGTTCTCCCAGTTTGAGTGTCGCACGAAATCAGGCGTCAGCATCCCGACAGTATACTCAGCAACCGATGCAGTCGCTTCCCTCGTCGTCCCCTGCTTCTTCGACTCTGGACGCAGCTATGTCGGCAAGTCCGAATGTTGTTCTTCTCCAGCCGCAAAAGCAGCTGCCAGCTGTGAACAAGCCTAGCACCATTGGTGCTGCTCCAATCCCAGCATCGGCACCTCCGTCTGAGAAGAATAAGCCCAAGCCGGTCAAGCGCAGGTCAAAGCCCAAGATGAATGTACAAACAGGTCCATCCACATCGAACGCACCTCTCCCTGTCAGCTCTAACGGCAGCTTCCCGATGAGCGACACTGCTCTAGCTCAGTATGCATCCCCAAGTCAGCTTTTCGCCAGAGCGCCTTCCTCGCAGGCAATGCCACCTCCATCGTCAGCTCGCTTCAATGATCCATTCGCTATGCATCGACCTGAAGAGCCCACAACACCACCACCTCCAGCTGCGCAAACCCTGTCGGTTCAGGAAAGCCCTGACCCGCTCAACCTTCTGTCTCCCAGTGGCCACTTCTCGCTCTGGCAACAGCCTAATCCGTCGTCTCTGCCGTCTCAACCTCACAGCGCTAACGGATTCGCTTATCCACACCAACAGTCGACGTCGCAGCAACACGACCTCGCCATGGCGCGGGCTCAAGCTGCCAGCTCTGCGACTACGAGTAAGCGCAAGGAGCCAGCAGCCACCGATAAGCCCAAGAGGAAGCGAACCAAAAAAGTGAAAGAGGAGCAGCAGCAGCAGCAGCCGCCAACACCTACCTTCCGGCTCAGTATCGACAACTCGTCGATGCCAAGTATATTTGATGGAAGCGTGCCTCCAGCGACACAACCGCCTAAGCCAAAGAAGGCTAAGAAGCCCAAGTCCGAGAAAGGCGACCAGTCAATGTTTCCTCAGGTGACCGTAGAGATTCCTTTGTCCGTGCCGAGCGCTGAGCATCCTTTCTACAATGGGCCTTCCTTCGCATCATCCGCGCATGACTCGCCCTCGGAGCACAAAGAGGCAAAGAGGAAGAAGAAGAGGAAGTGTAACCGCAAGTCTTTCTCCGATCTGGTCAACGAGATCGTCGAAGACAGTGACTCTGGGATGGATGCTGAAGGCAGCGATTGGGACGATCTCAACATTCTCGAGGCTTGGGATGCACCTGTGGCCGATGAAGCAGAAGCTGTCTCCGAAGGACCGAAGAATTTAGCAAAGATGAGCAACGGCCCCGTCAAGAGCTCGCATCGCAAGATGCCCATTGCCAAGCTTCAAGGTCTCATTGAGGATCTCTTCGAAGCTGACGATTCGTTACCAGATCGCGATCCTCTCCAGGACATGCTTCCCGGTCAGAGTCTCTCGTCCGCTGCCGATCAATTCTTCGAGATCATCGAGTCGCCTTCCTTCACTGGAAGCGAGTCGCGCTCGATCTTGGTACTGAGAACAGCCGCGCTTCAGAAGCTGCTCCAACTCATCATCAAATGCTCTCGTCCACATACCGAGATTGCAGCCCTAACCGCTAGGACCCAAACAGCAACCGAATCTGGTCTCAGTACGATCCCGAACGCGGATATCACTCGTCTGCTTGCAATTCTCGAACGCACTGCGCGGGTAGGAGAATACCTTGACCCTTTCCCGTCTCAAGTCAATCGAGCGGCTGCATCCGAGCCAACGTCGCCCACCAAGCCCAGAAAGGGTCGCAAGATCGATCGTCAGGGCAAGTCGCCTTCAAAGACACCTGAGCCTGCACAGACGCCCAACGGCAACAAAGCCGACGGAAACGCGGCGCAAGGTGGGACACCAAATGATGACCGAGACCTAGGTTCTGCGGATGAAGAGCTCGAAAAGATCAATGCCTCCTGTGCCGTCATCGACCACGCCATCTTGGCTGCAGAATGCAGTCTTGGCTTCTTGACCGGCGACATGCTACCAAAACAGATTCTGTCCGAGGACCACATCCGTGTCTGCTTCGAGGCGGTCAAGACTTGTCTCGAAAAGATCATCTTGCCATTCATCGAAGCATGCTCAGGAAGCTCCGCTACGGCACCGCATCCACTCCTTGTCGCGCTCATCGACGTCTTGGCTCCGCAGAAGGCTCGCAAGAAGAAAGCAGCTGCTGCCACCACAGAGGAATCGACTTCCAGTACCGCTATCATCTGTCGTAATACACTCTCCGACCTCTTTGCGCATCTCTGTTCGGCCCTCTTCTTCGTTCAGCGAATGGTCCGCATGCCATCTATCGCTCTGTCAGACTCGATCGTTATCAGTGCCGTCTACCTTGCTCTCGGTCCCTTCTTTGTCCTCGAACCGGAGGCAGCGAGCGGAGGTGCTAGCAGCGAGACTGCCAAAGCCGCAGCTCGAGGACGTTCGGCGCTTGCTTCTTTGGGAGGCGCCAACTCGATGAAGACTTTGCGACTGCCTGCACTGAACCTTCTGCGCAGTATCTTTGCCAAGGCGCCGGACCAGCGACAGTGGATGATTGAAGAGATTCTCACTTCTTTGACCAAGCTCACCGACATGAAGAAAAACCGTCGTCAGTACAGTCTGCGCAACGGCAAAGGCATCCACTCGATCAATGCCCTTTTGCTGCAGCTCATCCAGGCTGCGTCGCATGGAGTTGCAAGTTACGCCAAGTCAACGGCGGATCGCCTCTCCAAAGGCAAGGATGCAGATGCAGACGAAGAGAACAACGGAATTGACATGGCCGATGCGGAAGCTGATCCGAGTCGAATGCAGACGTTGGAAGTGGTCATTGATGCGTTCAATGCTACCGCCGGATCCGACACCAATGACGCTAGGGAAGCCGAGATTGCGATTTGGCGACGAGGACTCGAGGGTGCCAATCAATCAGCTCGATCCATCGCAGGCTATCTCATGCAGCGGATCGGCCAGACAAAGGTGGCCAAATCGTCGCAAGAGATGAGCTACGCCTACGTGATCGAGTCGCTCATCCAAGATCTTCTCAGTGCGCTCTTCCTACCGGAATGGCCTGCTGCAGCGTTGATGCTAAGCTCATTCTGTCGCGTATTCGGCACCTATCTCGAAGATCCAAAGAGTCATCCGGACGCCAAGGGTGTAGCGCTCGAGCAGATCAGCCTCGTCGCTGCAAGGCTGCGTCAAAGTCAGCTGCAGCTGCAACCTGCTCCTACTAAGGCATCCCGCAGTCCCAACGGTGAGCAGAGTTCACAGTCTGGACATCGCGACTCAGATAGCTTTGCGCTCAAGCAAGCAGAGCCGCAAAGCCCAAGTAAGCGGCCCAAGTGGACTACATGGGACTATCTTTCGATGCTCAGGGCTTTGCGCGAAGGCGACCGATATGCTATCCAGGAGTTTGTCAACGCCTACAAGTTCATCTCGCGCTTCCTCGCCAAAGCCGGCAGCGAGGACATGTCGATGGAAGGCGCGCTCGAGTTCCTGTTGGTACAAGCCGAAGGCGATCTGGCAACCGCGTGGGCTAAGGCTGAGGAAGACAAACAAGCACTCGCCGACTCCGAGGCCGACACCGCAGTGCAGATCGCCAAGCTGCAGCACTTCCGTGAAGAGCTCGACGCTGCAATGCTGACGCTCTCGGAGCTCGATGCGACTCTTGGTGACACATCATTGGCCGCATTCACCTCGGACGAGAAGATGCTGGAGAAGGCGACGGACCTTTCCGAACGTGTCCTGATCGCCAGCAGCTCCATGATCTCGTACAACGTGCTCAAGGATCTGCTGGTTGAAGGTCTCAACAACCCCATCATCGCGAACCGCAGCAAAGCTTTGCGAGGTATTGACCGCATCGCACAAGTAGATCCCGACCTGCTCGACGAGGATGCCATGCGCAGCGCCATTGAGGTCCGTTTGCGTGACTCGAGTAACACAGTCAGAGAAAGCGCGGTCGCCCTGTTCGGCAGCTACGTCCTCAGGAAGCCGCAGCACATTCCGAAATACTACCAGCAGCTGGCTGTGCGAATCCTTGACACCGGTTTGTCGGTACGAAAACGCACGGTGCGTCTACTCAAGAGCCTGCACGAGGCGACGGATGACCAGCGCATTCGAATTGATGCATGCGCCCGCATCGTTCGGTGCATCAATGACGAAGACACGGTCATCCAGGACATGGCTGTGCTCACCATCGGTGAAATGTGGCTTGACATGGATATCGACGCTCGTCGTCTGTACACTCGTCGCAGAGGTACGCCGCTTCAGTCCACACCAACCCCAGCTCCACCTGCAGATGCGACCGAAGCCAAGGAAGGCGACGCAGAGGCATCTCACAAGCCAGCTGAGGACGTGCATGCAGGAGGCAACGACGCGCAGCCGATGGACGTGGAGCCAGTCGAAGAGACGGACGCGGATAAGAAGGTGGCCGACACGATAGAGATCATCATGGCGGTAGCAGATGTCATCAAGGAACGTCCCTCGCCGCTGGAGGAGATGTTCAGACGTCTTTTCAAGGACAAGAGTGAAGCTGAAGCCGCTGAACTGCACGCCAAGCTGCAAAAGCTCGGCGACTCGATGATCGATAGTCTTGTCGAAGGTAGCGGCGCATCCAACGTCGATACGGTCAAGCGTATTCGCATCGTGCAGTTGCTTGTCACCACCAATCCTGCCATCTTGACCATCTCCAAAGCCAAGTTGCTGCTTCCATATCTCAAAGCAGCACAGACGAGCGAAGAGATGCAGATTATGGACCTGCTGCTCAAGATCTTCCGATCCTGTCTGCCCCACATGCCCAAGACTGCACTCGCCTTCGCCGAGTCTTTGGAGAAGAGCTTGCGTCCTCTCGTCAATCGTCCGCCACCCAGAGCGGGCTTGCACTTGCTGCAGGAGCTCATTGCATGCTACTGTGCTGTCATCACGACCCACACGCACAACTTCAAGTTGTTGATCCAGACGCTCAAGGCATGCTTCGTTCGTGTCCAGGCGATGCGGCAGATGGCGCTCAAGGGTCAGAAGATTGAGGACAACAAGGCGTGGATGACACTCATGTCGCTTACCGCTTCGTTGTGCGAGCATGCTGACTTTGACGAAATCCGTAAGAAGCATCCCGAAATGGCGCCTGAGATTGATACGCTCAGTAAGGGTCCGCTGGTCGACACGGTGTCGAGAGCGTTGCTTGACATTCATAAAACCGGTAGCGAGACAGTGCGCTCCATCTCACTGCAAAACCTTGGCTTCATCTTCCGAGCTCATCCGACTCTCATGACCAAGCCGTCTATGACTGCGATGATGGACGACATCTTTGCATCAGGCTCATTGCAGGACCGCGCAACGCTGCTCAAGATCATCCTCGACTTCCTTAGCGCTGACTCTCTGCGTCGCAACCCAGACAATGCCGTCGTCAACGTGGGCACTGGCCGTCGCAAGCCTGAGAATCCTGATGCAGGCAGCGTTGATATGACAATCTTGGTCGGCAATACCGAGACTTTCGCAGACACAGGTGTCGGCTCGGCCATGATGCAACGTTATTCGGAAGACGTGCTTAAGGCGACGCTTGAGGTGTCCAATCCTTCTTTGCAGCGCACTGCCATTGACATTCTGCGCTTTACCGTGCTGCAAGGACTGTCTCATCCGATTCAGTGTGTCCCCTACCTTGTCTCGCTCGAGACGCTCGAGGACCGCAAGATCCGCAGTCGAGCCATGGAGCTGCACAGTCATTTGGCATCCAAGCACGCATCGCTCGTCCACGCACGATTCTTGGACACTGCCCGTTCGGCTTTCCGCTTCCAGTTGCAGCAAAGTTCTGCAGAGGCACTTCGGGGCTATCGAGTCGACTCCATGCCGACAGCAGTGTTCGGTGCTTGGTACAGCCTGCTGCGTGATCGCCGTGCTACGCGACTTGACTTCCTCAAGCAGATCGTCAAGGCGCTTGACGTCAACACTGCAGCATCGGAATGCGATATGCAAGAGTTGCTCTTCGCCCGCTTCATGGCAGACAACCTTGCGACGCTCGACTACAAGACGATGGAGGAGCTGTTCATTGTTATTGGCGAGTTGCGCTCGATTTTAGCAGTGTCAGGCATGCAAGTGCTGTACATGATCCAGCCGCATCTGCCGAAGCAGGACATGGCTGTGGGTCCATCTGTGGGCACGCCGCCCATGGACGGCGCCATGACGCCACCTCCTCCCGGTACCGGTGTGCTTCCTGGCGGAGACCTGATCAGCCCCTTCGACATGTCTCGCAATCCCTGGCTTTCAGGGGAATGGCAGCTGCAACTGGCTAGCGATGGACCGCAGTCCTTCTCTGGTACGGTGAATCCCACGCCGATCTTTGGCCAACCGCAGCCCTTCCCAGCCGTCAACGGCGATGCATCGCAGAGCGGTAGTCAATCTACGAGTCAACCGTCAGGATCAAAGGACGTGGAGGATGATGCAGCAGCAGGGTCGAAATCTCAAGTCGATCCTATCACCATCGCACGCATGTCAGTCATCTCGGGTACAGCTTTACTACTGCGCAACCATCTCAAGCAGCTCTACGGGCTCAGCGAGGCTCGTTGTGCCAAATTCAACCCTAGCAAGAAGCAAAGCGCTGGAGCGGATAAGCCTGCCACGATGCGGGCATTGTCGGATCCCATGCAAGCTGCACTTGATCTTGGCGCAATGCCCTTTGGGCTTGAGGAGGTCAAGACGGAGGAAGATGCTCAGAAGCAGATGATGGCATACGCTGCAATGGTAGAGAACGAGGGTACAATGATGGAGCCAGAAGATGCGGATGCTTTGGACGATCTTGCGCTCTAAACAGCGTGATTGCTTGGATATCAGCAGACAGAGGCATTCTCATGTTACAAAAACGGCAAATGTCCCGTCCACTTCACAATTCAAGCTCAGAATGCAAACCATTCTCTCCATACATGGACCGAACACAAAAGGTGGGTAAGTGTGCTGTTTGTTCTGTTTCCTCTTCATTGCAGCCGATTCGAGGGTGATGCTAGAAAGGAGATGTTTGCTTTTTAGGTTTGTGCTGCAACTTGCCCGCCCAGGCAAAGACGATGCGCCTGTAGCCACGTATACCTAAGACGAGGTGAAATGTTGCAGCGATGATTGGCAAGGACCCAAGTCAGGTCGATTGCCGACCTTGTGTGTGATATGCCTCCAAAGGAAACCCTTTTTTTTTAAGCGGAAGCAGCGGGAGCAGCGGCAGGCTTGTTCTTCTTCTTTGTCTGACGAACAGCGGTTGCGAGCAGCGCCTTGATCTTTTCATCGGTGACCTGCTTAGTTGGCTTCAAGTTGTCCTCGTTAGCCCAAGTAGGAGCGGGGGTGATCCTAATTGCGCCCTTGGCGTTAACCGCAACAGTGAAGAAGATCTGTGCGGTGACAGCGTTCTTGTCCGAGTCCTCGAGCACGTGGAAAGGAGTGAGCAAACCGTGCTTAGCGCATTCCTGAACACCAATCCTTGCGCGACGAACGTCGTCAAGACTCTTCAAGTTGAAAGGGAAAGAAGCGGCTTTCTTCTGAATCTCGGAGAGAACCTTACGAGAAGTTTGGAGTTTGAGAAGGTAAGTGTTGTTGGATTTACGGTAGATGGTGGTCTTGCTATCATCCGAGCGAGTTTTACCTTCGGCGGAAGTGGTAACGGAGATGTCGACACCGTAGATTTCGTCTTCTTCGAGTTTGACAGTGTCAGGACGGGAACCGGGTTCGGCGTTGAGGACGATTTTCTTTTCAGCGTCGATTTCGTTTTTGGCGAACTGGTTGGTTTGCATACCCTCAACAGCTTTGCATTCGAACTGCTTGATTGCTGCTTCGATCTCCTTGGAAACTTCAGTGTTGAGAACACCAGGCTTCATGACACGAATAGCAACATCAGCAGCAACAAGTGCAGCCTTGATAGCATCAGCAGCCCTGCCCTCAACGGGGTTGGACTTGTCAGCACCAACGACAAAAGTCTCGGCAGCGATAGCGGGCAAGCCGTCAATGTAGGCACCGAGTTGAACCTTGACAACATCACCCTTCTTAAGTGCGATCTTGTCTTCGTCAGTGGGGAGAGGGGCGTAGTTGCAGACGACATTGTTGAGCGAAAGAGTAGTGGGGAATGCAATACCCTTGGAAATACCCTTGCCCTTGTAGATAGCAGCGGTTTCCTCTTCGAGAACCTTGTCACCGACGTTGCAGAGTTCGAGAACAGTCTTGCCTTCGGTAGCGGCTGCGATGACGGCTTTGATGGCTTTAGCAGAGATTTCACCGGCAACCTTGTACTTGGGGAGGATCGAGTCGTTGAAGCTCTCCTCTTTCTGGGCAGCGGCGGGAGCGCCGGCTGCGGGCTTCTGTTGAGCGGCGGACATGGTTTGTATGTGTGAGTGAGTGAATGGGGGTGTTGGATGAGGTGGTGGTGGTGAAAGTGTCCGCAGAAGTGAAGCTGTACTACTAGCAATGATCAATTTCACACCAAAGTCACGAGGCTGCTGCTTCTGCTGCTGCAGCAATAATGCGCCATATTTCTTCTCGCTTGACCTTTTCTGCCCCAGGAGAACGAAGAAATTCCACATTTTTCTTGATAAAATTTCATTCTCGTCCGACAGAGCTCAAGCATTCTTTTGACGCATTCAGACCACTCTCCGTCTTCTCCTCGAATCAGCATCCTTACCGCTGAAGGCATCGCCTACTGTTGCTCATCAGTTCAGCTGTGCATTAGGATGCTTGTTATAAGGAGGACTGAGGTTGCTGAATGCCTAAAATGGCTGTCCGCTCAGCCGCCAAACGAGCAAGCTGCACAGAGGCTTAGGAAGATCGGCATGTCGATCACGTAGAAGAATCTTGCTCCCTGGCTAGTATATGAACGCATACTGAGCTCATGCTGGCAACAAGCTTCGTTAGCGTAGTTGGATTATCGCATTCGTCTAATAGTTGACCCTGTTTTAACGAAAGGTCACTGGTTCGAGCCCAGTACGGAGCAATTTCTTTCTGCATTTCTTTTTCTTTCCTTTGCTTACCTCAATATTCAGCTTGTACCTTCTACAGCTGGTGTGAAGGTCTTCTTTTTCGTTTGTGGCGGACCGCAAACTGATGGTGGCAAAAGGTATATGATAAAGATTTTAATGTAAATACACAGATAGAGCAAGCAAACAAAGCAGTGGTTTAGACCCTGCAGACCTTCAAAGACAGACCTCCCTGAGGCTTCATCGTAATCAACGTATCCATAACAGGTTCCTGCTCCTTCGAAACTGGCTCGAATCTAAAGTTCGACACCAACAAACAGATCGCTGCCTTCATCTCCAGATAACTCATCGTTCTACCGATACAAGCGTGAGCACCAGCAATGAAGGTGATCATTGAAAAAGTCCTGTCGTACTTGTCTGGCAAATCGAACCAACGTTCTGGTTTGAATTCGTCTGCGTCTTCACCCCAGACCTCGGTATCCATGTTGATGCTCCGATTCGAGATGGGTAGAAGTGTACCCTTGGGGATGTAAAGTCCGTCGATGGTAGATGCTTTACTTGCGATCCTGACCGTTCGTGGGACAGGTGGAGTGATGCGCATCGATTCGTTAATCACCGCATCCAAATACGCCAATCCCTTAACAGCGGAATAAGGTGGACGTTCGTCTTGATCGATCAACTCCTTACACTCGTTCCTGAGTTTATCCTGCACTTCTGGATGAGAAGCTAGGTTCCACAGCGTCCACGAGACACCTGAAGCGGTCGTCTCATGTCCCGCACCAAGGAAGGTAAGGACTTGATTGATCATATCTCTCTCCGCCTGTTTCATACTTTTCGGTTTCCCATCGTTTTCGCTAAGATGAGTTTCTTCGATAATATCGATGATGGCTTTAAACTGTCCTGCTTGAGCTGCCCTTTCACCTGATTGGAGCTGCTTGTACAAGATCTGCTTAGAGACTTTTTTGATCCTATGCATACCATTCATCAACGAATAGAACGTGTGCGAAATTGAACCAGGTTTGGCTCTTTGAAGTGGTCCTGCGAAATCAAAATTGTCAGAAGCCCAATCCAACACCGTATCGCCGAATGGGAGGTTGAGGACCATATTGAGTCGAGCTTGATTTCGTCCGTTTTGCATGCTAGTCACCATGTGATAAGCGCTTGCAAGTTCATTGGTGGGATCATTGACACAGTTCGCATCGTAGCCAAAAGCCGTTAAACAGATAATGTCCAGTAACGCCTTGTTAACATATGCATCGCAGTCGATGATAGCGTAGTCATCGGAGGAGTTCTCGACATCTTTGTTCATCTTGTCAATCAGAGGATAGATTTTATCGTAGTAAACCGGGAATTGCTCAATGAGATTGGTGAGGGAAAAAGCGGGGTTCATAGTCTTGCGCATCTTTTTGTGCGTATCACCCTCCACCGTTAGCAAACCGTATCCTGCGATCAAACCTAACAGTTTCCATGCGATAGGTGGTTTGGGATAGCTATACGGGTCTTCGACTAAGATCTTGCGTAGTGCTTTGGGTCGCATGAAATGGATAGCTTCTCGACCGAAGAGGAAAGTGCTACGAAAGACGCCGTTTTTACCGTATTGACGAGCCCAGTCAAGTTCGGCACCTGCACCAGGCTTGCCGATAAATTCGTCCATGTTTCCGATAAAAAGCTTCGGTTTCGGACCGGGAAGATGACGGAGTGGAGAGACATAGTAGTGATAGAGTGTTGTGTTGTATAGCATGCGGAGTGCGACGGAGAGGACTAGGGTGAGCAAGAGGACCACCACAGTGCCGATAGCGAAGACGATCCAGCCAAGGACGGTGGTCGGGACATGGCGTTGGGCAGTGGAGATGAGTTTACCGAACAGAGACTCGCTGAAAAGCGAGGAGGAGAGGTTGGTCTGCATCTTTGCCGTCGTCAAAGGGGGAAAAGGATTGAGGACGGATTGACCAGGGAGGGGAACAATGTGACGACAAGGCGGTCACTGACAAGAGACTGGAGTTATATACGGATCGAGGAAGGTAAGCAGAATACGGGGCAGACTCGACCTAGTCACCACAGAAGGACCTAGCGTACAGAGTGGCATTGTGACAGGTTCCATCCTGTGTCCGCGTTGGGTGGTAACCTCCAGAAGGGATGTGAAAGGTGTTCCACATTACAGATGATCGCAGCACAAAGTCTCACTCCGCAGCCTTGATGGGGTGTCATACTCCACCTCGCTTGCGTTCAACGCCGAAAAGAAGCTGTTTTCTTCAACCTCCCAGGATGACAAGTTGCTCCTCCATTCACTCTCTCTCATGGTGAATGCAGACCTTGGACGCAGCAGTCCTTTAGATGGCCATCAAGGTTGGAGCTTCAACCGTATGAGAAGCGATATGAGTTGGCGGCCAACCGAGTCAGACTGAAGTGTGGGGTAAAACAGAAACAATACAGCATTTTTTGCGAGCTCTTTCTCTCGGCGGTACCACCGTTACCACCGACCTTACGGTCTGACGCATGACTCGGCGCCGAACAAGGTACCGAAACCGGACACCCGCGGACAAGCTAAGTTCTCCATGAGCTTCCCCGCATTTGCCAGAGCAACACACCATTGTGATCTTGCGTATCAACATAAGCCCCGAGTCTCGTTCAAAAACGGTCAAAGGAAATTGGATCCCGAAAACAGCGGTCCAGAAAAAGATGCCGAAAAACGTAGCGCACGCTCGAACGATCTCTGACATGATTTTGCACAGCCTGTCCACACACTGCATCATCGTGACTTGTGTCGGCTTATCCACGGCTCTACACGTTGCCTGACGTAGATGGTTCTGCATTGCGAAACGAAACCCTAGGAGACAAAACAGACTGAGAAAACCAGACGAGATACGTTGCTACAGTATAATGTGCTCTTGTACAACAGTGTGGATCGTGGGGTCGGCCACTGCTGCTGAAGAAGAGCCATCAAGTTCGATGCCGAGAAAGATTCTGTGCTCGTCCAATCGAAGGCAAGGGCTTCCGTCGTGCCGACCCAGCAAGTGCTTTCCGAGCCTCGATGCTAGGACGATCTTGTGTCAGGTACCCTTCAGGCGAGCAAGCAGGAAGCCAAAAGCATGCAAGCACGATGCGGAGCGATGATTAGCTCTGGCTGCGAGCCCCGTGTGGTTGCGCCCACTCTGACATGCTTGGAAAGGGGGGGACGATGTGACTCTGGAAGAGTCTGCTCATCAATCCCCTTCGAGCTCGGCAGATCGGCGCAAGCGTTGTAACGACGTTCTCCTGAAGAGCTCTGGCGGAGGCGACTGTGGGTCAGAAACCAAGATGTGAGCTAGCTGCCGGAAACGGATTGTTGCAAGGAAGCGCGGTAGCGAGGATGTCAAGAGACGGATTCGAAGCGGACGGAGGGTGGTGCTGAAAATTTTGCGCCCAGCTGTGTTCCGTGCATCTTCCTAAGGAGTCTTGAGAGTAGAGTGGAGAGCGTGAGACTCTGAGATTGAAAAGAGTGCGGTGCAAGTAAGGAGAGAAGGAGTCACGGAAAAGGGTTCGCGTAACGAGCAAGAAAACGTAGGGATTTGGAAAGGTCTACGCTTTTGTGCTTAGTCTTGCATAGCGTCATCTGCGTTGATGACATGCTCTTCTCGTCCGAGGGAGCTGCTCTCTTTGCCTGGGCTGGAACCGGCGCCGCTGATGGGGAAGGCGCTGACTTGAGGTCGCGAGGCGAGGCTGGCAGTGCCTGGTACGTTGAGAGGGATGGATTGTGGTGCAGTCTGCTGACCTGGCAAAGAGCCAGGAGGCGAGACTGCATTGACACCAGGCGAGGTGACAGTCGAGGCGTGAGGAATCATCTCGGGGTTTGGGATAGCGGTGCCGACCGACTGCTGTGGGGCTTTGCCTGCCTTGGAGAGGGCATAGTCACCCGAGTCGAAATACTTGCGCTCCTTGAGCTTGTTCTGCAACAAATCCTTTTTGGGAAGCTTGCCGTAGAGTCGGAAGAGCTTTTGCTCCTCTTCGTCCAAGGACGAGATGTCGATCTTGTTTCTCTGAGCGGGCAACATGGTGAGCTTTGTGTGATGATTGTATGTATGGAAATGAGCGACGTAGGATGGTGTCGGCTGAAAGATGCGAGAACCTCTCAGATCTCGAAAAGGAACGGGGGAGCTTGGAGTCCAGGCAGGCGGTAGAGAGCGAATTGCGTTGCAAGTGAGGTTGAGATGGGCTCGTTACAGCTCGAAGTATTGCAGCGTCGGTACCGAATTGAGGACGAGGATGTTGGACGATGATGGACGAGATAACGAGAGGATGCGAAGTCGGATGAGGAAACGGGAAGAGTAAGGATAAGTTTGAGGAAATGGAGAACGTCGGGGCCTTATGAGAAATCTCTCTGTTGGCTCTGTCAGGGTTCATCATCTGTATCCTCACAATTCACTGTACTCATGCCGAAAAATGTCGTTTCCTCGTTGCTGTTTCTGCTTGTGATGCTGCTGCTGGAGCGACCCGGACGGAGCGAGCGAGCGAGAGAGGGCAGGGGCCAAGCCAAATTTCTGTATGCACAAAGACGGCACGCAATCACACACAGGCACGGAATTAGAAGCAAGCGAGCCGTGTGACTTTACGGAGGCATTACAAAGGCTTGGGCCGAGCGCTGCGCATTGTCACTCAGCCCGCTAAGAAGTGTTCCAATTTTCCCCTTCACCCACGGGTCGTTCAAGAGAGAGAGAGAGAGAGCTCAACTTAACTTAGCGACTCGGCTGCTGCGACAGCTTCGAGCGGCAGTCGCTCCTCTCTTTGTCTTTGCACGAGGCCAAGCGAGAGTGAACTTGAACTCCAACTCTAAAAAGATGAAGCGGAGACGACAGTGAAACCGTACTGTACCGTGCAACGCAAGCATGTTCACACGGTGTGATCCTTGTCCCGATCTGTTACTGTACGAGCTCTGCTTTGCTTGCTCGCTTGCTTGCCAATGAGTGCCGTTCCCCAGTTCTGCTCGGTTGCAACTTAGGCTCTGTTGAACGGCCACTGCAATTGCAGCCATTCCGCGCACGGACTCGGGTTTTGTATTTCACCTGTCTCTGAATTCATGCCATCTGTATTGAAAGACCTCAGAGCAATTTCAACTCTTTTGAGAGCGTACGCGGACCTCTCCTCTTCTGCCTCCCGCACACGCTCCAGCAAGGTAACAGTCGTAACAGTGGAGGTTTGGCTGTGATGCTGAATGACGAACGTGCCGCAAAGCTTGCTGCTTGCCTGCCATGCTTGACCCTTTCCGCTCGCTCGCCATTGGGTGCGATAAGTCTCGTTGCCATGCCACGTTTTGTCTGCTATGACTGATGCTATGATGCTATGATGTGGCACGCTCGTTTGATCACCATCGCCGACCCCGTCTCTGCCCATGAAACCAAGCTGTGACAGCGTCATTTCTGTGCTTCTGTGAGGTCAGAAAGAAACATCTTCAGGGTCATCCAGAATGTCCGCTTGCTTGAGACAACACTGAACAGGACGTTCAGATGGTGCTGCTCCTGCTCGCAAGACTGACTTTGCTTCGAAAGGGTGCACTTGCTCGGTGCGAGTCTAACGAGAAGAATGCTCTTGTTCACTGCACATGGCCGCTACATCCGGTAGGCGGAGAGGACACTTGGTAGCGCATCACTGACCAGCCCCCTCGAAGGTTGGCCAGTCACCTCATCGCGCTCTCTTGAGCAAGCAAGTCATTTTGGAAGTTTGAACCGGCCATCTCGCCATGCTGCAGCATCAGCAAGCTCCATTGTAGCCCTACAGTATATGAAAGAAACACACGCACACCAAAGAAACACGCTCCGAGTTGGTCTGGCTGAGTTGTGAGAGTTGCAGTTGAAAAAACATAGGAAGAGAGAGAGAGAGAGAGACAGCCTTAATGCGCCTGATTTCTGCCATTTTCCGGTCGGTCTCATCGCGCCTTGCCTGAGCCTGATCCGTTCGCGGCCGAAAAGCCCAACAACAGGCCAAAAGACACACACACACACACACCAGAGAAAGGCTTCGTCGCACGGTTTTGCTCAAGCAGCAACAGCAACAGCAACAGAGCCGCGAGAGACGTGATTCCTCCACCATTTCCACTTGTTGCTTTCCGCTTTTGCACCACCATCAACCTATATCCTTCGTATCACGCCCTTTCGTCGATCGATCCTACTTATTGTAAGTTTGCCCTCTCCTTCTCAATTCCTGCTCGAGGCGTGTCATGCTCGACGATCACTCTCCAGTTGAAACCACATACGGCAAGGAAACATCGGCAAACAACAACCTGTCGAACCCACTCGAGCACGGTCAATAAGGCAACAGATCATATCGTCAGACCCGGGCTGACATTCGCTTCACATTCTCTTTCGTGTCTCTCCTGCTCCAGCACAATGGCTCCCGTCGTCTCTCAGCCCGTTCCCCCTTCCTGGAAGGACCTTGGCAAGGCCGCCAGCGACCTCCTTTCCAAGGACTACCCCATCCACGGCAACTCGCTCGAGGTCAAGACCAAGACCCCCAACGGTGTCACCTTCCGCGTTCTCGGTATCCGTGACTCCAAGTCTCAGGCCATCAACGGTGACCTCGAGGCCAAGTGGGAGGACCGCAAGAACGGTGTCACCTTCACCCAGGCCTGGTCGACTGCCAACGTCCTCCGCAACCACATTGAGCTCGAGAACCACATCGCCAAGGGTCTCAAGCTTGAGCTTGTCTCCACCCTCGTCCCCGAGAAGCAGACCAAGAACGCTCTCTTCGCCTCCACCTACAAGCAGCCCGGTCTTCACACCCGCCAGCACCTTGACCTCTTCAAAGGCCCCACCTTCACTGCTGATGCCGTTCTCGGCCGCGACGGCTTCCTTGCCGGTGCTGAGGCCAGCTACGATGTCAAGGAGGGCAAGTTGAGCCGGTACAACCTCGGTGCTGGCTTCCACGCCCCCGACTACGCCGTCACCCTTCACGGTCTTGGCAACCTCTCCACTTACTCGGCTAGCTACTACCACCGTGTCAACGCTGACACCGAGGCCGGCGCCCGTGCCACTTACGATTCCAAGAGCCCCAACTCGAACGTCAACCTCGAGGTCGGTACCAAGACCTACCTCGACAACGCCGCTTTCGTCAAGGCCAAGATCAACAACGCCGGTATCCTCTGCCTCGGCTACACCCAGGCTCTCCGACCTGGTGTCAAGGCCTCGTTCGGTCTTGCTCTCGACACTGTCAAGCTCAGCGACTCGCAGGCTTCCGCCAACGCCCACAAGCTCGGCGCTTCCGTCACCTTCGAGGCCTAAGCGTGTCGCTAGCATTTGGCGCCAGGATCTCAGTCGACAAGGGCTTTTGTGGTCACGAGACGATGCTTGCTCTTCCGCCCCCCTGCTTTCGGAAATTTTCAGCTTTTGAGAGGGGAACAAGGAGAAGGCGTGCAGTTTCTTGTCCTCTGTCCCTCTCAGTTTAATGTAATATCGGCACTTGCGAAACAAACGAACATGAACGTCGCTACTAAAACCAGAATCTCAGCCAAGTGCCTCGCCGAGCCATGTTGACAGGAGACTTTCTTCGACTCTCCCGCTCGTTCGCAGGCCAAAAGTAGGTAAAAAGTGTGTTAAGAGTGTGAGCCATTTGTCGACTTATTCCTTGGCAAGTTGGGGGAATCGGCTAAGCCGAAGCGTGGTGTCGCGGGCAAAGAGTCGCTCTGTGATTCATCTTTCGGCTATCATCCGACAGTCTCACGCTGCCAGCCGTCTGTCTACGCCCTTGTGCTTGAGCTCGATACATTGTGAGCTAAACCAACAGCCATGGTCTCTTTCGTTCCTGCCGTTTACCACCATCATCTCTTTGTATCCCTCTACTCATGAGTCAGTTAGGAGGCTTCAGGTCTAGCTGCGCCGAGATCGCATCGCACACAGTGTTCTACCTAGGAGACGAGACCGGTATTCAAGTTCAGGTTACATTGTCAGATGTTTCTCCACAATGCTTACAGGATGCTTCCGCTCTCGTCCAAGGAGCATCGCACAACTCAGACATTTTCGGTCATCACTTGTTCATCACGGCTAGCATCGTCTCGCGAGATCATAAAACGGCTTTCCTCGATCGAGATCAAATGCAACTGATCACGAAGGCGATGGAAGCTAATATCAAGTTGGTAAGTATCATTCTTTCAGCAAGCTTGGTGCGATGATCATACTAACATTCCTCGGAAGTGTCCTTAGCTCTGCGATGGCTGGCTGAATCTCTCTGCCTTGCGCTCGCAACCATGCCGAGGAGTAGCTGCTGCTAAGCCGCACAATCCGTCGCTGACAACAAGTAGGCTTGACCGGCAACGAGAAGGTGAGGGAAAGCTGTGTGCAAAAGTGAGGGATTCGTCGCTGACGCATCCTGACAACCTCAACCTCGACAGCTGTAGTTGTGACCCTGGTACCTGGTAGAACAATCGACAAGGAGAGGTGTCTCAGGTGCTTCCGCGTTGAGCTCGACTGGTCCCAAGGGCGTCAAGATCATGTACGAGACCTGGACGTACAGCTGCGGGAGGACCCTCTTACACCCCAGATTGGTGACCTCATGCAGCAGTTGACGTCTCGCCTCATGGTCGAGGCTTTGCTCAGCTCGCCTTCGTCCGCTGAGCTATTCCATCGTTCATGGCAGCATCGACAACGCGAAGTTGAGCCGCTCATCGGGAGCATCGCCATGTCGATGCGATCTTTGATGTCCAATGCCTCCGATGCTACACTGCTTCAACCTCTGCTACAACGGCTCAACGTGTCTCCATCTCTGCCGAGCGTCATCACTATCGGCAACCTCTTGACCCGAGTGGACCATGCTGCCAATCCGCCAGACGCACGTCCGAGTACAGCTACTGAGCAGATACCACAGCAACACCTTGTCGCGTCTGCATCCCAGGACATTCCATTACCCGGCAGCGACTTTGATGACGATGAGACAGAGTCAGGCTGTGAGTGGCCGCGCTTCGAGGTTGACGTTTCGAGGCAGCAGATCCAAGTCAAGAGAGAGGCCGAAAGATTACCTACTGGCATCATACCGTTCGAAGACGACGATGACGAATTCCGTCAAGTGTGCTGGGAGGCCCCTGGCTGATACGAGGTTCAAAGAACAGCGTCCGGGTCGCAGTCTGGACAAGCGCCCTGGTCATACTAGCAAGGTCAAGTTCGAACAATAAAATTACATTGCAGCGGTATGTCCAGTGCAGGGTGGTAATATGTGGCACATGCCTGGGGTTCATTGACAGGCATGATGCTCCAATACGTCTATAGGGCTTAGGAGAGAGGCACAAAGCAGACGACCAATAAAGAAGGCAGGCCACATGGCGCGATCTTCATCTCAAAGACGCCACGCGTAGGCAAAACGGACTGACTGCCATCAGCGTTTTGTCGCACGATCTCGGCGTTCCAATACAACGGCGCCGTATTCCCTACCGTCGGGACGTAGCTTCCATCCTCGGCCTGCGTTCCACCAACAGCGGTCTCGTACAATCGGAAGAACTGGGATGCCGAGCTTTCAGTCATCAGCTCGTAGCACGAGATCTTACCTCCGGTCATCTGCTCTCGGCTCCTTCCGCACAGATCTTGAGCCAGCCGATTCGACGCATACACCTCCCCGGCTTTTCGGCAAACCACCATCGGTACGGGTGTGAAAGGTATCACGGATTCGGAGAAATAGCGGACGTTGCCAGCCCATTCCGCTTGCAGCTGGATCATGCTCGATGGCTGAATATTGTCCTCCAACGAGAACCAAAGCCTTCGGATCTTTGACAAGGCCGCTTCTACGGACCTGATCGACTGCTCCGACCAATTCTGCTCGGTCATGTGCCGCATCAACGAGGCGTAGCCTTTCCTGTAAGGGTATGGAGCATACACATCACCCGGATTCTGTCGAGTCAAAGGCACGTTTGCTTGGGATGCATCTCGATCTTGCCTGCCTTCTCCATGGGCTCGATCATCGACCGGGGCTGGATGTGTAGCACCTGTGATGGCGACGTTGACGTGAGCAGGGTTCGAGCCAATCGCCGAAATCTCAACATTGGATGCGTGGTGTACCTCGGTGGGATGGGTACGCATCTGCTGTGGGTGCATCGGAGCTGCGTTTGTTCGACGAGGGGTGTTCTGTTCCATTATAGACCCACTAGAAGCATCAAGGTGGTGGTCGTGACCATGCGATATATGCAACAGATTCCCGGAAGCATGCTGATTGCTGGCATGATGCTGCGGATTCCCTGATGGAAGATGATGCTGCTGCGGTATCTGCTGTGGGGGGAATTGTGGGCCCGCTTGACCGACAGAGTGGGGCGGATGCATCCCTGGGTGTTGAGGCATGTTGGCTGGCCGGTTGTTGAAGGCGTCTGCAACATCAAAGAAGTAGGCCGAAAAGAGCGAGTCCAACTCCGCTGAAGACGGCGGCTGAAAGATGGGCTGGCCTTGCAGAAGATGTGTATTTGTGCTTCTAGCTGTCATTGATGGTTCCGCTTGCATCAGCACTGACGCTGGTATTGCCGAATACGATACTGTGCTAGGATGCGGCAAGGCACTACTCAACCCCGACCCTTGGCCAATCGTTGTGGAGATGGGAATAACATGTGTATTGCCGGATTGCGAAGTATACGAGCTGGCCGGGTTGCTAAGCTCGAAAGAGCCGGCTGCCCTATCGTCGGCGTGTCGATCAAGGTCGTTGATGTAATGATGCGGGGTGTCTGACTTCGCCTTTCGCTTGCGTCGTGGTCCGCTGTCTGACGCTGCTGGATCGGTACCTGCTGATGTTGAAGATGATGCACCACTTTCCGCCAGTGCCTTTCCTCGACCTGCATGAGGCGGAGGAGGCGAAACGAAAGTGTCTTTGGCAGAGCCTGCGTGGGAAACACCCTCGTTACCACTCGGCCAGCTACCGTCTTGCAAGAGCTGGCCTTCTTGTGGGGGATCAACGCAACGATCTGCGATTCCTCTCTTGACGCAACGATGACAGGGCCGTTTCTCCTCGCATACCAGATGCGAACGTCGACAGTAAACGCAGGCCTGTCTCAGCTTCTTCCTCCTCCTAGGCAGGAACCCAAGGCCTGGTGCATCGACCGCTTCACCAACGCCGCCGGTCGAGCCAGTACCGGATCCAGGAACACTCCGCCGTTGGTAGCCATCGGAGGGCAAGGCGTGCGAATGTCCTCTAACACCATTGTTAGAGGACGGCTTCAGGTCGGGAGAGGGTACGTAGTCGTCCAGAAGATAGTTGGGCAATACCTTGCGGTTACCTCGTGCGGAGTCCATGAGTGCGGGTGGGCGGCCACGCAGCTCCTTGGAACACTCCCGAACGCAAGGCCACCGTCACAACTGAAAAATGAATTGAAGTCTGATGCGAGGGAGAACGGGTTGGTCTGATCGCTCGCGCCGATGAAGTACTGTACGAACCAGCGAGCGAATGATCGTTTCCGACTCAATGTCTGATAGATGCGAGGCGAATGGCGTCAGCAGAGGTAGTCGGATCGACGCTGGCCGAGACTGTAGGACAGGGCGGGCTTGGCTGAAGTGGGTCGAGAGTATAGGGAGCGTGTCGGGATTGCCCAGACGAACTTGCTGGTCTTATGGGGTTGCTCCGAAACGTGCTAACTGCCTTTGAAGTCGTGCGATGCGAGTTTGTTCGATGCTATTGCGATGCAGCGGTGGCCGAGGTGGGATGGGTAGCAGCAAGCGCCTCGCAAAAAGCCGTTGGAAGGAGGGGGGTATGAGGAGCGAGCGCCTCGAGAAGGACGATGGAACAAGGTAGAGAGGGCCCCGACCACGAAATAGATTCAACCAAGATGAGGTGTGGGAATCTGTGCTAGAATGGAAGGTAGGAAGACAAGGTGAAGACGAGCTGGACATGCTCGAGGCAGCCTGAGTTCTTCTGATTTATCACGGGATGATGGTGCAGCAGACCGCGGGTGGCCCTTTGTTCTGCAAAAGCAAAAAATAGGAAGCGTCTTGCTCCCTCGCTTATCAGAGTTGCGCTGCAAGTGGAAATGAAGTCTGTCGGGCTCGCTGGAAATAGAGACCACGTTGGTAAGGAAGGGAGGAAGGAGACTGGATCGACGGGGGTCCGCTTGGACACATGCATTGCCAAAAGGAAGTGTCCGGTGAACAAACAACAACTCGTCGGGAAGTTCCAGTTTAGGCGACAAGATGAAGTGCGGGTCACTCTTCTACGCGACTTCTACGAGCACGAGAAGCCTTGATCCGTCAAGCAGCGAATTCGGTATCGGAGCCAAGCCGACCACTATACTCAGACTCGTCTTGCAATTGTCTCTCTTCGTGATCTCAAGAACCGCGTTCTTTCCATCGTGCTACCTTCACCTATCAGCAGATGTCAAGGCACGATCCACGACGAGCGTATGGCCAACGTACAAACAGCAGTCCAGCTTTTAGTCATCTCAGACAGCGGACACTGCTGCTGCTGCGCTTGTCGGAGTTGGAAGAAATTTCTGGTTCATGTAGCTTTCGTCGGCGACCTCCCTCGCCGAAGCCCACACCGGATTCCGTACCTTTTTCTTTTTGACCGACGAATGGGTTCCGCAATGAAATGCCGGTGGCTCATGACAACTCAAATCGACTCATCTCTAACTCCCACTGTCGATGTTCGCAAGTTTCACCGCTAATAACGTTCGAGCGAATCTTGATTCTTCGACTACTCGACTGCTTTCTCATTTCATTCAGAGCAGAGCAAGATGGACGAAGGTCGATGTCACGATAAAGAAACCCGTCACAAGAGGATTGTGCTGCCTTGCTGCCTCCGAAACTTGTTGCATCTCGCAGCCAGAGTGTTCCACTAGAATTTTATGCGTTTAAAGTGGCAAGATTCGTCAAGCGAACTGCATCTCTGCTTGGCTGTCAAGCTGCAGCTGCAGGGTCGGCGCTCTGAATTGCTGAAAATGGCAAGAAAAAGAATATTCTTCGGGATCGGAACGGACGCTGATAGGCAGTGTCGCCCCCACGTCTCTCCCTCAACGACCGAAACAAAACCTTTTCGGAATCGGGATCCTCGTCCCTGGCGACCACGCGTTTCATTTTATGAGGAAGTGCGCCCTCTTGGTGCCTTTGACATTGATCCACGCCCTTGAGACCATACGTGTAGAATTGCAGAGTCTCTGTGCGCAGCTATTGTGCGGTAGCTCGGCACCGATGCGGTGGGAGTTGGTGTGACGAGGGCACAGCAAAAGCTACAACGATGGGTCCGTTCAAGGTTGGTGTCGGTTGTTGAGAACGTGGCTTCGCACAGAAATTGCCCTCAGATGCAATCTGTAGAAGACCTTCTCCTCGAACATCATGAGGATTTTCCATGACAGACGCTGGAACAAACAATCATGCAGGTCTCAAACAAGCATCATGGCTCCATGCCAAGCGAAACAAACATCAAACGACACACGTTGCTCCAAACAAAGGAAGGGAAGGAATCAAGGTTGCATGCGACAAGGTTAGGACGAGTGTGTTCAGCTATGCTATCTCCGCAATCCTCCAGTAGTGGTGGCTATCTACTTTCCAGTCTTTTGCCTCTTCGCAGCACTCTGAGCCTTCATACCCTGAATACGATAGATCTCCTTCATCTCCGCTTTCCTCTTCTGTGCTCTGATTTCTTCATCCTTCTCTGCGAGTTTGGCCTTCTCTGCCTTCTTTTCGTTATTCTTCGCCTTCCTCTTTTCCTCCTTCTCCCTCTGAACCGTCTTCATCTGTTGCAGCAAAGCCAGCGCTTTCTTTTCGTCACCCTCCAATACCACTGCTCTCTTAGCGAGATAGGAAGTCTTCTTCGCTGCCTGCATCTGTTTTGGTTTGGACTTGAACGGCAGTTCCGCTTGTAGAGCTCTCGGAACTCGAAGCGGGTTAAACTTCCTCTCTGCCGTCCGTTCCACATCGCGATAGGAAGAGTTGATATGGTTGGGAGCTTTAAGTTGTCTCTCTTTCCTGACTGCTCCTGTCAATCGCATTCCTTGCCAAGTTCTCCTCTCTCCTGACAACAACAACGACGTGACTGGGTTATAGAACTTCCTAGGTTGAATAGTATACCATGCTCTTAAGAAGACGATATCAGACATGAGAATCTTGTCTTCAAATGTCGCTCTGAAATGTCCTTCTGGTTTAGCAAGCGCCTTTTTGACTTGACCTCGAATACCCGAAACAGTCTTGATATGTGCACCTTCGAATTTGGCCACCTCCAACGCGGAAGAGAACATGTCTTTGATGAACGCCGTGTTTTTATAAATCTTGCTGGGTGTACCGGTGAGCTTGAGCTTCTTAACGATCTTCTGACTGCCCGAATCGACATCCAACACAACACCCGTCGCTGAAACCCGGAAAGACGGAGTAGAAGTCGAAAGAGTGTTGAAAGCACAAAACCCGGTATTCGGCGCCGAAATAGGTCCATAGAAAGTTGCAAGACAATGCATATGTTCCGGCGTATACTTCAACATCCTATTCCTAGTTCCATCATCCAACGAATAAATCGGAATCGATTGAAACCTTCTCCACCCCAACGAGAAGATGAGTGGATCATTGGTTTTAAGAATCTTTTGATGCCATCGATGACGTTTAATCCTAACCTGAATAAATCCAAAACTCTCCTCACTAGCCAGTAAACCTCCAACCAACAGCGGATAGTTTGGATCGAAATTCTCAACAAGTTCATAAGCAACTTTGGAAAGTTCAATACGAACATAAGCACCAGGTTGATAACCTACGACTTGATGACGAATTTCTTCATCAACAGATTCAAATTCGGCTTTGTTGAGTGCAGCTTGAGCGGCGAGAGCGTCTTTTTGCTCGTCATACCAATCTTGTTTGGTGTCTGCATCGGGATCGTCGTATTGTTCGTCGAATCGTCGTTTGAGTGCTTCTTTCTTGGCGGAGAGAGCTTTGGCTTTTTCCGCCTCATCTCCTTCTTCCCCATTCGTTGCCTCATCACCGTGGTCAGAATCAGCATCTTCGTCATCTTCGAGATTCGAGGGTGCACCACGTTTCCCGTCCTTACGTTCTTCAAGATTATCCGGCTCATCACCGGTGATGAAGAACTTCCGAATGGAGTCCAAAACCCTTTCTTCTGCCCAATGGCTCAAATCAGCAGCTTTGGCAAGGGAACGTGCTTGATCGGGAACATCTTGATATTCGTCTTCCGGTTCAGCGGCTTTGGAAGAGGAAGCCTTGGAATCGGCAGGACGGAAAAAGAAATCTCCATCATCTTCTTCAGCCATCTTTCGGATATCGTCTTCATCATCGTTGCTATCGCTGTAGATGTCGCCGGAAACGATCTGTTCGGGTGTCTTGTCGGAATTGTAGATGAGACGAGCGAGATCGATGGGACGACGGTTTTTGTTGGCGAGGACGGTGGCTTCTGCTTGTGCGGCAAGGTTGCGTTTCCAGGGTGCGATTTCGTCTGAGTCGGATCCAGAACCGGAGCCAGTAGCTTCCTCGCCATCATCATCCTCATCGTCATGGTCGGAACCAAGACCCATATCAGAATCACTATCCGCAAAAGGAATGTCTTTGGATCCCGGTCCGTCAGCTTCATCCGCTTCAATAGCTTTGCGCGTAAACGCGCGACGACGAGCATTATCCTCATCTTTCTCATCATCGAACCCTCCATCACTGTCTCCTCCATCATCCTGATCATCGTCATCATCGTCAATATCGTCATCCAGCAGCACATCGTCAAATGCAGCCCTTCTCACCCTCTTCCCCTTCTTGGGCGACTCATACTCGAACGCATCGTCACCTTCATCCTGTTGATCCGCCTTCACATCGCGCAACCCACTTTCATCCGAATCAAACAACCTCAGCTCGCTTTGAGCAGCAAGATTGTCCAATGTCGTATGAGCGTCTTGCAAATCCATGACCATTTTCTCTCCCTCTCCTGCTGGTTCTCCATTCTCACCCCCACTACGTGTGAAATTGCCTGGAACATTGATATAGACCGCATCTTTATCGAACATGACCCCACCAACGTCACTCATGGGAGCATGAATGAGTTTCGCCTTGTCAGAAAGTTTGCGACGTTTCTCGCTATCTTGCGTGGGGAGTGGACAGGGGTCGTTAAGTTTTTCGACAGAAGTAATGGAAAGATCTCCTGCACCAGGGATGTGAACTCGTTGAGAGGGGCGCAGGTGTGTACCACGGAGATAACCGTAAACGGTGATGGTACGATCTGCTTTAGGGTTGGCGCGGATCTCTTCTCTTGGTGTAAGATCTTCCATTCGATCTGCCAGCACGTATGGATGAGCGTTGCGGAAGATCAACGGACGGAACTTCATCACGCCAATGAATCTCGAAAGATTCTGGATCTCCGTATCGGGATATCGACCATTAATAATACCAGAAAGGTAGAAGAGTTTGGCACCGTCATAGATTTCGGTCCAGAACCTTTGTTTCAATCGTTTCTTTGTCGCTTTCAGCGTCTTTGCCTTCTTAATCAGATCCAAATGTGTCAACACACCAATCACCTTCGGAAACCCATGTGTTTGCAAAACGTTCAAAAACTCCATCGTTTCCATCTCGAACCCGAACGAACCATCGATCATCAGCAGCACCAAATCGGCCACTTTACCAATATCGATCATAGTATTGATATCGTTGTTGCACTCGATAAATGTCACCCTACGCTTCTTGCCCGTAACAACCGTAACGGGACCTTTGATCTCGGCAAGTGTATGCTTGGTATATCGACGGATGAGAGAACGCATCAGTGTGGTTTTGCCGACACCTTCGGGCCCGACAACAGCAACAATGATGGGAGGTGGTTCATCTTCTGGTGTTCGATCGGCTAGAGGAACGTGGTATCGTTTTTGGTCTTTTTCGGCATTACGAAGGATTTGCTTTTGGGCGACATTGATGTTGGCAGAGATGAAAGCTTTGGGGTTGAAACCGTTGGTGTGCTTAGCTTTGCCCTTTTCGGCTTTGCCACCGGTTTTGGCTTTGCGGTGCGCCTTGTTGGCTTGCTGAGCGTCCGCCATGGTGGTCTAGGCCTCAATGAAGGCTGGTGGCGAGGTGTGTGAGGAGGTTGGAGCTATGAACGCTACCTGACTAGGTGATGCCCAGTCAGAGGGAGCAAAGCGCCGGCGCCGCGCTCGAGGTAGACAGCCAAAAGGTTTGTAGCTGTCGCGAGAAACTCGGAGGCGCTATCGCTGGCTTTGCTGAAAATGCTACTTGATGTCGGCTTGCAGGGTGGTGGTGGTGATGGCGGTGCCGGGATGATAATGTTGACGAGCTGTAGCTGCTGAGCATTAGATGGCGAAAAGAAGGTTGGACAAGAAAAAAAGCGTCGAGAAAAATTTCCGGCAGTTGCTCCACTCTCCAGACTTTCTTCTGCTATGCTTACGCCGTATTACATAATGCAATGTCCACATGCAAAAGAGGAAAAGAGAAAAGCAATGCTCCTTACCTGGGTCGAACAGGTGACCTCCCGATACCTTGTGTCCACTGCTGACAGTGGCGACTGGCGAAACTGAATTCTTCAGTCGGACGCTCGTACCAACTGAGCTAAAGAAGCTCGCTGCCAAACCTTCGGAGGTATGCGTACATAGACAAACAGCAGGTATGAGGCATGTTTTGGCCAATCTTTCGTCAAGTCATCACAGCTCAGGTGAGCATGACAACCAGTCAAGCAGGAAGTGATGGGGCTTGAGGTTTGGCTTCATGTACAGAGTGCGACGAGCTGCCTCCAGATATGTAGAGAAAGCTACTGTACGATGCTAGACGATAGAACTGTCATGACAAAGGTCGCTCATATTCGTAACGACTCAAAGTGGCGTGATGTTCTTGAATGGCTTCCAGGACAGCAGTGGCCGCTGAACAGGCGTGTGAAATTTCAGGATTTTGTGAAAAACGAGAGCTCTGTTGCTGCAGCTTAGACCGGTGTCAAATGCAGGGTTCGTTTGGTCCTGAGCTTTGAAGCCCCATCACAGGGTCGAATCGCCGTCAAATTTGGCAAGCCTCACACACACAGCCTTCTGCCTTCTGCCGGCTGCTGACAAAATCGTACGATTCCTTTGCAGCGACTCAAAAGTCACACTTTCCGGCACTCTTCACTTGATCCTTTGCATCGCTAGCCTTAGCTTTCGGCTCTTCCTAATCAGACTTGACCTAGAGGCACCCTACTCGCTGCCTTGAGTCACGCAGCCACATTGCTCCTACGACCTGTCGACTCAGCCATCTGACCTCACCACTTTCGGCGCGGCACACCCGACTTTCTAGACTGGCCAATTCGGGTGTCATCCGATGCTGTGCAGCCAAGCCTCTTCTGCCTATACAGAGTCCTCAAGCATCCAGCCACTCGACCTTATCATCTCATCCTATCTTGCTCTGCGTCGACAGCAACAGCATCGATGCATGTTCTCACCACCATCGACTAGCACATAAGACCTACCATTACTCTTCAGCTGCATCCGACAATCGCAGAGCCTCGCCCACGACTACTGCTTCTCATCGACAGGCTCTCAGTCATCTAGAGCATCACACACAGCGACTTGGCTCTCGCCATCATGTTCCAGTCACCCGCTGGCAACTCTGGGCCTCCCATGGCTTCTGCTCATCAACAGCAACAGCAAGAACACTTCCAACAACACTCTCAGAATGCACAGCAGTCTCAGCAGCCAGATTCGTTGGAAAGTCAGCTACAGCAGCTTCATCAACAACAAGCACAACAGGAAGCTCTGCGCATCTTGCAACAGCAGCACGTGTTGCCCAGCATCCTTGCTCCAAAGCAGGATGACCTCGGCCTTCTGCAGAATCCGCCCTCTGGTCCTTGGTCAAGCGAAGACTACGACTCAATGATGCGCACTCTCATGGATGCCACCTTGCCATCAGATCATTTCACCGACCTCGAAGCTCCAGCCTCCCTCGCTTCCTTCTCGGCTTCTTACGCCGGCTCATTCGTCTCTGGCTCTAGTGACAGCGGTGCAAGCCCAAACAGCATCAACGACCTCGTTTACGGCTCGGCCAACTTCCCAACTCCACCTGAGTCTGACTTGGGCTCTTCTGCTCGTAATCTCTCCTTCTCAATAGCCTCGCACAACGGCAATCCCTTCAGCCCAGATGGAAGTCTCGATCTCTCCAACGCCTCATCATGTCCTCAGTCCTACTCCGGCTCTGATACCATGTCACCCTACGCTCAAAACTTCAACGTGCACGCTTCATCCTCCACCTCGCCCTTTGGTCTGAATACCATTCAGCTCCCATCAGCATCCATCGCCACATCCCACACTTCGCCGTCGGCACCCACCCAAATTGCCAGCACAGCTCAGCAACCGTGGAACCCCAACTTCCTTGCTCCCAACGCAACCGGCCTTCAGCCATCGCCTGCACCACAGCCAGACTTTACCGAGCTATCCTCAACATCGTTGCCATCAGGCTCCACTCAAGCCAACGGTACAACAAGCAAGAAGAGACGTGCTGGTGATGCTTCTGACAAGGATGTTGGCGCTAGCAAACAGGCTTCCAAGGCGAGTGCCAAGAAGGCTGCAGCCACCACTGCACCCAAGGTCGAAGCCCTTGATGATGCTCGCAAGACCAAGAAGGCCAAGGCGACCATTACACCGCTCGAGGCCAACAAGACAGGTTCGTCATCGACAATCGCCCCTCTCAATCAGCTCAGCAGCAAGCTTCCCCACATGGAAGTAGGCAGTAACGCAACCGCTCTCGCTGCCATTGAGAGGCTCAAAGCAAAGCGACTCCAGGAGAGCCAAGCAGCTGCCGCTGCCAGGGCTGCTGCTGTATCTGCTGCTTCTCAGGACCCTTTTTCGACCTCTAGCAACACGGCTGCAGGCGACAAGCCACAGCTCGATCCCGCCACCCGACAACAGAAGAAGGTCGCCCACAACGCCATCGAAAGGAGGTACCGTAACAACATCAACGACAGGATCGCAGCTCTGCGTCGTGCAGTCCCAGCCCTTCGCGAGATTCGACCTCGCAAGACGCCCTCCGGTCGCAGGAGCCGCAAAGCACAGCAGGAGGAAGATCTCGTCGATGGTGTCCCCGCAGCTACCAAGCTCAACAAGGCTACCATTCTTGGCAAGGCGACTGACTATATCAAGTATCTCAAGTCGAGAGAGTTGCGATTGGCAAGCGAGGTCGCTGGTCTTCGTGAGCTCGTTCGCAGTCTTGAGGGTGGTGAAGAGCTTCTCGAACTCTGGGAAGCCGAGATGGACAAGGTCGTTGCTGAGCAAGAGGCTTTCGCCGCTGCAGCTGCTGCAAAGGAAGAGGAGGAAGCCGAAGAGGCGTCTGGCAATGCCGAAGGTGAAGAGGACGATGACGACGATGACGATGCAGAGGAAGACGAGGACGAGGCAGATACTGGTGAGAGTTCTTACGCTAGTGCCTCGTCGTCGTCCTCGCCACCATCGGCACGAAGCCGCACTGGTTCTAAAGCTCGTGGTCGTGGTTGCCGTCTTTCCGGCGTCGGTGGTGCATTGTCGTCAGTTGCCTCTTCCCGATACATGCTTGCCACCTTCTTGGGTATCAGCTTTATCGGGTCTGGGACTGAGTTCGCACTTGATTCGACAGCCTCTGATGACACTGTCGCCGTCGGCCGTCCCGCTGCTGCTGGTAAGGTGATGGTTGGTGCCAGTCGTCAGCTGCTCAAGCGATCGGCTACCTACATGGCACCCACCACAACCATTGCTCAAGACCCGCATGCGTTTGATGCTGTTCCTACCCATGCGCTCGCGTTCGAGTTGCTACGAGTCGTTTCGTTTGCCTTTTGCTTCCTCTTCCTCGTCTGGCCACTTTTCTCCCGTGTCTGGACCGGTTCAAAGTCTCGCTCCATCCGCTCGGTTGATGGTGTTGGCAGCGAGTCGGATACCGAGGATGACGCAGGTCGCGCTGCTGGCCAGCAGAGCCGCAAGCTACGCCTAGCTTTGACCAAGGGCGAGATGGACGTAGCAACGTTTGACACTGCTGTGCGCTCTCACATCGATGCGCCTGTCTCTGCCATTCTTGCAGCACCCTGTGTGATTGCAGCGTCAACGCGTCTTGCTCTTAGTCGCGTTTCGCGCATTCACAAGCTCTTGCCCGCTCAGCAATTGGATGGTGAGGATGCAGCGGCGCTCGGTCGTCTCCTTGAGGTCGAGACGCTGTGCGAAGGAAAAGCACAGTCTTCGGCGATGCTTCGACTTTCCACCGCACTTCGACTCGCCAACAGCGAGTACGTCTGTGGTAGTAAGCTGCCCATTGCTTCTGTGAGAGATCCTATTTTAGCTTCTTCCAGACTCAAGGCCACTTTGGCTTTGTCGTTCGCACGTCTTGGCGAAGGTGTTGACTTTGTGCAAGACCTTGCTGATCAGCTCTGGACAGAAGCACGATCGTCGCTCCGAACTTCTGGCTCGGGTAACAACGTGAACGGTAACGAGACTGTACCGATTTCAGCTGCGGACAAGGATCAGGGTCTGGCCAAGTCGCAGGACGCTTCTTGGCTTTCCTCTGTCTTGTCGCTCGACTTGGATACCGCTCTTGATCTGCTCGCGACTGCATCTGCTACGGTAGACCCAAGCGATTGCAAGTTTTCTGCTGTTCTTGCCATTGCAGATGTCTACTACTACGCTCGCCTTACCGACGTTTGGAACAGGCTCCTGGCTAGTCTTGTCCGCGCCTCGTGCCCTCCAGTTGCCGAACCGCACCCTTCTTCATTGGTCCAAAACTTTGTTTCTCTTCAATCGAAGCAAAGACTCGATCTTGATGTGGTTCGCAACGCAGACCAGCGAAAGGAGTTGCATTCCGAAATCACCTCTCTCGCTCGTACCGCCCCTCCAACCGCTCGTGCATGGCAAATGGCTCAAGTCACCCTCGCTACTTGGTCCGCTATTCTCGGCAACCTTCCACTCGCTCGTCATGTTGCTTCTATTTTTAACGAGCATCCTTTCACTCTTCAGACCAGGTTTGCAAGTGTTGCTACGCTATATTCTTTCGTTGACACCAACGCCACATCAGACGAGACAAAGTCGTCGATGAGGGCGAAGGATGAATTGGACGCAAAAGCAAACCTCTTCCTCTCCTGGCTAGCTTTCCTTCGTACATTCGCAGATGCACGAACCACTATCAAAGATCTACACACGGCCACTTTGAGGATTAGGAAGCTCGTCGCTGCTGCCACCGCAACCTGCACTTCCATCACTTCAGCGGTGAAGTTGTTGGAGGTTGAGGGAGAAGAAGATCTTGAATCAAGCCTTGATCTTATCACTGATCTTTGCACTGCATTAGGTAGGAAGATCAACCGTCTTCCCTCTCCCATTTCTGATTCTACGGGGGGTGTGGCAAAGATATTGATGCAGTCTAGTGGGGAAGATGATCGCGATTCTGGTGTGGAAGTTTGAACCTAACCCTCATCCCCTCTATACAGACTCCTGACACCGCGTTCTTGGACAATAGGAGACTCGTTTGTTATGTAATTGTTCGCAATTCATTCGTTTCTCACTTTGACACAAAAGAGAAAGATCGTGTGTGCCTCGTGCCGCAACAGCTTCTTGTGATCTTCTCGCGCTTTGCCTCTTTCTTGGCCTCGTTCAGTTCGGCGTGTGTTTCATCCAACGAGTGAGATCCAGGCATTGATCAATAGCAGAGCGTATCAAAGGTGATTCATGGTTGGTTGAGATGGTTTGAGATTGCAGATGTGAGTGGAGGTGGGTTGTCTAAGAGGAGTTAAGGGGAAGGAAGGGGGTAAAAGTTTGAGATCGAGTATAAGAGTGAATGTGATAAGTGTTTGGGAAAGAGATGGGAGGAGTAGGGTATATTGTCACGACCAAGACGACCAAGGGTGCTAGAGTGCGCCGTCCAAAACGGCTCTTACGTCGTCTACTCTACCTAGATCGTGCAAGAACGGAACTAAATCGGACAGCTCTGTATCATGTGGATCGTTAAACCAACTACTAACCGGAACAGCATTATTCGGATGAAAGATATAGCTCGCTGGACTATTATCAATAATAATACTCTGCCCAATATCTCTTCCCAACTGAGATAAATCTTTAACATAATTTCCCTTATGATTATAACAAGATTCCCTAAACAATCTATGTTTAACACTATGATGAATGTCCAACATATCCAAAACCGGATCTGCATACTTGGCCAACGAGGCGGTAAAAACAACGACTTCGTAAATCAAACCCATTTGACGCATAAATTCATCCACCCCCGGACGCTTTATAACATAAACATTGTGCACTGTTCCATCGATCTCCACAGGTACTATAAAGTCTGCGTTTTGAATCATCTTAAAACTAGAATGTACCAGCGTTTCATCCAAATCAAGAACCAAGCATTTTCGACCAACATCAGCCCCGGATAGAGCTGGAAGTAATGGTGACGGGTTACCAAATTCGTCGAGCGGAATTCCCATACCACCGGATGCAATCAGTCGTTGTTCTTCGGTAACATCGTCATAATCTGATTCGAGGTCGATTTCTTGGTCAGAAATTTCATCGGATGCAATAGAGGATGCGACAGAAGAGCTGGTTGCGGGTACAGTGGGCGCACAAGTAGCGTCGACAGTGGTGACAACAGATGATCCAGGTGGAACAACTGCGCCGGACATAACATCTCCTGTTTCTGCTTTAGGGAGTGGTGTTCCTCCTCCAGCAGTGGTTGGGTAGTCTGGGTTAGGAGCAGAGCCGGCTTGGGAGTTGGAAGCTCGAGGAGGGACTACTATGCCCGCGGCACCCCCCGTACCACCCGTATTTGAAGTAGTAGTGGGAGCGGTGGCAGCATTGACTGTAGGAGGGCGTCTCTTCTCGGACATCTCTTGTTGTACAGCCACTGAGGTTGCGGAAGAGCATGTAAGGAAAGCTATCAGTTTTGCACCGAAGCTTGGTTTCTTCGCCTTTGCCTTCGCCTTGGCACCTGCACCTGCACCTGCACCTGCACCTGCATTCGGCTTTGGAGTGGCATTGTTGGTAGAAGCGGGCGTAGTTTTCGCTGGAGTGCTTGAAGCGGTTGCTGGTGTATTGGTGGTGGTGGCTTGCTTTGTCGTCCCTACTCGCGCATTTGCTCTTGTCGCGGGAGCCGTGGTGGCAGAATCGTTTTTACGAGGGGGAACACCAATTAAAGCATGCTTCTCTACAGTTCCTTCACTACTTTCGGTAGCTGCTACTTTGCCATCTATACTTCCACCTCCTTGCTCTGCAGTAATAGCAGCAGCAGTAGTAGCGGGAGTAAGCGTATTCCCTGCGCTACTATTCCCAACTAATGTACTAGATGCTTGGTGCGAGTGCTGCCCCCCTTGTCCCTCCCCATCCGCTGCTGCTGGTGCAGCAACACTAGCAGTCGCAATAGCAGGAGCAGCACCAACAGCAGCAGTAAGATTGGCTCGAGCCTGAGCCTGTGCAGCTTGAGAGCCTAACCTTGCTGCTTCTGCTACTGCATGTTCCTGATGCTTTGCCGCATCCTCTGCAGAAGCAGTATGGGTAAGGGAAGAGGTGGGGGAGGATTTCTTCTTCTTCTTCTTTTTAGCAGGTGCACGAGGGACAGAGGTACGAGCGGTGGGTGTTTGACCAGGTTGAACTTGGGTTATGATGGATGCGAGAGGCGAAGAGGCGGTTTCGGACGGGTCGGGGACGCTTGTAATGGGTGATGACATTGTTGGACGATGGTACGGAGGTGGTGGAGATGATGTGGTTTGGAGCGGATGCTTGGAAGAAGGAGAGAGTGTTGTGATGCGATTCGATTCGATGCTAGACTTGTGCTTGTGATGCAATGAAGAGCTGAATCCTTTCAACCGGAGCTGTGGGCGCGATGCGGATGCTGGTCGTGATTGTTTAGAAAAGAGAACGACCGTGTCAACAGGAGAGGTGGTGAATTCGACCAGAGTTGGGATGATGGAGAGACGCGGGAGAGGGAGCGAAGGGGGAAATTGTCGACACTGTTGAGAGAGAAGTTGCTTGACCCCTCGCGAGAGCACGAGCGCGCACAGTCTGCGAGAGGAGAAAATGGCACAAAAACAACACAACGCGCCCGGCGACTGCTTCATCTTGTTCTCTGCTGACAGCGCACTTCTCACAATCTCACATACGCTTTTTGGTAATGCAATGAATTGGATACTGTAGCTGAGCAATCAAGCAAGAAAAGAAGATGAGAAACAGCAACAAAGCTGAACCAAAAGCAGACAAGATGGCAGCCCCTCCTCTTTCTCTCAAGGGAAAGGAGGAGGACAACTGATCAGCGCTCTGCATCAACCCACATGATGCATTGTGCATTTCTTTGCATAAAGACTTCTCAATTCAAATAGTTGTTGCTTGTATTTGTCCAAGGTGGCTGCAGCACCGTTCTACCGCTTTGCTGCTGCCGGATTGGGGCCCACAATGCTCGACGCTCAGTAGACACGAGACTGCCACCAGAGATGCACAATACCAAGAGGAAATGAAACAAAGACATATAATGCATAGCAAGAGAGAGAAAACCGAATCATGAAAGGGAAACATGCAAAAAAAAAAAAAAGTATAGTCCAGATCAAAGCACATCAATGCAAATGTTCATATCCTCTCTCTAGGTAGACGAAGAAGAGCCTTTGGTTCGAGCCACTTCAATGCCCTCATACAAGTTGCTGAAAACCCTCAGGTGGAAAGTGGCCACTTTTGCGATGCGATCAGAGAGCAATCTGATTTCGGCAGCAAACGGTTCCAATCCAGCGCGAGATAGCCTTGTGTCCCAGGCCGCAGCACCTCCTGCACTGGCTGCTGATGATGGCGCTGTCTCCGAGCTGCAAGTGGTGGTGGAAGCCGGGGCGGGCGAGGAGCAGGTGTCGCCTTGGAGTCTCTTTGATGACAAATCGTCGTCTGCTTGAAGGCGCGAACGGCTCATCTCCTCGTTGCTGGTCGAAGCGACTGTGCTAGTGGCAGTGGAGGAGGAGGAAGAAGGCAATAACCCGTTCCTCACCTTCTCCGTAAGCATACCTAATACAACATCCCTCAATCGACGCTGACAGATCTTGTGCAGTGCCGATCCAGCTCGCAAGTTGCTATCCATCCACGAATTGAGCAACTTTTGCGTGTTTGCCGAAGGAGCAGCGACCTTGACATTGTTCGGATCTGTCTCGCCGATTCTTGCAGTAGCCTGAACTGCTGAAGCGCGAGCTGCTACCTGCAACAATACGTTCTGCATCGCTCTTCGCCACCTGGGATGATCCAGCTTGCCAAATCCACCAGCACTGCCCAGCAAAAGCTTTCCGTCCGCCCTGCTGCTGCTGCTACTACTACCGCTACTAGTGCTAGTAGCCGTGGGAGTAGATGGCAAGCCACCCGAGCTACAGAGATTGGCATCATTGACAAGACACCAGATCTCTCCTTTGATGCTCTTGAGTTGCTTCTGCACGATGCTCCTAACTGAAGCAGGCAACGGTCCAGCATCGTCCAGTTGAGTACTGCACAGTTGACGGAAGAGCAGAACAAGCATGTAGACGAGGGTCAAATCCGAGACGTCGTTGTGGAACGTCATCATTCTGTACGCATCGAATTGGAACGTCTCAGGATAGTGAGCGGCAAACGTGTTGTTGAGCGATGACGATGACGGAGAGCCAAGAGGTGTGGCCATGGGCGACAGCACCGGAAGAGAGCCTGGAACATCAAAGATCAGTTGCAACAGGCCAGAGTTGAAGGCCTTGACCACGGTTTCGCTGCGCGAGGTGGCACCAGCTTCCCTCGAAGAGGTAACCAGAGCTTGTTGCATCCAAGCCGTGGTCTTATCGAGCGACATCTTGCCTTGTTCGATCTGCTCCTTGAACCACCGAATTTCAAAGTCGACCGCTGTCTCGACCAGGAAAGGTCGAGCTGAACGAAGCTGGTGGTTGGCAATGTCTAGCTTCATCAATTCAAGGATCTCGAAACAGAGACGAAGACCCTTGCCGATGTTGCGACCGACACAAACTACTTCGACCATCTTCTCGATAGCTTCGTCGCGCATAGGTGCACAATGGAGCTTGAGGATCGAACCCATGAATGTGATGAGTGCGGGTACGTCGAGCACGCCATGCTCCAGCTCCTGCGAGATCAAGTGTGGATCCAGCGTCTGCGCAATGAGCTGGTGATGGGTGGTGGCCCAGGTCGATCCAGCCGATGTCGAGGTCGATGATGACTTTTTCTCCATCGCAGAGGATTCAGCTGCTTCGCTAGTCTTCTGCTGGTCGGTCCAAGCAGCAGGGGCATCTTCCGACTCGAGCAAAGCCGAATCAGCCGGATAATTGGAGGGCAAGATCGAAAGACAGATGGTTCGGAGCTCTTGCACCAGCAGCGGGATACGTGATGGAATGCGCGATAAAGTCAAGCTACGACCTTGACCGTTGGCACCAGCCGCAACAGCAGCATCTTGCTTGCTGCCGGCGATGCGACTTCGTTCCTTGGCCTTGCAAGAACAAGGCAAAAGCTGCCCATGGGAGAACGCAGTACACGTGCAACCCGTCTCGATCTCGCGCACCACAGCAGTCCAGTACCTCTCACCTGCCTCGCGCTTGCGTCGTCCACGCTCGCCGTCAAAGTTGGGACGGAACTGCACGTTGGGGTCAAACACCACATCGTGACGAAGCTGTGGGTTCTTGAGGATTTCAAAGAGGTCAAGCTCACGCAGAGTATGTCTGGTGATGGGAGGATGCAAAGTAGGGGTGAAGGTGGATCGCGAACGCGAGCTGCTAGATGCTGTCGGGTAGTGAGCAAGGTTGAAAGCAAAACCTTTCGAGGTTCTTGCGTTTGAGCCCTTGCTGGGAGCGTGTTGACCTTCGCGGCCCTGTCGTGAGTGAGACGAAGCATGACTAGCCCAGTGACTCGGCAGGATGAGGCGGTGATGCGATGGTGCCGAGATGTCCAGGGTTGCTTTCGCTCGCAAGTTCGGAACACTTTTGGCCCGAACCAGGCGTGGCCTACGAGAAGAGGAGGGGAATGCATGTGACTTGCGAGGAGGAGGAGGAGGTGCCATCGATGCGAGCGAAGAAGCTGCATTCTCTGCTCCACTGCGGTGGTTGCTGACACTGGCGTTCGATCCAGTCGATGGGCCAGCTTTGGTAGCAACGTGCGAGGAGACCATATTTGTGCGCTGACTAGAAGTCAAAGCTGGCACAGCTGGTACGGTGGTAGCATCAGCAGCGTCTTGAATCTGCAACGGTGTATACTTGGTCTCGGTCTGAGACCAAGACAGTCCCTGCACAGCGCTGTTGGCCATGATGCCCTTGGGCGTGTCAGTAGCTCTTGGATGAGTCTGACTATGCGTCTTGTTGAAGCAGAGACCTGCATCACTTGATCGCCTGGTCTCGTCGATGATCGAAAGACGACTCTCCTTGGCACCGAGTGTCGATGCATCCTCGAGCTTTCTCCGCTTTGCCGGTGGTACGGGCTGAAGCTGGAAGACTTTCTGGGATGAAGACAAAGTATGGGCAGAAGAAGCATCTTGATCCTGGCTTGACTGGGACGTTGGCTTGGGTCGAATCAGCTCATCGAACTGCAAAGATGATGTCCTCAACCAAGGGCGGGCGCCTGACGATGCAGCAAGTGTGCTACCGGACGCAGCTGCAGAACCGCTCTGTGAAGCAGCTTCTGGTTCCTTGGAGCATCTTGACTGCTCAGTGTGAGTCGACAAGGAGCTCGAGTCGTGGTCGAGCTGCTTCTCAGCGGTGGAGGTTCGTGGACGAGGAATGGAAGATGCGAAGCGTGGCGAGCCGTGAGTTGATGATGGTTGTGCGCGGTAGCCAAAGTCGGAGAACGATGGCGATGGTGAGATGCCACGCTCAGGACTTGGTGGCACCGATGTGCTCGATTGCGATAGTGTGCCCTGAAGAGGAGTCGAGCGGTGGATATTTGCTCCGGTTGCGTCCTCGTTGGCTGTGTGGTCGGCATCAGGATGAATGGCTATGGGCGGGCCTTGCAGATGAGTTTGTGATGAGGCATCGTTTGGGTGCATATCGAGTGGTTGAGGCTGCTGCTGTGACGTCGATACTGGCATGACAAGGCGGGCATTGGAGCTGCGTGGATCTCTTCGATCTTCTGTTGGTTGAACATAGTCGTACTCGGCAAGAATGGAATGGCATCGACACTGTTCTTGCCAGTCAGGGAACTGTGTGTGAGCGTTGGCATTCTGCAAGGAGCTGTTGCCAGGAGAGATGTCTGCCTTGTTGGTAGCGATGGGTCGACCGGCAGCGTTGGAATTATCGATGGTGGTGCGTGAAGTAGACGCTACTTGCGACGCACTTTGCATGCCATGTTTGAGTTTCAACTCCAAGTCCTCATTCGGGTGTTCCGATGTGATGGGTGATGATGGCGGATGAGGTCCCACGTTGGGCGAGGATCCGAAAGCAGCGGTGGAGAGCTTTCGTTTGCCTGCTCTTGCCGATGCAGATGATACAGGAGCAGCGGAAGATCCGATGGAAGGTGAACGACGGATTCGGAACCTCTGAGGGTCGTCGGCTGATGCGTCCATGATGAATCAGTGAGCGCGGTCGCTCTATGTTATGCTATGCTATGCTGTGCTGCTGACAGATCGGGAGACGATGTAAAGAGCGAGAATGCGAACGAGGCGCAGAGCTCGGGAGCAGCCGAATGCTGATCGTCTCTGCGCTATGCCGCTGTGTTTAGGCGCTCAAGACCATAGAATTGGGTCGATGCGGGTCGAAGTGTTGTGCGTGATGATGCAAGATATGTCTTGAGCAGGCGCTTGTCGATGTTCTGCGCGTTGTGAGCGTTATCGATGCAGTGACAGAGGAGTGAACAAGGTCGATGATATCCACTGCTTTGCTGTATGCTTTGACAGCTCTTCTATGCAACGGCAACTCGAGGCACGGTTTGGTGAAAAAGAGAACAGATAGATGAAGCAATGCGGTGCAAGCTGTTGCGAGCTGTTAATGAAGAGTGATGCTGGTGATGTAGAGATGCAGGGGTAGCAGTGACGAAGATGATGATGATGATGGTGGTGGTGGTGGCAGTGATGGCAACAGCAGCAGTCA
This sequence comes from Ustilago cynodontis, assembly GCA_928865425.1. NCBI lineage: Eukaryota > Fungi > Basidiomycota > Ustilaginomycetes > Ustilaginales > Ustilaginaceae > Ustilago > Ustilago cynodontis. The sequence goes on along the minus strand of CAKMXY010000021.1, from coordinate 244,121 downwards.
AGGCAGTGAAAGGGAGCAAAAGGCGCTACAGTAGCTAGAGGCAGGGATCGCTATCGGAGTTGAATGGTGGCTATGGGCGCACAACTGCCGTTCAAGATGTGTGCAAGAAGCTGGGTCTGGACTGCGTTGGGATAGAATGGCCGCAAGGGGCAAGGAAAGAGAACCAGGCACAGACAAAGGAGCGGGGAACAAGAGGCAGCAAAGCAGCAGAATAGCAGATCGAGACCGTCTTTGGGCTGATTCGAAAGCCGGTGAGCAGCACAGCAGCGGTGGGGCTTGAGCAGTGAGTGATACTGTAGCAGCAAAAGCAGTAGAGACAGCGACAGCAGGAGAAAGAGGAGGAGGAGCACGCGCAAAATGCAGGTGCAGCAACGATACAGGAAGTCCAAACGGCGCGGAAACCGAACTCTCAAGTGAAACTGGTTAGCGAGGCGAAAGTGATGTTGATCATCATCAAAGCATCATAATTGACATACTCGCACGCACGCACGCACGCACACACACACACACACAGTAAAAGGCACAAGCAGCCAAAAAAGGGCACAAGGCGGAGAGACAGGGGAGAGCCACCAACTTGGGATTCATGCTACGGAAGGCTACAGTGAAGCCCAACCGAATCAATGCGAGACAGTTGTAAGACACAAAAGAGCAAAGTAAGCAAGCGAGCATGAGAAGAGGAGGCTGCAACCACTTGGTGTCATATCAATCAATCACACTAGGATTGCAGTGCCGACGCCGCCGTTGCGTGGGTTTTGCACAAAAGCGAGGGCGAAGGCGAAAAATGCAGAAAAGTGAGCTCTTTTAAGAGGTGTCATTGCAAGGTCCGGATGCAACTGCAACTGCGACGCAAAACGCATGGAAACAGAAACAGCACAGCCAGAAAGAGCGCGGGCGTAAACCTCGCTGCCTCGCCTCGCCTTGGCTTGCAACTGCACACACAGGTTGCTGCGACTGCTGCTGCAGGGTGTTGTCAGGCTCCTCCTGTTTTCCTCTCTCTCTCTCTCCCTCTCGACTTTGAACTTCCTTCGGAAAGGGGCAGAGGTGAATCGGTCGGTCACACTTTTCAACCAACCTCTTCTTTTGACTCTTGCCTGTCATGCTCTTCTGTATGCTTAAGAGAGTCAAAAGCGGAAAGCCAAATCGTTTGCACGCAGAGAAACTTTCCCCCCTGCTTGACCAAGAGGAAAAGGGTCAGATCAGCGCTGTCTTAAAATGTGGCTCGGTTATCAGTTCAAATGAATGGTGTATGTGCTGGGTGCTGGATAGAAGAGGCGACTTGGGAAAGCGAGCGTCGATGAGAATACATGCAATCAAGGGTTCGGCAATTGGAATACGGTTGCAAAGGCGGCCAAATCAAGATCCGCCTTGCACAGCTCAAGGCAAGGAGACACACAAGCGATTTTCAGTTGCAATCAACGAGCGAGGCAAGGCCACGTCCCAGCCATTCGAGCCGATCCAATAAATGCATACTGTATTCACACCTTTGCTTAGGCGAATTCGAAGCGAAGCGGACCTCAAGTTTTAGCGGCCACCCAAAGGGCACCACCATGCAGAGATTGACGTGTTAACCTACAGTAGCGCGTCTGTTTCGCGTCAGTATTTGGTTTGGAGCTGTATTGACCTCCTTCATAGAACAACACGGCATACACGGCACTCGAAGCAACATCATCTCATATCTTTCTGCTGAACCCTCACAGAACGCATCCGAATGTGCGATCTTTGTTCAAGCCCACCTTCATTGCAATTCTTGATGGTTTCTGCCTGCAGATAGCCGACAATGTTGAGTCTGCAACTCGTCTATCAGTCAGACAGCCGAAAGAGAGAGAGAGAGAGTCTCTTTGGCGAGTGGTGTTTTTTCGCATGCAGACACAAGACAGAGACACTTTTAGGCAAACATTTGTTTGCCAGCCAAGCTTCTAAGAGAGACACCACCATCAGAGAGATTTGCGAGACGTTGTCGATAACAGAGTGCTGCGGGCATCGATTTGCATGCATCCTCACTGTGTGTGTGAGGGTCAGAGATCCGAGTTGGAGTAGACTATAGCTTGGGTCGTAACGCAGCCCATGCAAACGTACAGTACTCTTGGTTGTGTCTTTCTTTCCAAGCCAATTTGCTGTGACGAACCTCGTTGCATTCACAGCCAGTCTTCAGACACCAAGCTCGAGAACCAAGTGTCAAAGCGTTGAGAAGAACGGCATCGAGAACAAGACAGCGCTGGTCTTTGGTGGGGGGGGTGAGTGATCGTAGATGCACGTCGTGGTTCTAGACGACCATCCGTACCTTTCAATCCTCTCTAATATCACAGACAGCAACAAACACCGGTCATCCTATCTGAACGACACTAACTGAGCAACCAGGTGCTATTAGGGTCCCCCTCTTCCGGTTTGAGACTCCGCGAACACTTTGTATCGATTTGGTGTGGTCGATTTTGTAAGCCCCGCAAACGCCCTTTTTGCGCGCCTGAACGCAGCCTAACTTTTTCAGATCTGAAGTTTGGACGAGGAACAGATGGTCGGGTCCTTTGATTCAAGTGGCTCCATCCAGTGCTGCTAGAACGTCAACTACCACCTCTCATCATTGATCCCAGATGCATCATCGACATCATCCATAGCGTACAGAATGGTGATGAGAAAGCAGTAAGCCAAGCCATCATCCGAAGCGGTGCAAACCATGAGTGAGAGAAAAGCATTCGGAACAGAGCGACCTTTGTATTCGATCGGAGTTACAATTTGTTGCCCTCTCCCTCCCTCCTGCCTCCTTCCTCCTCTTTCCCACCTCTAGAGTAACAGGGGCTGCAAATGGTAAGCGACCATGTAACAGTCCGATAACACCGATACCAAACGTCACAAGCGACCAAATTTGTTTGACATCGCTTTGCATGGTCTCGCTTCCCCACGCCCTCTTTAGTCGCTGTTCACTCCATGTTGAAACTTGCCGATCCCTCACCCCTTTGAAAGAGGTCTTGGTTCACACAGCCACCCTTACCTCCCTACCAACACGCGCGACAGCTCTTTCGTCACCCCTCTCCTTACCCACCTTTTCGGCTGTAACACCCACGAGACTACGCAGCACAGAACACATCAATGCTATAGAGCCACACTAAAAAAGTGTTAAATATTTTGTCGCAACTGAGATGAAATTTCTAGAGTGAATCTGGGGGGGGAGCAGTTTATATACATGTGAAGTCACAGTGTGGTGCCTATTGCTGTTGGAGTGAAGTCAGTACACATGCATCGGGGAAACTAGTCGGGGAAACACATTGGGGAAACTTTTGCTTTTCTAACATTTTTATCAAACCAAAAACTAACACTCCCCCTTTCGAGAAAAATGTAGTGTGCAACATCAGAATCAAATAAGACTTATCATAGCAGTGAGGTTGGACAGGGGAACAAGACTGTTGAAGTCTACTTACTCACTGTTCTCTTCTTGGGCAGGTCCATAGATAGCATCGAGCAAGCCAAGCCAGGTTGTAGGAGTCCTTTCTCTGTCACCTTTGTTGGGGTGCATGAAGTCCCACCATTGAATACTGTAGAGGTCGCAGATGAGGCTATCAATTGCAGCAGTGTCTCTGTTGTGGTGCTGTGCCCGGATTTGATGCAGAACGACATGTTGCAGTTGCGAGGTCTCATGCAATTTGAGAACTTTGTTGTTGGCTTCATCCAGGCAGCACTGAAGTTTGGTAATGTTCATATGCAGACCTTGGATTGAGGTATTGGATGCAATATCTTTGGTGTGAAGATGTCTGAAGTTGTCAGTGACCTCAGTGCATAAAGCAGATCATTGGCCACGGTTGTAGGCTCATTCGACTTGTCGGTGGCAGTGGTTGGTGGAATGGGTGGAATTGTCATTGGAGCAATGATGCTTCTTGATATAGCACTGATAACACTTCTGAGACTTCAGGCCAGGCTGTACCGAAGATGTGGCATGGCAGTTATAACCCAAGTGAGTGCAAGTGTTGCAGGCGGTGTAGCCATCTCCAGCATTGTCCTCTCCATTTTCTGCAGTGACTTTGACTACTTCATTGACATGTTCCTCATCCTCCATGAGGACATCATCCTGATTACCTCCTGCCACTCCTGCTTGGGCTTCCTGTTCATCTTCTTCTTCTTCAGTGAGTTCATCTTCCTCTTCTTCTACAGGGGCAGTGACTTCCCTTTTGTCGAAAAGAGTGTCAAGATCAAAATCAAGTTGAACATCGTCAAGATTGTTGGTGGGGGCAGGATCATTGCAGTCGATGATGGGGATGTCAACCCAGATGTTGTTGTTGTTGGCATTCATGGTAGTGTGTGTGGGTGTGTGTGTGTGTGTGTGTATGTGCTTCTCTACCATTACTGTCATTGCTGGTACCTTTTATATCTTCTTCTCCCCGACTTCGTCGTACTTCTCCTTCTACTGTACCACCCTTCACCTCCTTCACTGTTACTGTCTTCCACACCTTGTGTCATTTCACTCTCCATTTTCTGTCTATGCCATACACTGGATCACGCCATTCCCTTTTGATGTCTTTCACCCTTGTTCCACTTCACAATCATATGACTTGACCATGATGGCAAAGTCACATATATCAATGCCCAGATGGTTTAAGGTTCACAATTGCACCAAAATTACACCTATCTCTGTCCTCAGTGCAGGGGTTGGCATTGTCCCACTGTGACTTTGTGGCTTGCTAACCTTTAACATTCACATCCTATGTTTTAAGTTTGGGGCCTCGACATCTCCCCCTAACCTTGTATTCTAGCTCTTTGTCCTAACCTAGTGTATGTTGAGCATTCGTCTGCCTTCTTCAGCCTTGTTCAGGCCGAGTGACTTTGTTAAACAATCTGCACACTGTTGCAGCATTGTGTTAGGGGTGGTGCACCCAATATCGACTGAGTAGGGGTGTGGGAGTTGAGCAGGGTTGCCCTCCCAGGTGCAGCAAGGATATGCCAACTCTGAGGTACTGTCGGTACCATTTGATGGGGAGGCTAAGCCTGTGCTAACCCCAACATCAACCAGTATGGACAGTTGGCACCAGTTAGCCTCGATATTGGCAGACCCCATGAATGCCCCGTTCAGAGGCAATGCAGCACATTCTCGGTTGTGCCTATACACCACCATGCCAAGAGGGTTCTAGTCAGCAACGGTGCATGGGTATGAGTGTGGTGAGGTCTTTGTCACTGTGACAGTAAGGGTGACAACATGTTGGGGTGATGGTGTGGGGAATTGAGGAGCAGGTCACTGCTCCTGGAGGGGATGGTGGCATATAGTTGGACTCCGTCATTCCAATGCTGGCAGGGTGCCAGCAACAATGCTGGCGGGTTGATAGTCACATGGTTCTCCGACTTGAATGGAGGCACACAATGTTGGGCAATAGGACAATCGATGGCAGCCATGCAACTGATAAGGTCTGATGCTGATGAGCAAGTACAAGTTTTTAATGAATGTGTAATAGAGTGGATGAGCTCTGCTCACCACTCATGCCTAGGGAATGTGTGTATATGTATCGGCCCTCCCACTCCACAACCTGCATGTGCTCGAGTGGGCTGAGTGGCATTACCTAACAATGACCAAACCACCTGCAGTATGATGCAGTGGCTGACTCGCAGCCCCTGTTGACATGAGTTTGAGGATAATGCCAGTTTGTCCTCCATTGTACATCATGTTGGGCCGAAATGACCATTATCCTCTGCCTATTGTGGTCTGGGGAATGGAACTATTTTAACTCCTGTCCTGATAAACCCACTCCCATGACACATTGTCATGGGCACTATCTTCACTTCGTTATTTCCTACATGCTCTCGTATGAAGTGGAATTTGACATCAATGTGTTTGGTGCAACTGTGGAACTTTGGGTCTGCAGTGAGTTGCCTTGCCACAGCGTTGTCAACATGAATGTTTGTGGGATTGTATTGGCGAAGTCCAAGCTCATTGAGTAGGCTACATGTCCAAATGATATCCTTGACCAACTCTGACATTGCAATGTACTCGGCTACAGTAGTTGAGTCAGCGACTAAGGGTTGCTTCTTCAAGAACCAATTTACTGGTGATCCATACACAATAGTTACTACTCCTGTTGTTGATTTTCTATCCTCTGTGTCTCCTGCGAAGTCAGTGTCACTATATCCTTCCAACACCATCAAAGTCTCTGATCCTTTTGTGAAGTGAATACCAGTGTTTTGTGTTCCCTTTAGGTACCGAAGTAGGTGAATTGCACTTTTCATTGAAGCTTGGGTGGGATGTTCAAGGTACTTGCTTAATTGGCTTGTTGCATAGCTGATGTCAGGCCTTGTGCCAGTCAAGGCATAGAGCAATGATCCTATAATCATGCGGTACTTCTTGTGTTCCTTTTCATTGAGTGGTTTGACGTTGGTATCATATTCTTTCATAGGTAGTGGTGTTGTCACTGGTTTTGCCTTGTCATCTAGGAATTTGTCCAGCATCCTTTGGATATATGCCAACTGACTCAGTTTTGTTTCATTCTGTTTCCAGGTGATCTCCAGCCCTAGTATATACCTTAGTTGTCCTCCTTCAGTCATTTAAAGTGTTTTGTAAGTTCCCTTTTGTACTCTTCCATATCTTCCTTGGTGTGGGTTACTATAACGATGTTGTCAATGTAGACAGCAATGATACACAGTGACTTCGTTAATGATCCAATCTTGTATACACCAAAGTTGCTGTGAATGTGGGTAAAGCCTATACTGCAAAGACTCTTGTCCAGTCTTTCATACCACTTTCTTCCTGCTTGTTTGAGGCCATATAGGGCCTTCTTTAGTTTCAGTGTTTTTCCCTCCCAATATCCTGGAGGTGGTCTCATATAGATATCTTTGGTGATCACACTGTTCAAAAATGTGGTGACAACATCCATTTGCTCCATGTGGAGTCCAAGCGATGTCGCCAATGCAATGAGGATTTGTAAGGTTGAGAACTTGAGTACAGGAGTGAAAGTCTCCTCGTAGTCAATGCCTTCTTGTTGGGTAAAACCTCATGTGACCAACCTTGCCTTGTACTTGTCAAGCAAACCATCCAGATTGAGTTTTAGCTTGTATACCCACTTGCAGTCAACAACATGGCCATTTCCTACTGGTTTGTCAGTGACTTCCCATGTACCATTGTCCTGATGACTGTCAAGTTCCTTGTCCATCGCTTCTTTCCATTTTGGCCAGTCATGTCTTTGCTGAGCTTCTTGGAGTGTGAGAGGGTCTGGCTCCGACCTTGGTACTGTGGCAAGTTCAACTTGTGTGGTAAGATTTGCAAGTTTGACTTTGCTTACATCCTCTTCTCCCCCTATTTCAGTGCTTTCTCCTACTTCCATTGCAATTGTTGTCATCACTTCCTGAGGCCTTGAACCTTCAATTGTATTGTTCTTGGCCAGGAACTCCATTTCCACAAAGGTGATGTCCCTGCTAACTTTCTTGTGTAATAGGTCGAGGTCAAGTACTTCATATGCCTTGCATCTGTATGTGATGCCTAGATTTATCATCTTCCTACTCCTGGGGTCCAATTTCAATTTTCTTTCGGCTTCCTGGATGTGCACATATGCTGTGCAACCAAATGGGCAAACATCTTCTATGCTTGCCTTCTCTCTGAGGAATAGTTCTACCAGTGAGGTCATTGGTCCAGTCCATTCATTTGGTATGTGATTTCACACATAGATAGCGTGCATTGCAGCTTTCATCCAAAAACATCCTGGCAGTCCTGATTCAAAAAGCATACATCTAACCATATCCATAATGGTCCTGTTCATCCTTTCTGCTATGCCATTCTGTTGTGGCATGTAGGGGGCCATCCTCCTGTGTAATATGCCCCATCTTCGCATATAGTCTTCCATTTCATGATTGACAAATTTGCCACCATTATCACTAAGCAGCATTACCATCTTCTTTCCAGTTCGTCCTTCCATGTGCATGGTGTAGAATTGGAATGCTGTGGTTACCTTGTCCTTTGTTTCGATCGGGATGCCAGTCACATGTCTTGAGAAGTCATCAACAAAGGTGACCATGTATCTCTTTCCATTGATATCAGTTTCATAGGGTCCAATGACATTGGAGTGGACCAGTTCAAGAGGTTGTGTTGACCTCATTACAGACCTATGAAAGGGGTTCCTGGTGTGCTTGCCTACTTCGCATATCTCACATTGGATTCTCCTCGAGAGGTCATTTGGTAGTTTGTCACCCATTCCTATCTCTATCACTTCTTTTACTGACTTTGTATTGATGTGGCCCAGCCTTTGGTGCCAGGCTCTGATGTCATCATTCCTGATTGTTGCTAGGTTCGCAACTTCATACTGGATGGTGTTCCCTTTCAATACCAAGCTGTTTCCCTCATACTTGCATTGCAAGACTTTCCTTCTGTTTGCAGTGACCTTGGTGGCAGTTGATTTGTTGTTGACCGTGAACTTTATGTCTGCTGCCTTAATGAGGTTCACTAAGGACAGTAGGTTTGCCAAGAGTTTCAGCATGTATAGTACCCATCTGAATACCATGACTTTGCCTGGTTTTCCATCGATGATGGGTACAAATTCAACCTGACCAATGCCTTCCACTTTCAAGGCTTCACCAGTTGCAGTTCTAATCCTCAGGTGCAACTCCTGCTTGGTGAGTTTGCTGAAGTATTCCTGCTTGTTTGTCATGTGTGACGAAGCTCCAGAGTCAAGGATCCAGTCACTATTGATACTGTGAGTTCAGCCTGCTAGTAGGGATGATTTGTCACTGACTTTGGTGATCAGTTGAGCTGCACATCCCCACCCACTCAGTTCACTGTTTTGTTCCTGATCTTCATTGTTTGATGTGACTGGTATTTGCTTGTCATTTTCCTCAGTTGCAGCATTAGCAACTTTGCTGTGTCAAGGATTGCCGCTCCCATTCAAGTTCTGTGTGTCCTTTCTGCAGTTTTTGACTAAGTGTCCAAATTGGTTGCAGTTGTAGCACTTCTTTCCACAAAAAACAGCTATGTGCCCTGTCTTCCCACACTTGAAGCATGCCCCTTTTGTTCCATTGGGCTGTCCTCCATTGGGGTTGGGCTTATTGCCCTGACTTCGCTGTCCACCATGATGCTGTCAGTTGGCCGACATCACCACTTCCATCTTGGACAACTCCTTCAATTTGAACTTTTGGTTGAGCTCCTCTTCTCATGCCTTGAGAGTTCTGAGAGCATCATTGTATCTCTCCAGTTTGTCAGGTTCATTGACTTCTTGAGTGACTGTGTGTTCTATTCCAGTGTCATCAGTGTAGGTAATTTCTCTCTTGATAAACTTGCAGTATGTGTCATTCTCACGCATGAGCATAGCCTTGTACACTCCGTACTCTGGGCAAAGTCCCTGCACCAGAGCTTTCATTTGTCTGTTGATGTCGGTTTTGTATCTGGCAGCGTCGAGCTGTTCACATATCTTGGCAATTCTTGTGGCATAGGAGTCGATGCCTTTGCCATCCTTCTGTCTGATATTGTTGAGTTGAGTCTGCAACATTTCAACTTGCAGACTGACATGCTCCTCAAAGTGGCCTTGAAGTCATTCCCACATCTGCTGGGGTGTTTCCAGCGACTTCACCAAGTGTCTGTATTCCTGTCCTATAGCTTGCAGGATAAGGCCCTTAGCCTTAATCACTGCCTCTGCCCAGTCGTCCCTGTTTTGAGCTGCACTATCAGGGACACCCTGTGTCATACACATATAAACCTTTCCTTTGGCCATCATAGCTGCCGTGAAGTCATCCTTCCAGGTAAAGTAGTCATCTACCGACTTCAGAGTAGGAACTCCAATATCCATCATTGTTAATACTGCTCTTTATTGATTGTTTTACTTACTGTATGCAGGGGAGTGCAAGTTGGGCTCATAACCTGTTAAATATTTTGTCACAACTGAGATGAAATTTCTAGAGTGAATTGGGGGGGGGGAGCAGTTTATATACATGTGAAGTTGCAGTGTGGTGCCTATTGCTGTTGGAGTGAAGTCAGTACATGTGCATCAGGGAAACTAGTTGGGGAAACACATCAGGGAAACTTTTGCTTTTCTAACATTTTTATCAAACCAAAAACTAACAAAAAGCAGAAAGATGGATTTGATTCGGGTTTCGGAGAAAAGCAAGGTCTCGCGAGATAAAACTAACAAAGAGAGCGACTGAGGTCTTTTGTCGATTCCCCCCATCTCCTTATATCAGGGTAGGAACGCTTTTGCCCTGAAAACAATTCGAACTGAGACTTGATGCCAAATGCGGCAATGGTCCTTAAATGATCGACATCGTAGCCGATGGGAGTAAGGGCGGTATGAACACCGGACACCGAAACATATCTGATCGTTAGCAATCGGGCAGCCCTTATCGTGACCTCGATCCGATCACTACGATGCAGGCGAAGGGGTTGGACTAGTAACAATAACAATCTGAGTAACGGTCACAGTGACAGTAGGTAACGCCCAAGGGAAACCCTTGCCAGTAGGCCAGTGATTCTTTAAGCTATCGCGATAGTCTCCATCAGAGGACCACCATGGCGGAGGTAGAGCACCGCTACCATCATCATTGTCGTCGCCATCCGTTGGTGATGGAGTGGGGAAGCTTGACAACGAAGTAGAGGTGGGAGTCCATGACGAAGGGGTTGTGCTGGTCCAGAATTGACACACTTCTGTGAGGATGGACTTGTCCATGTGACGGAGGACAGGCGGGATGGAGAAGGCAGAGGTGGTTGAGTTGTTCTTGTCTGGACAAGGGGCTTGTGTGCCTACTGGACTACTGCCGGTGTCTGGAATGGTGGTCGTGTTGTTGTTGGCTGGCGTTGTGGTCGTGCCATCGTTTGTAGTTGGGGTATCCGAACCGCCAGAGCCAGTTGGTCTTGTCGATGTGCTGTCGCTTGGTGCGGGTGTGGTTCCAGCATCAGGGGCAAGCGTAACGGTACCAGTGTTGGGCGGCGTCACGTCGTCAGACAGAGCAGCAGCCACACCCACAGACTGGGTACTGAAACTACCACCTGCATTCACGTTAGCAGCGGCTCCAACTGCAGCTCCACCAGAGGCAGCTTTAGCAACAGCGATACCTTTGGGGAAGCCCTTGGTCTTCTTATGGCTGTCGATGATCGTCTTGATCTTCTTAGCTGTGCCTTTGCTTGACCTTTCGAACGAGCGTCAGGAGAACGAGGCGACATTTGTAAGAGCTCAAGCAGCTCTTTGCGTGTTTGGTCGCCAGGGTTGTTTGGATCGGGAGTAGGCGGCAGAGATGTACCAGGCGAGCCAGTCGCTGGCTGTTCACTGCTTGGGTTGGGCCCAGGAGTTGGTTGACCGCCATTCGAAGACGTCCCATTCTGAGGAGGAGGAAGAGGAGGAGGAGGCATTGCGGTCGTTCGATTATCAGATGTACCTATCTGGGTCGAGTTGGGCTGGAGCAAGTTGTTGCAAAAAGTGGTGATCTGCGACATGTAATCTTTGCCGTAGTGCGCTCGAATGGTGCTCATGGCGGCTTGCATCTGGCCTTTCCTGTTGCCCCAACGCGGTTCAAGAGCTTGAGGTGTCTTGTTGTCCGCCATAGCTGAGCGCTGCATCACCAAAAGGGGGAAGAGCAGGGCGAGTAGCATCGGTCTTGTTGGAGTCAACATGTTGAGGTTGTCGTGTTGCCCTTTGCCGTCCAAGTAAGAGGTTTGCTCAAGCAGGGTGAGGGCAAGACTTGGAGTCCTCGATGCTCCCTCTCGTATTAAGTAGCTGGCGAGCCACTTGGTTGAGGGATGCTCTGATCTAACTCGCCCGCAGCCGGAGCGGCACAAGGGGCATGTTTACCTTGTGATGTCTTCAGCTGGTCACCACACGAGCGCAGCCATCTCGGTGCTGGCAGATAGAGGGCATCGCACTCTTCGACAGATCCATCGTTCACACCTGCATTCGCAGGCGAGAACAACAAGAGCGCCCGAAAGGCGTCGGCTGCGTATGCACGTCGATCCCAATCTAAGCTCGGTGGTATGTATTGTACTGTAGATCTCCGCCCATCTCGTATCATAGAAGGTGTCTTGATCTACAAGAGCCGGCAGAGCTTTAAGAATTGAAGCTTTGGTTGAGGAGCGCCGATCCCGCCACCGAAGCGCGTAAATTGGTTCGGTCGAAATTCTTCCCCGCAAACACCAACCAACTCCGCTCGGCATCAAGAAATCCCATTGCATCGAAGGACGTCTTCCGAATCGTACTCGCAACGGAACGCATTAAAATCAACAACAACAAGGCGGTGACTGCACTTGTGCTTCTTGGGCTTCAGAACCATGACGAGACTGAAAAACTTCGAGTCAGACTGCGTAGAGAGTGCCACCAGCCAGGTGGCATGTAGAGTAGATCTCCCGGCCCAAGAATGGCTTTGGCCGCTGCAGCTCTTACGTCCGGTGAAATCGACTCGGCCGTGTCAAAGACGTCGATGCTTGCTGTGTTCGCCATGAGAGTCTCGGAGATGGAGGCTACCGAGGCGGCCTTGGCCAGAGAAGACTCTGCTTGAGATGGCTCGACATGTTTGCGAGGACGCAAGTGAGGCGGCGATACCCAGACCTCCTTGTAGCCCACTGCTTGAACAAAGCAGTTGTAGTACGGGTCGTGATGTGGAGGCGAGACGGTTCCAGCTGGTCCGATCCAGAGATTGGTGATGACGGCGTCGTCTGTCGTGGGAGACTCGTAGTCTGGCCAGTCTGGCGGAGCCGGCGGAGAAGTGTAGACATATTCTGGGAGGCTGTAGTCTTGCTGAAGTGCTGGAAACTGGCTTGTGAGGTCGTGCTGAGCCATGTAGAGAATGAGGCCGTTTGTTCCGGGCTCCTCGCTTTCAACAGAGCCGTTGCTAGGTGAAGAAGATTGTGCCCAGCCGCAGTGCTTCAGAAAGTTGCTCCAAAGCATCATGTCTTGACCCCAGTCTCGGCTTGTGTAGTTGGCGCCAACCTCAATGGGGACGATCCTTGCTGGGCCTGCAATCCTGAGGAGATGATCGATCGAGGACCACGAGCCTTTGCGGCTCTCTGCTTGCACAGCAGGCCATCCGGCGTGCTGCGCATAGCCTCTGACAACGAAAGGTTTCGAGCGAGCGGTTGAATCAGCACTTGCCAGATCCATGAAGGTCGGTGCTTGATCGAACTCGTACTCTGCGATGCACAAATCAGCTTGTCCAGAGGTCGTGAACTGGGCCTTGCTTGGATATGGCGGTGAAGTTTTGTGTCGTTTTCGAGAGGGCAGGCCGTCATCAAGATCGACATGCTCTGATTGTTGCTGTTGCCTTTGGCTGTATAAACCGAGAAGCTTACGTTGCAGTGTTGCAATGAGATCATGGCAGGGTTGGTCCTTGAAAAGCGAAGCGGCGCCAGCAACGATGAGTGCCAGGTCGAGGTCGCGGATGCATTGTCGAAGCTGGTAAGCGTCGTCTTGTTCGTTGCTGGAGCTGATTTTGAGGGCCCAGCATGCTTTGAGCAGCTGCGCATCAACGTATATCTCTCTCCAGGTGATCGAGATATCACTGTAGCCGAAGGTGACGAACTTGTGATCGCAGAGGCGTGTCAATGATGAGAGCGCTGCGAGCACAGACCGTGCCGAGTGTCGAGCATGAGTCCCTCTCTGTGTTAAAATCGAGCCAATTGATTGCGCCAATCGTTGCATTTGTCGTCTTGCGGCGGCAGCGGCAGCGTCAGCATTGTTGTCGACATCCGAAGAGAGCGTCTCTCTCTGTTGAAGCTGTTCGAGGATGACTTGAACGGCTTCGAGAGGCTCAGCATCGCCACGATCCCGACCGTTGTTCATTGCTGCAAGCTGTTGTTCTCTGAATCAACCTCGGTCTGTCCGCATCTTGCAAGCGATGGTTGTGATAATGGTGATAGCTCGGTAGAAAGATACTGATCATTCTCATGTTCGGATCATCCGATATCCAACCTCAAAAAAAAAAAAAAAAAAAGTGACGCGTGACAGTTGCGGTGTGTAGAATTGCTGTGTGATGGTGGTCTTAGGTACAGGTGTCTGGAAAATATTTTCCTGAATTTCAATTTTCAACTTTCAACCAGGGTCCATCCGTCTCAACGAGACGGCCAGATTCCTCAACTGTGACAGACAGACAGGCAGACAGACAGACAAGCAGAGAGCCGATGCACGTTGACAGAGTTCAGCGGATGTCCCGAGACTCACCTCTGACCCTGTGAAGGCTTGACCCTGAACATGAGGCTGTTCTTGTGTCTCTGCTTTTCCTTAGGTCACTCTCGTTTGCTCAGCCTGTCCTGTCTCTCATCACACACACACACACACACACCACATCCGAGCCATCAGCCATCATTGATTGAGCTAGTTCAAAAACTCAGAGCTGCTCTGCTTCTGTCTTGGCATCGCGCATAGATCGGTAAACCCGTCCTTGGAAGACCGGCTAAAATGGGCAGCAAGACAGAGGAGCTCGCCAACAGCACAGGCGACGATGCACAAGGCAAGAATGTAGGCCCCACCGATCAGTCGTCAAAGCAGCGACGAGCAGAGTTCATCCGACAAGCATCGCAACCCCTCGTAAGGCGCACCACCTCCAGCAACAGGCGCAAGTCATCGACCGACAACAAGCACTCAACACAGTCATCTACTACACAAGCGAGTGAAGCGAGCCAGTCCGTTCACGACATTCGCGAGGTCGAGGGCGAGGATGATGCAGACGTCGATGTAGACGAGGATGAGGCAAATGATCAAGGGCCCGTGCTTCACTCCAGATGGCTGCGGACCATCGACTCGGGCAAAGGGTGGGAGTCTTTCTCGGTCAAGGATAGTCGCAATCTCGAATCTGCGTGGAACAAGTGGACTGAACAGAAAGGTGGTAATCTCGAGCTGCCTTCTTTGCCTGACACCGACGGCAAGGTGCAGGCAGGCGAGGTCAGGGACTCGAAAGACGAATGGCAACCTGTCGATCCGGATGCCGAAGACGAGCCACACAAGGTCGCCCTTGGCACCGATAGGCTCTATGATGCTGACATCAGCAAGTTCACCATGAGTCCGGTCTTCTGGAAGGGACCGAAACTTCGAATCATGCGGGCAAGCTGGTTCTTTGAGTCCAACAAGCTCACTCCGTGCTCTACCGCACTTGCCGCCGAGCTCGAGTCCCACTTCCAGACCCTCCGTCCATGGCTCTCTTCCTACACTGACGAGCTCAAGTCCTCCGTGTCTCTTGGAGCTGAAGCCGAGGCAAAGCTCAAATGTAGCCTCAAGACACTCAAGAACAGCTATGTCATCTTTCAAGGCCCACGTCTAGCGCGTCTCTACAACGAAGGCTTCTCCAATCGCCTGTCGAAACAATTCTTCACCGCCTGGAGCGGCGAGCATAGCGGTGGACAGCTCCTCATCCGAGGCTACCAGACACAGGTACAGCTCAACGAAGCCAAGCAAGGCAACATCAGAGCAAGGGAAGGGTCCATCCGCAAGCAGAAACGCCCATCCTTCTCCTCAGAAAAGCAAGCTCCTCTGCCGAGAGCGCCAGGTGAAGGCACGCGAGAGCTCGAAAGTCGATTAGCCGAAGCCTTGAACGATGATGACGGGGACGACTCGGGACCTGTTGTTGTCGATGATGCCGAAACGATGGATGTCAAGATCTCAGAAGAACGTGCTCGAGCGTCGGAAGACGAACAGACCGGCTCCAGCAAAGAGATCCGCAACCTCACCTCTAGCACCTCGCAACCGTCCCTGAATGTCGACAAGACTCACGTCGAAGCAACACCTTCCAGGATGACTGCCAGAGGCACGCTACGCAATCTCTCTGTCATGGCTGCAAACGGTGTCACCTCGTCATCCGCGCCTGCCAACGAGCTTCTACGCTCTGTCGCTTCCCGACTCGGTGTACTGGGCGGCACCGACGCCTCTTCGACATCCACAGACAAGGAGAGTGAAGCCGGATCGCTCAAGGAGTCCGGCGCACTGACTCCATCTCAGCAGCATGACATTGGCGAGTCGTTCAAGGAGGCGCAGCGAAGGATTCAGGATGACTTGCCAGGGCCAGAGACCAAGGAAAAGGTCTCAACCGCCGACACGAACGGCAAGAAGATCCACGCTGAAGTTCAGGAGGATGACGCTGCAGAAGAAGCAGAGTGGGACGATCCCGAAGCCTTCGATGATGAAGAAGAGCAAGCTGAGGCACGTCTCGAAAGCGAGCGACCGCCGGAGCTCTTGCTAGCAATCCACGGCATCGGCCAAAGACTGGCGGGCGAATGGAAGAGCTTTGATTTCACTCTGGCCATCAACACCTTCCGTGCTCTGCTTCAGACTCGAATCGATACCGCCAAGGTACCGAGCGAGATTGGCGGACGAGGTCTCAGTGGTCTTGCTGCGAACCGACGAATGCAGATCTTGCCGATCCACTGGCAGACGGGTTTCCACCAGATGGAAGAGGACGACGAGCGGTGGGCTGGTCACGACTCGGATGCCGAAGATCCGGACTCGATGCTGTACGATAATGGCGTAGAGCTCGAGATGGATCACATCTTTGGCGACGACGGCATTCCCATTGTACGAACGCTGGTCAAGGACGTGCTGATGGACATTCCCATGTATCTTTCGCAGCACAAAGCGCATGTACTCAGGTCGGCCATGTTGCAAGCCAATCGGCAGTATCGTCTCTTTGTCAAACGCAACCCGGAGTTCGAAGCCAAGAAGGGACGTGTACACATTGTCGCACACAGCTTGGGCACAGTCATCTCTTCGGATATGCTGTCGCAGCAGCCCAATCGAGTGCGTCCAGTCAAGGATCTCAGCCGCGAACAGATCCATAAAGATCAGGAGCGCCATCTGCTCTTCAATACTCACAGCTTCTTTGCAGTCGGAGCTCCTGTTGCACTCTTCTTTGTGCTACATCGCGCGCAGTTGATTGCAAGGAGTGGTTTGGTGCGCTCGAGTCGGTTCGTGCAAGACGAGCCTGGTGTTACACTCAACCGCGAAGGAAAGTACGGCTGTCTTGCCATCACGAACTTCTACAACATCTGGAACCAGTACGATCCAGTAGCTACACGCGCAAGCCCTTGCGTCGATGTGCAGTACGCCAAGCTCTTGAAACCGGTGCCGCTCAGCAAAGCCATTCGCAGTGTGCTTCGAGCCGATGCCGAGGCGGATAACCACGACATTGCTGAAGACGGAGGTTCGCAGTCGTTTGGGTCTGGCAAGGCGAATGACTCGGACTCGGGCGTCGCGAAACGCAAAGCGGCAGCAGCCAAACGATCCAAGGGCTTCTTTGGATCTTGGAGCCGTAAAGCAGGTGAAGCAGCCACACGAGCCGCAGCAACACGCAAGAAGTCCAAGCCAGAGGGCGAAGGCGACGGCGAGCAGACCGCTGACGAAAGTGTAGCTCGCTCCAGCATGGACGTCTCTGAATCCGAGGATGTGAGGGAAGCTCGAGAAGACGCCGAAGGACTTGGCTCAAGGATTGCAGCAAAGGCAAGAGAAGAAGAGAAGCGCAAGGAAGAGAGAGAACGACAGGCGGATGAAGATAAGAAGAAGGGCATCAGCGCAAAACGAAAGGCAAGGGCCGAAGCACGACTTTGTGCGCTGAACCCAATGCATCGTATTGACTTTACCATGCCGGTGGAAGGGTACAGTCTGCTCAGCACGATCAACCAGTATGCTGAGCTCATGACGGCACATATGAGCTACTGGACCAAGGTGGATTTTGCCGATTTCCTGATTACACAGCTCCTGGCTGACAATGATCGACTCGAGAGAAGTCTCGAATATCGCGATGTCGAGGGTTGGGAGTAGGCGGCGAGATACAAGCTAGCGAGCGATAGACTAGGTGATCGCTACTTTCCCCTAGATGATCCACTTGGCCCTTACGACTCACTGCCCTTCCCAGATGGTCAGATGTATCTCGACTTGGACTGCTTATGTTGTGTGTCCCCATCTGACTATGCGCTTGATACACTCTGCTACATTCAGCTCTGCTCAATGTACTCAACAATGATACCCACGCTACCATCTTGTTCCTTTCATTGATTGACCATTGCGATAGGCTCTACTCGTGTTTGGCGCTGTGCTGTGTCGTGTTGAACGTGACCGTAGAACGCGCTTCGCCATCGACCGAAACTGAGGCTGTGTTGTCTGCCTGTGTGTAAGTTATGTGTATTTGTGTTTCTTTGAGGCAGCAGACTGCAGTCGCAAGTAATTCGCTCAGAAATAGAATCAAATACAGTCGTACCTCTCATAATGAACCCTCAGAAATTGATAAAATAATTGAGCATTTTAATTCTCGATAAAATCGATTTCTATGTGTGTCACATCACTGACTTCTGTATGATCACATGAAGACATGCTTGAGTATGCTCATTTACCATCTCTCAACTAGTAGGAGATAGCGACGCTTGTTTCTTCCTTCCTACCACCACCATCCCAGAAAAGAACCACCTGGCCAGCACAACCATGCCCAAATCACCTAGATCTCCAGCTTCCTCTTCACAAAACCTCACCAATGCACAGAAAGCTCAACAATCCCTCATACCTGCAGAAGGACCTAGCAACTTGGGCCAAAGACATATTTTGACAGCCATCAGACTCTGCCAGCAGATATGGAAGGATCTCAAGGCAAGTATAGTTAAGAATTGTTGGAGGCACACAGGCTTGGTGGAGTGGGAAGAAACTTCTGCTTCTGAGCCTGAAGACAATGGGCTGGATGGTGATATAGGAGGGCTACTAAGGAGGCTAGCAGATGTGTCAGTTCAGGATGTCATCAGTCCTGCAGGGGAGGAGGAAGATATGGAGGAAGCTCTGACACCTCCTGGCACACCACTGGGGGGCTTCAATCAACTTATTCTTGCCTGAAATGGCAGTTTCAGAGCAGAGAGAGGTGCTGAGATCAGCCAAGGCAATCCTGGAGAGGGAGGGGCTTCTGAGTACAGCAATTACAGAGGCTTTCAGCACCTGTAGCTCATGTCTAGCACAACAATAGATATTCAATAGTGTTCAAATGATATTAGCAGAAATTTTGAGCCCAAAAGCTAGAGTTATTGACAGAGATATGTTGTTTCTGTACCTGACGTCTAAAAAATAATTACAAAAATTTTTAAGAAAAAAAAAAGGTTTCATTATGAGAGGTACGACTGTATATTCCAGCACGGCACACAGAGGTTGAGGTGACAGACAGCACAGATCGCCGAAAGAGATGTCTGTTGTGCCAAGGTTGGCTCGCTTCGGCCCTTCCATGCAGCTACAGTACTGTAGAAGCACACACATTCTCTCTCCAATTCAGGGTCTTGAGAGCGAGCTGCACCGCCAACACACAGGAATACACACAGGGGCCCGCGAACCCGCCATCGAAACTCCACATCTGACCTGTTCCACACGCACAGGGCTCATTCCTCCTTTCGACTGGTCCACCATCTCATCCGAAACAGTTTTAAGCTCTCCCGAGCAGAGAGGCCGCCCCCGCGTTCAATCGACACATCAGCGCCAGCACTAGGCATCCTTTGGCCATTGTTGAACAAGGCCCTCATCCTGCTGCGGCGACCTCAGCAGGTCGGCCACAATGTCGCAGCCCAAGCTTACACTTCGTCCACCTCCGCATCGCGAGTTCATCCAAGGCTTTCCCGGTATCGTCGGAGCTGGTCCACGTCCACCTGCACACGTAGCCGGCACCGTCGAAGTACGGCTCGGTACCAAAGGTCTCAAAGCAGCATGGCTTCGCATCGAGCTTCGCAAGCTCGAAACGCTTCCAGGAGGTGAGAGTTGGGGAGAACTCATTGGAAGAGGTCCCATCGACGTCTGGTCTGCTCGCAAAGATGAAGCGTACAAATCCGAATCCGAGAAAGGCTGGGAGCTGCTCCAGACTGCCGACTTCCCGTTCCAGGTTACGATTCCAGAAGGTCTTCCGCCAAGCGCCAAACTCGAAAAGAATGCCGGAATCAACTACGAGCTTGTCACTTCCCTCTGCGTACGCAGCAAGAAAGGCTTGCTCAAGAAGGAGACGACTAGCTCTATCATTCAAAACACCCATCCACTGTGGCTCGACAAGCACGAACTACACTCGACATGGCCCGTCTACTCGCAGCCGGAAGACCACGAAGCCATTCAGGACGACATCAGAGTCAAAGTCATGCGCAATCGCAGCTGCTACGGTCCTGGTGACTCTGTTGATGTTCGAGTCATTGTCTTATCCGAGCGTGTATCGCCCCTGAAAGTCAAGAACATCTCGTTTTCCATTCGAGAGACGATCACGTCCAAAGGCAGCGCGAAAAAGACCTTTGGCTCTAACAAGGCTGCTTCGCAAAAGACAGAGACCCTGTCGTCAAAGAGCAAGAGCTTCGGCAAGAAGGTCTACAAGGGTGACATGCACACTTTTGATCTTTCTTGCCAAATTCCACGTACACATACGCTTATGTCCATTCAAACGGCGAAGCACATTGAGGTGTCGTACACGCTACGCGTGCAGGTGGAGACTGCAAAAAAACCGATCATTGTCGACCACCTGCCCATCACAGTTTCTAACTTTACCAAGACGGCGAGCGATGCATTGATGGACCGCATTGGCTGGGTTGCTGGCCTCTCTGCTCCAGCAGATCCAGCAGGTTCTTTTGCTTATCAGGATCAAGCCGGGTTCCCACCTTCGGAAGGTTCAGTTGGAGGACAGCCCACGATCACACGGTCGATGTCGTTCGGCGGATCAACATACTCTGGTGGTAGAAGCAGCTATCCCGGTTATCCTGGCGGTGACCTTCGAAGACGCGACACAGTCATGACTCAGGGTACAGCCGTCAGTGGACCTGGCATGGCCGGTCGAGGAGTTCCCGGTCAAGTTTTCTCTTGGGGTCAGTACGGAGCTGCACAGCCATTCGGTGGTGGTGAAGCCCCGAGACCTGCTTTCGCTGGTCCGCCTAGCATCTATGAGGGACGTGAATTGGCGCCAGAAGAGAACAAGGCATTGTTCCATTCCACCAATCGTCCTCAGAGTGCGATGGTACTAGGCACTGTAGTCGATCCGGTATTATTGTCTGCTTCGTCGTATCAAGGTCATAGTGGGGCCGTTACGCCGATCCAGGAGGGAAGCGAGGATGGGCATGCGCAGTCCCAGTTTGGTCAGCGCTCTTCCTACCCTCAGCAGCTGCAGCAGCAAGACCCGCGAAGACACTCGCAATACAGCGGCACAGCTTCACCAAGCCGCTTTACGCAGCACAGTCCACCGCAGAACTTGCGCTACTCTGCATCCGGTGCTATACCCAATGTGCCGGTTGTTCCAGCTGAACATCGTTACAATTCGTCTCCAGCCGCTGAAGTGCCGTATCGCGGTGCAGCGGGTACACCAGAGATCAGCAACGGTGCAACGAGATATGTTCGACCAGAACCTGTGCATTTATCACCAGCACCAGAGGCGGCTATGACTTCAGCAGAAGCCGAGAAACAACGTCTCTACGAACGTGCACGTCAGCAAGCAGAACGAAACCAACGTCGAGCGGATGAAAGAAGAGCGATGCATCAGGGTATGTCTACTCCTACATGCCCAGTGGCGAATGGAGCAAGGCCGTATAGTATGATGGATTTGGCTTCTTTGTCGTCTAGTGCCACACCTGCGGCGAGCGGTGGTGCGGGAGCGGGAGGAGGGGGAGCAGTGGCACACCTCTCAGCAGAAGCAGAAAAGATGAGATTGTTCGAACGAGCAAGAGCAGAAGCAGAAAGATATCAGAGCGGGTATCAACAGGGAGCTGGGTTCCCTCCTTCACAAGAGTCTGCGCCTGTTGCTGGTGGTAGTGGGAGTGGAAGTGGGAGTGGAGCGGTTGCTCCACTTAGCAGTACGACAGCTGCTTCGGGTTCAAGCAGTGCGGCGGTCTCTGGTCGAGCAGCACCCTACCCTTCCTACATGACAGCAGAAGAAGAAAAACGTCAACTGTACGAAAGAGCAAAAGCTGAAGCAGAGGCTTATCAACGTGGCGAGACTGTTGCCTCATCCCCTCCCGCTCCCGCTCCTGTCCAAGCTGTATCTTCCGAGCCAGTTGGGGGTCATCGTCAAGCAGCCTCCTTCAGTAACGGTACAGTGACCGACATTCCTGGTGCTTGGCCCAAATCCACACCTTCCGCTACCTTTACTTCTACCCCACAACCAAACGTCACTGGTGGTGTTGGTGGTAGTGGATCTTCTTTCACCCCCTCTGCTGCAGTGGCTAGTACAGTCGGAGCTATTAGTGAAAAAGAACAACTTGGTCGATACTACGCTGCTCGAGATGCTGTTGCTCAACATCAGAATGAGATGTACGCTCCCGAAGTAGCTTCTGCTGTTTATCACGCTACACCTCATCAACCTGCCGATACTATCTCCTCCCCTGCTCCTCGTCTTCAAAATAACCCCACTGTTCAGCCCATGGTAGGAAGTGGAAGAGGGGTTGGAAGTTATCTAACAGAAGCAGAACAGCAATCAGCAGAAGAAAAGGAAAGATTAGCTTCTCATTATGCTAAAAAAACTGCTAGAGCTCAAGCTAGAGCTGCGGCTAAAGGTTCACCAGCACTAGCTGCTACATCCACCGGGGTGGTAGCGGGGAATGGTGGAAGTGAAAAGGAACAATTAGCTGCTTATTACGCTGCTAGAGATGCTATGGCTCAAAACCTTTCCTCTTCTTGTTTTCAACCGATTGCACAAATCACACCTTCTTTACCACTCACCTTGTCTCCCACTCCTCATCCTGCCCCATTTCTCCCAGCTCAAACAGAACGAGGGAGACAAGAGTTGTATAGTCTCAAATACAACTCTTTATACGACGATACCGACAACTTTCACATCAACGATACAGTCAATCGTTCAACAAGTTCAAATACTCCTCCACCATTACCACCAAAGATTCCAATCGCATCTAAGTTCGCAACTCTCAACTGCAACTAAATCCTTTCTGCAATCCAGTCTCCCTATTCGGATTCTCGTTGAAATCGTCGTGTTACAAGTTGATGAACAATGCGTCTTCAACTGAACTTTGTGTGAAAAAAAAAAAAAAAGGCACAAGACCGGTTCAAAACCGTATTCATCCTGTGCAGTACCGATCGAACTGCGATTGAATCGTAAACGTCTGAAACAAGGCTAGGTTGACTCGGAATCGTTTTTAGTATTTAACATGGGAGAATGCTAAGTGACATGTTTTACGGACTTAAGGCGAGGAAGGAAACGGGGGGAGACTAGCAAGAAATACGAAAAAAAAGTAACAGTGAGATGATTGCTGTAGAATCTCGACGCTGAAACAAAGCTTTTGATCGACGACAGGAATGATCTGCTGTGCAAGAAGACGAGGTAGGATACTTGATAAACTCGTATGCTATCAGGCAGTTGTCGCAGCAGCAGAGGCAGTAGCAGGGGCGGCGTTTGTTGATGCAGTCTCCTTCTTTTCTTCTGTCTTCTCTTCCTCGGCTTCTGTCTCCTCCGCCGCCGGCTCCTCATCCTCCTCATCATAAAACGCCTTCAACGCCTTCGCCGCCTCCCTATACTGTACTTTGACATCCCTCAACGTCTTGTTCAACCTCTCCAAAGCCTCTTCTTTACTCAAATCACTCACTCCATCCTCTCCATGACACTTGCCATAATGCTGCATGTGTTCACAGCTGTCTCGGACCTTGATCACGCCCACGGCTGCACTACTACCTTTCAAAAAATGACCCAACGTAGAAAGCTCGGTCAAATCTTGAGTAGACAACGCAGAATCCATCTCTTTAAAAGTGGTTTCGGCTTGATCAAAGTAGTTCCAGACGATGGACTTGGAGAATTCTCGATCATCTTCGTCGTCCATCTCGAGAAGTTGGGTGAAGATGTCCATGTCAATGATGGATGGGGAGAGGTCGCCTGCTGAACCGGAGGCTAGGTCGGTTGCCTGTTGGTTGGCGAAAATAGGATTGTCGGTGGTGGTGGTGTTGTTATTATTGGAAGAGTTAACGCAGGGAGCAGGAGCAGGGGCAGCAGATGCATGTTGCGTGGAAAGCGCGGGGAGAGGTGCACCCGGTGCAGATGCAGGACCAGCAGCAGAAGTAGGCATGATGGTGGCAGGCATGGTCGAGGGAGGCGGAGCGACAGACATGGTTGGTAGTCGCAGAGAAGCAAGTGGGCGGCGTGAGTTGGATTGTGTTGGTGTGACCGAGTTTGAAGAATGTTGGAGTTGTTGCGTGAGCGGAATGTGTTGTTGAAAAGGTTTGGAGGAAAGAGGGAAACAGAAACGAGATCAGCATTGGTTCACTTTTAAAAGGTCTTCGACTCTTGACGCGAACAAAGGAGGAAGAAGAGAAATGTAGGGCATTCCCACCCCACAAAACATGCGCAGAACGCTGCAGTCCCGCGGTGCGTTGCGGTTTTCATGACTGCGACAACGGACCGAAGATGCGCAGTGCAGCCAGCGATGCGCCATTTCGGACCACCCGATCAACCTTCTTTAAAGTTGGAATGACGTCGCGATTCGGCTCGTCCGAAGCTCGAAAGCGTGGGAAGCAGAGAGGCTCATCCGAAAAATGGGAACAGGTGGCCTAGACCCGACCCGCGTATTCTGCGCCGATCCATCCCTCCGCGATCTGTTATCGATTGTCCGTTGAGTGTGGTCCTGACACGCGACAAGAGCATGATTCTCCAACATTGCAGTACGACCGAACAAAGTGTGGTGGGTTGGAAAGCGCGGCGCTCCGGTGGATATACTTACTGCTTCGCTCGACATGATGTAGATCTATGAATGGGTCGTGGGCGTTCGCGACAGCGTTCAGATGTGCGGACTCGGTCGAAGAACGTGGATGGTGGTGGTAATTCGTAACTGCGCAGTTGTATGTGGCTGTGGTCAGGTTGCTGCTTCGTTCCTGAATGCGGACTCGCGCTGTTTTGGATTTGTGGGTGTTGAAAGGCGAGATGATCGGATGGTCCGAGGGTGTGACGAAGGGAGCAGTCTCGTGAGATCGGTTCTTCCGAAATGAAGCTGGAAACTTGCTGCCAAGGAGAACGCGTGCGGCAGACTTGATGAGCGGTCACGGGATCGAGGGTTGGTGAAAGAGACGCCGAAACTTGTGTTGTTGATGTTGGTGTTGAGGTGAGCAAGTCAGAGGTTGACGACGACCAAGACGACGACGACGACGGCAGGCAGAGAGAGAAATTCCCGTCAGCAAGCTATGCGTGAGAGAGAAACAAGGCTTGCTGCACGGCGTGACAAACAGGCACATAGCCAGGAAAAATAGAAGAGCAGAGCGCGACGATGGCACGGCACAGCAACAGCAAGAAGCACAGTACTGTACAGGTCCAGGTCGAAATTTAAGCTCAGGGCAGCACAGGCAGCACAGGTGCATGGCTTGATCTCCACTGCCAAACCGCATCATGGCCGTCATCCGACTCGGGAGCGTGTGACCTTTGCCTTTGAGCGCTGACACCCACGGCTGTGTCAAAATGCAGAGAGCAATGCTGGCGCTAGTTCGATCCTGCTTCGTAGCTGTTTCTCCGCTTGCACCTACCTCTCTCTCTTCTCATGCCCTGCCTCTTCTCTCTACATGCTGTACCTTGCGAGAGAAAGGGGATGCCGCATGATACAGTATGATGTTCGTTTTCGTCCCGAATTTGTGTGCATATTTATTTTATTGGGAGATATGATGCTATGAACGGCAAGATGTTGCTCCGCACCTTTCCCAGACCGGAACTGCAAAGAGGCAGTGGGGAGCAGTTTTGCCTCTCCTTGTTCGGACAATGGAAGTCTGACAACAAGGCAATCGAAATCTACAGTGAACAGAGAGAAGCAAACAGATTTGACTCGAGAAGCAAGTTTGCGTCAGTGCCCTTAGGTTCTTTTCCCTTTCAATTTGCTGGATGCGAGCCTGTCAGATTTTCAGCTTCTATCGGCTGCTCTGTGCGCCGCTTGAAAACAACGAAAAGGGAAGCAAGGAGGGCCGTGATGCCTCTTTGACTGTACCAACACGAACGGACGAGCCACACGAGCTACGAGCCAGAAGATCAGCGTGCGGGCGCTGTAGCAACGCTCGCTTGTGTACTGTTGGAAATCCGATGGATGACCAATAAACCTTTACAGCTTCACACTCTAACATAGACATCATCGACAGTGCATTATCAGCAGTGACCATGGACTCTCGATGCAATTAATGTGGAAACGCCACTCACATACAACTATTGCTGGTGATAGTTGTGTGTTGGTGTGGTTACCATAAAGCCCCCATGGATACTACACAAGTCCTCACAGACTGCGAGTTACTGACAATGACACACCAGTATCACCATGACATTGTTGGCCTCCCATCAATCACCGACGGGGACACAGGATACCCCTTGTGTATGGGGACACAGGACACCCCTTGCATAAGCGACAACTGTATCAAGTGCACAATGGAGGGGGGCATAAGGTATATAAGCACCTGGTATCCATGTATCTATCTGCACTTAGAATTATTGAATCAACATTTTAGTTCTCCTACCCAATAGTTAACAATCAATGGCAATTGTTACCTATATGTTACTGATAGCCACTTCTCATACACAGACCCTCAAGAGTCATTGGCTATAATAAATAATCGACATCTGACATCTGCAAATCCACAAAGTGTGACCACACTAGAACACTAATAAATTGATAGTCATCACTACTCACATAGTCACTGCTGTTACCAAGGCCACAGGTATAACAACTGTGATACAGCCCCTGACAAAGGAATAGTTGTGACCACTGATACTTGACAATCAACAGTGATATTGTCAGTTAGTGCAAGCACTTGGTAAAGGTATCAATTGTAATTCCCAATATTGGTAGCATCCCCTCCCAATAGCAATGGACAGGTACCAATACCAGGACATCTCACCGTCAATTTCAATATGTACAACACAACAACACAACTAATATTCATGCTGAGCTTTCTTTGTTTCGATAAGAGCAGCTGTTGCCTGACCGAAAGATCCTGCATGTGCTTGGACTGCGGCGGCGTGATCTGACCCGATTGCGCTTCTTGAGAAGATCACCTTCTTGACAAGCCCTCTTGTCCATCTGTGAGCCGGCCCGTCCGGACCTCGTTTTGCTTGCTTTGCTTCCACCACTACCAGTTCAATTGTCCCCGCGAACCTCGACGCGGAAACGATCGTCTCATCAAGATGGTGCAGCTCTTCACCAAGTCAAGCCCGTACGTGATCCCTGGCGTCGTCGACCTGACCCAGCCTTCGTTCTGGATCGCTGTCGGCAGCATCTGCTTCAATCCACTCTACTGGAACATTGTGGCGCAGAATGAGTATCACAACAAGACGATCACCAAAGTGCTGGGAGGTCGACGATACCTCGGCTGCTACCTGCTTGCCGTTTCGATTTTTTCACTCGGTATCCTTCGCGACCATCTCTACAACCTCGCTCTCAAGGACCAGCCAAGCCATGAGTTGCTTGAACAAGCTTGGGTCAAACCCGTCGCTGCTCTTCTCTTTGGTGCTGGTAACACGTTTGTGCTTTCGTCCATGTGGGCGTTGGGAGTCACAGGTACCTACTTGGGTGACTACTTTGGCATTCTGATGGACAGCATCGTCACTGGCTTCCCGTTCAACGTGATGGCCAATCCAATGTACTGGGGTAGCTCGATGAGCTTCACTGCCGTCGCACTCTGGTTTGGTAAGCCAGCAGGACTGCTGCTGAGCGTGCTCGTGGTGATCGTCTATGCGCTTGCTCTGCGCTTCGAGGAGCCGTTCACTGCCAACATCTACCGACAGGCTGAGAAGCAGAAGAAGGCTTTGGCCGAAAAGCAGGCGCTTCTCGGGAGCGAGGGACCCCGTAGCCAAAGGACGCCTTCCAAGCCTAAGGCTTAAGGCCCTCACTCGCCACAATCCCAGCCTTGCCGTCAGGGACTCTCTCTCTCTCTCTTTCGATCGACGCTTTGATAGCTTCCACGCCATTTATACTACTTCTCAGTCACTAGTCACTCGCAAAACAAAAAGGCTGCGACGACTGCGAGTCCTTCAACAGTTACTCGATATGTCGATCGCCTTGCTTTCTTTACAAGGCGCACCTCTCTCATCCGTCATGATCAGCCCCATTCAAAATACCCATTCTCACCATCGACACCGCCGATCACCAGTGTCGATATCGCTGTAGCACTCAACGTGTACTTGTACCTTTTCACTTTGCAATCTCTTGTCTTTTTAACGACCATCGCATCGAAGAAGCGTAGCGAAGCAAAACTGTGTGTGTTAGTCTGACCCGTGTGCTTCTCGAAACGGCCTGTGCGAGACCAAGAGGCAGGCTCACAGCAGTCGTTCCAAGTTTTGCCGCTAAGGAGACGCTCTCCCGAATGAAGAAAGCTGTTTGAGTGCTCGACATCATATCAGCCTTTTCCTCAGAATAGCTTGTGAGGTGGAGATGCAGACGCCGAGTCAATGACCCCTATGGTGAATAGTCGCGAAGCGCGGCGGTGATCCGATTCTATGTTTTCCTCTCTCTCTTTGTGAAATGATGAAAGTGTGACAGTACAAAAACAGCCTGCAACCGATCGTAATTCGCACAGCACAGCAATAATTACAGCACATCGTGGATTTTTTTTTTTTTCTTTCTCTCCGATTTTTCTTGAAATCAGGGTTGTCGTCTCTGCGAGTGTGCGTGCTGTGCTGTGCTGTGCAGTGTTGTTGTTTGTCTTGAGAGTCGCGGCAAAGCGCGTGTCAGTCACACTCTGCCGTAGCCCCTGGCCACCACCCCCTTTTGCAAAGACTGCCTGCCTGCCTGCTGCTGCTGCTTTATACTTTGGCGCTTTGAATTTCCCGATCGTCACCTTCCATCCTCTCGACATCCTCTTCATCTTCATCTTCATCCTCATCCTCATCCTTATCGTCACGACAACATCCTGTCTGTCTCTCTGCCTCTCTCTCTCTCTCTGTCTCTCTCCGATCTTTTAACGACAGAGACACGCAACGCACACCGTTCAACTCAACTACATGCGCCGCGTTCTCTGGACCTGATCATCACGTTTCCTTGACGGCGCCTTAGCAGCATCTTGCTCGCAACGCCGGCCCTTGCTCTTATCCGTTATCGATCGCTTCCTCGTTCATCAATCTACGTGACGCTTACCTACGCAAGCAGGCTTTGAGCGCCGTCAGAATTTCTCGGAACGCTTGCCAGTTTCCATTGCTGAGGCCGACTACAATCACCACAAAGCTGGCCCCATCGTTGACATCAACGCCTGAACGCCCTGTCTCGTGGATCAACCACCATCGTCACCACAAAACCTCTTGCTTTCGAGTTGACGTAACTCGCCCAGGAACACAACACAATTATGGCGGACCCGACCGATTCCAAGGTCGCCGAGGTCTATGCCCGAATTCAGACCCAACGTCGCATCATGGAAGGCAACCAGGCCCTTCGAGCAGCTACCAGTAACCCTGATGTCATTCGTCAAGCAGAGTCCCAGATTCGTGAGGCGCAGCGCAACATCTCTTACCTTCAAGAATCGCTCAACAATCTCAAGTCCCGTCGTGCCAGCGGCGGTC
The DNA here is from genome assembly GCA_928865425.1 of Ustilago cynodontis. Lineage (NCBI taxonomy): Eukaryota > Fungi > Basidiomycota > Ustilaginomycetes > Ustilaginales > Ustilaginaceae > Ustilago > Ustilago cynodontis. The sequence continues at coordinate 214,766 of CAKMXY010000021.1, read as the reverse complement.
CAGGTTTCCGAACCGACAGTCCTACCGGCAGCACCACCACTGCCGATCCAAGACAAAGCTTTGCCTCCTCCAAAACCAGCGCCGGCAGCTCCATCGGCGGTGGTCGTCCTTACCCAGGCGACAGCTGCTCCTCCTACCTCGGCTCCAATCCTCCATCGCCTGCCGTCCATCCACGCCGATACGATGGTCGTCAGCTACCTTCAGCCCCCGAGAACGATCCCTCGGCCGCTTCTGCCCAGCAAGGCGCCTCGTACGCTCAGTATGCCAACCAAGGCCCTTACCGCGCTGCTTACCCTGCCGGAGGTCCCGAGACGTGGCAGCCAGCTATGCAACGCATGGGCACCAGCGCCAGGCGCAACTACACCAACCTCGACTTGATCAAGGATGATACCCCTCACACCACCGCCAAGATCTCGCGTATGCTCCACCAGCTCGAGTTCAAGCTCCAAATCGAAAAGCAGTACAAGCAAGGGATTGACAAGATGGCCAAGCTCTATCAGGCTGAAGGTGATCGCAAGAGTCGAAACGATGCCGAGAGCAAGCGCATCGAATCTCAGAGCAAGATCGTCTTGCTCCAGCAAGCGCTCAAGCGATACAAGCAGTTGCACGTCATGGAAGAAGAGCAAGACAACGCCAACCCGGAGTCGGTCGAGAATCGAAAGCAGAACCTCCGCAAGCCTCTGTCCGGTACCCTTCAGATCTCGATCCGCAGCGCTCGTGATATCGACCATGCTCCCGTCCCACGAGGTACACGCTCCGTTCGTGAATCTACCGTCGTCATCAAGGTCGAAGACACCCCTCGTGCTCGCACCCATCCAAGCCGCAACGAGCGATGGCAAGAAGATTTCGAGATTCCTGTCGACAATGCCAACGAGTTGGAGGTGACCGTTTACGACAAGATCGGCAGCGCACACCCTGTCCCCGTCGGCATGCTCTGGATTCGCATCAGCGATATCGTCGAAGAGCAGCGTAAAAAGAAGTTCGGTCAGGTGCCCGATGCTTCGCAGCACGCTCACGCTCACGCTCACGGTCCTAGCGAAGGGTGGGTCACTGCCGACAGTGTCCAGCCTCGAGCTGGTGGAGGTCCCTATGCTCCCGGTTCCGCACCTGGCATGGACGGTACGTATAACACTCCTGCTGGCGTACCTCTCCCTAACGGGCCCAGTGATGGTGTTGAAGCTTGGTTCGCCATTGAGCCAGCCGGAGCCATCTATCTGCGACTCAACTTTATCAAACAGAACGTCCGCAAACGCCCCTACGATGCTCGACTCGGACGACAGGGTGCTTTCCGAAAGCGCAAGGAAGATGTTGCCGAGATCAACGGTCACAAGTTTGTCTCTCGACAGTTCTACCAGGTGCTTCGATGTGCCTTGTGTGGCGAGTTCCTGTTGAATGCTGCGGGAAGTCAGTGCGAAGACTGCCGTTACACGTGTCACAAGAAGTGTGCACAGAAGGTGGTCACCAAGTGTATCTCCAAGAGCAACGCCGAAGCCGATCGAGACGAGGTCAAGATCAACCATCGTATTCCACATCGATTCGAGCCAATCACCAACCTCAGTGCCAATTGGTGTTGCCACTGTGGTTACATCTTGCCTCTTGGACGGAAGAATGCACGCAAGTGTTCGGAGTGTGATATCACTTGTCATACGGATTGCGCGCATCTGGTTCCGGACTTTTGTGGTATGTCAATGGAGATGGCCAATCAGCTGTTGAGCGATATTGAGACGATCAACCGTGTCAAGTCTTCGGCAAAGACTCAGCAGCTGCAGTCGACTCCGATCAGGGAGCAGTTGCCAACTGCGCCTAGTGGTGCCTTCAATGCCAATGGTGGTGGTGCTGGTGCTGGTGCTGGTAGTGCAGCTCCTCCTGGTAGGATCCCGCCTCCACAGCTGCCTCCTCTTGCTGGTGCTAGTGGTGATGGACGCTTTGCGGGATTGGAGAAGCAGACGCAGCAGATGTCGATCAAGCCCGAGGCAGGTCCAGGTCCAGGCCCCGGTTCTGGATATGGTTCCGGTGGTCCTTCTCAGAGGATGCAGGCTCTCGAACAACAACAGCAGCAGCAGTCCCAGCAGCAACGTCCTGGACCAGGACCTAACTTTGGTGCTGGCGGACGTCCTCAACCTCCTAGGATTGGTGATGGTATGTCACCTTCTGCCTCTGATCCACGTTTGAGCGATCCTTCACGTCCACCTCGACCTCTGCCGCAGCCCGCCAATGCCGGTGTCTCGCCAATGCAACAACAACAGCAGTCTCCCCAGAACAACATCATGTATGGCGCTCGACCACAGCCTCCTTCCTCCTACTCTTCTCAACAAGGACCGCCTTCTCAAGCACAGCCTCCAATGCAACCTCTTGCCAAACAACAGCTACCAGTCCTACAGCAGCAACAGCAACAACTTGCCCCAACTTCCACCTTCGATCACCCGCACCAGCAGCAGCAACAACAACAACAACAACAAGCTCCCGGCGGTATCAACAGTAACGCTCTCATCACCACTCCAGCTGGATCTGCAGCTGGACAACCACCTCGTATGCTTCCCTCTTCACGTCGTAAGATCGGTTTGGACGATTTCAATTTCCTAGCTGTCCTGGGTAAGGGTAATTTTGGAAAAGTCATGCTTGCTGAAGAAAAACGTTCGGGTCATCTTTACGCCATCAAAGTGCTCAAGAAAGAGTTTATTATCGAAAACGACGAAGTTGAATCCACCAAATCCGAGAAGAGGGTTTTCCTTGCTGCTGCACGAGAAAGGCATCCTTTCCTTTTGGGGTTACACTCGTGTTTCCAGACGACAACTCGAGTTTACTTTGTTATGGAGTATATTTCAGGTGGAGATCTTATGCTTCATATTCAACGGGAACCATTTACGCCTAGACGAGCCAAGTTTTATGCAGCTGAAGTGTTGTTAGCTTTGGAATATTTCCATAAACAGGGGATTATTTATAGGGATTTAAAGTTGGACAATATCATGTTGACGCTGGATGGACATATTAAAGTAGCGGATTATGGATTGTGTAAAGAAGAGATGTGGTTTGGTAACACCACTTCGACGTTCTGCGGTACCCCTGAATTCATGGCACCCGAGATTCTGTTGGAGCAGAGATATGGAAGAGCAGTGGATTGGTGGGCATTTGGAATTTTGATTTATGAAATGTTATTGGGTCAAGCACCGTTTAGAGGTGATGATGAGGATGAGATTTTTGATGCTATTTTGGAAGATGAACCGTTGTATCCGTTGCATATGCCAGCTGATTCGGTGTCTATTTTGGAAAAACTTCTCACCCGGGATCCTAGCAAGAGATTGGGGAGTGGGCCTACGGATGCAGAAGAGATCAAGGCTCATCCGTTTTTCAGGGATGTCAATTGGGATGATATGTTTAACAAGAGGGTTCCACCACCTTTCTGTCCAACGTTGAAGAATCCAAGTGATACGAGTTGGTTTGATACGGAATTTACATCCGAAAAGCCAACATTAACTCCTGTTCATTCGGTATTAAGTGCGCAGGATCAAGCGGAATTCGCTAGCTTTAGTTGGACAAGTCCACATGTACTGTAACCCCACCTGATCACCTAGGTAAGGTTTGACAAATGTGTAGAATATGATTTCCTCACTGTACCGCACATAGTTGACAGCGGGAATGACGTATTTGAACCGTTTGCATGCAAAACGCCACACATGATCGAAAAACACTTGGTATTCAAAAGACATATCAAAGTCGAGCACAAGTGGGAAACGCAACCGCCATCGCGAGAGGCGAGATTCGTCAATGCTCTTGATCAACCAAGGAATCAGAAGATTTCATCGTCCGAGACCAACTTTGTCTCGAATCTGGTCTATCAAACATACGACCAACTCTGATCAGTAACAGCTTATCATAATCACGTCGCTTTGGGAAACTTACTTTTCATTCGCTTCCTCCACCGAGTTAGCCGAGGTATTGGAAGAAGAGCTGAACTGACCACTCATTCTAGCTGCTCTAGCACCGGCTGGTCTAGGTCCCCTAACTCCTCCTCCGCCTAGACTTGTTCGTTTGGTATGACCCCCCGAACCAAGGTTGGCAGAATTAAATTGTCGCGAGAGTCTGGCTACGTTTGAGAGCGGCTTATCCCCTCCCTCCCCCTCCCCCTCTTTGGGGGTTGAATCAGAGGTCGGGTGTGGAACGGGCGTTTGGGATTCAGCTTTTTCGTCCGAGATCGAGATAGTTTCTGCTTCTACACTTGCCTCTTGTCGGATGCGAGCGGTGGAAGAGGGGTGGGATAAAACCCGGTCGGAAAGAGGAGTTGGTGCAGCCACGTTATCCTCGTTTTTCTCTTTCTCCGCATCCAAGCCCGTGCTGGTGTTGATAGTTGGTTGAGGTTTCTGCCCCCCACTCCCACCTTCAACCGGCACATCAGACACGGGTGCAGGAATCGCACCAGCGTTCAACCCCGACCCCCTCGATCCTCTTTCATCCATTTGTTCGATCAACTTTTTCGCCCCCTGTTGCAAATCACTCCCAATACTAGACCTTGAAATCCTCTGATCAATCGGTTTAGTTCTTTTTCTTATCGGCATCGGTCTCTCTCCCCCTACCCAACCTTTCCCATTCACAGTTCCGCCTACTCTTTCGTTCGCATCCTTCTTTTTCTCCACAACTCCCGGTAAGATCTCTGCATAGTTGTGCAACAAATCCACAACAACCAAAGTCCCAATTTGCGAAGTCACCGTATACCCGTTCTCCCTCTTCGGTCTCAACAGCGCCCTACCCAGCGCCAAACCGAGCTTGTTTGCATACACACCATCTCCTTCCTTCGCATCAGCAGTAGAAAGAACTAGTCGACGAAGATGCGAGAACAAAGCATCCAAACAAGCAAGGTGCGTACGAGGAAGCTTACTCAACACCACCCTAAGATCCTCTAACACTCCAGAACGGATCTTGGCTTTGGTAGATTCGTCAACTTCCACCTTCTTGGGCTCTTTTACCTCAGCTGTGCCTTCTTCAACGGAGGCAGAGGCAGAGGAGGTAAGCGCATCATGTTCCTGCGCGGCTGCAGCGCGGTAGATCGAATCGATTTGATCCCAAAGCTCTTCTGTAATGAGAGAATGTTCGAGTTCAAGAAGCCAAAGTTTGACACAAGATGCGAGGACGGGTGGGTCGTACGAGTCGAGTAGTTTGTCCGGGATTGGATTGGTGTCCGTGCTGGCGGACTTGGAGGTGGAGGAGGGGGAGGGGGAGGGGTTGCCATAGATAAGATCGGCGGAAGAAGGGTTGAGATGGGCGATAAGAGCGTCGCGAAGACGGTGTGTGATAGGAAGCGGGACTTCCAAGATCCAATTTTTGCGCTTTTCTTGTGCTACAATGCTGGCATCAGGTTGCGACGACTCGGTTGCCTCTTCTCCCTCCTCCTCGTCCTTCTTGGGTGGGGTGAGGGCTTTAGCAATCGCACTCCACCGCTCCTCATCAGCATAAGCACGGTCAAGCGCACTCAACAAAGCAACGAGCACAGGAGGCAAAGTAGCCAGCCTCTCACCTTTCCCATCGCCCTCCTCCTCCGCTGCTCCACTATCACCAGACTGTTGCCTCTCCAATCTCTCTAGATACTCCAACCTCTCCACCAACGACAAATCTAATCCGAATCCTCCATTCTTAATCAGCCAACCCCACGCCACTCCTTTCGGCCCGGCCTTTCTCCCCAGAGAGATTTCGTCATGATAATACGGTTGAAACCTCTCAATCGCCGGCTGGAAAGGCCCCGTTCTCGCCTGCCTAATCAATGCCCTCAATTCCAACGATGCATCCAGTCCCTCATGAATCTGAAACGCACGTGCAGAGGACTGGTGCAGGATAGGAATCTGTTGTTGAAGAGCTTGGTTGTAAGAAGAAAGCACGGATTGCACAGCTCGAATCCGGTCTGCTTCCCATCGCTGAGTTAAACCGTAATGTTCGAAAAGGACTTCTTCGACTTGACACCGAGTGCGGTCGAGATTGCGGACTGCTTCTTCATAGACCTTTTCTGCGTTATCTGCTTCGCGACGGAGACGGGTGTGGCGGGGTTCGCCTGAAACCACGCCTCCAACTGCTGCTTTGAGTGGAGCGGGCATCTTTTCGACCGCTGAGCTTACGAAAGCAGAAATGGTGCCGGATCGCTTGAGGCTAGTGGCGTTGTTTAGAGGAGAATTGGAGTCTGTCTCGGTGGGGAGAGGGGGAAGCTTGACTCGAGCGAATTCATCCTTGTCTTTGCTGCTGAGGGCGGGAGAGGGGTGAGTAGCAGAAGTAGCACGGCGAGTGAACCCAAATTGCTTGCGAATCGTCTCGCGACGCTTGATCTTGTCGGGGTCGGTTTCATCCTCGGGTGACGGCGAGTCAGTGGATGCGAGGCTGCTGCCAGAGACACTCCTTCGCTGCTGCATCTGTCCGGCAGTTGGAGGCCGAAGCGTTCCATCCGAAGAGTGAGAGGGCATATCCGCCTCGTCGATAGGAGCGAACCGAGCGTCATCCTCAGCTTCATCAGCAGCTCTGCACTTGTTCTCGTAGCTGTGCTTGAGCTTGTCGACTTCGGTCTTCTGACGTTCGAAACGGGCCAAGGTAGCATCGACGTGTTGCCAGCTTTGGGTGACTCGTTCTCTGTGATCAGCCGCCCATTTCCCGAATGGTTCGAGAATGGACTTTTCGAGATGACGAGCCACTTTGCCGTGTGCGTTTGCATGAGTGGTGTGGGTCTCGGCCTGAATCATTCGGAAGGCTCGCGAAGTAGCAGAGGTGTTGGCGGTAAATCCGCGCGAGGCAGACGACGATCCATTGCCAACACCCTCGATGGGGAGCACTTCGGACAGTATGCCGGCAGCTTGCTTGAAGAGAGGAGCAGGAAAGGAAGGCTGAGGGTGTGGTGTTGCGAGTGCTTCGGCATGACTGTATTCGAGCTCAGCACGATGAGCTACAAAGGCGAGGATGGATTGGTTTTCATCGAGACCCGCCTGCAATTTGCTATACAAGCTCTGAGCACCTGGACGGTAGGAAGGATGCGTCCAGAATGAGTTTTGAAACGAAGGCGGATAGACTACGGTGAGTGCCGATGGTGTGCTCATCTCTCGCCTCTTCCGATAGGAGCGAAATCAGCTGGTCGGATGTTCCTAGGGTGTGGTTCGGCAAGCTTCCGAGTTGATGATCGAGCGTGAGAGAAATGATGGTTTCAAAGAGGTAGAACAAGTAAGTGAACAGAGAGCCTTGTGTTCCCAAGGTGTGTACATGCACGACGGCGCCGTGTGTGTCAGAGTGTGTGTGCATGTGTGTGGTCCGGGCGGCGGAGCTCAGAGGCAACACAGCCAAAGGGACACACCCTAATTTCCGCACAGCAGCAGACCGTGCGAGTGACGGTGCACCAAGCTCAATCTTGTTAGAGTCATATCTTGCAACAAGCTGGGAATATTTCGGAACTCGGGCACACCGACAGGGTCCACTTGTCAAACTTCTTGGAGCAAAAAAAAGCGTCAAATTTCACTTGTTCTCGCCATCATCTGTACCATCCTTTTCCCTTCACCTAGCCTTCATCTCTCGTCTGCTGTCTAGGCACATCAGCAAACGCAACGATGGAAGCGGGACAATTCGACGATGCCCCAGACCAAGGCTCAAATGATCAGCAACAACAGCAGCAGCAGCAGCAGCAGCAGCAACAACACCTCCAAGCTGCTCAAGATCAGGACACAGCACAATCTCAAAACCAACGTCGACAAGAGATCTCTGACCTTCTTCGTCCTTCCTCCGACGCTGAAGACTCTGACTACCAAGATGATGCGACAAACGACTACCTTATTCGGGAAGAGGATCTAGAGGACGACGATTACGAAGATGATATGACTGGATACGGTGCTGTCGAAGATGCTGATTGGGAGCTCGCAAGAGGTGACTTTACCAAACAGTTCAATCGATCTCGTCAACTAGCTTCAGCTATTACATCTACCTCATCATCTTCTGCCGCTTCTTCTTCTGCACGAAAAGGCTCGACATCCGCTACTCCTCTACCGGCTATGAACCGTCGACACAGGCCTCAGCCCTCCACCTCCTCCAAATCCGCTGTCACCGCTGTCAGCGGCGCAACTACCGCCACCGCCGGCCCGTCCACAAGTCAGTCTCATGCAGCATCACAAATGGAATCCCTCTCCAAATTCGCCTCCCGCGTCCGAGTTTCCGACATGTACGACCCATCGTCAGCCATCGGTGGTGGTGTCAACTCCACAGTCCCCCGTAAAGCTCTTGGTGGTAGAGACGCAGTTCGAATCAAAGACAAAGCCGATCGAGCCACCGTTGAAGGCGTTCTCGACCCCAGAACCATGATTATTCTCTACAAGATGGTCAACCGTGGTTTACTCGAGAGTGTAAACGGTTGCGTTAGTACTGGTAAAGAGGCGAATGTTTATCATGCTACGACCGCTGCCGATCCGTCTTCCGCTTCCGCTAACGGTGAGGCTGCAAAGGGAAATTTGGCGTTAAAGATCTACAAAACGAGTATTCTCGTTTTTAAGGATCGTGATCGTTATGTCAGTGGTGAATTCCGATTTCGTCATGGTTATGCCAAACACAACCCGCGCAAAATGGTCAGGCTTTGGGCTGAAAAGGAAGCACGAAATCTCAAACGAATGGTCTCCGCCGGGTTACGCGCACCGGTTCCAGTCGAGTTGAGGGATCATGTGCTGGTGATGCAGTTTCTGGGAGATGAGGAGGGTTGGGCAAGTCCAAGGTTGAAAGATGCAGATGAAATGATTGGTTCCAACCCCGAGATTTGGTCAAGACTGTATAGGGAGTTGCTGGCTAGTGTAAGGATCATGTACCATGAATGTAGGTTGGTACATGCGGATTTAAGCGAGTATAATATATTGTATCACGAAGGACATCTTTGGATTATTGATGTTAGTCAATCGGTCGAACATGATCATCCTAGAGCGTATGATTTTTTGAGGGCGGACATTGGACATGTTGATGAATATTTTGCAAAGAGAGGTGTGGCTACGTTGGGGTTGAGGAGGACTTTTGAGTTTGTTATTAGTCAACCAAAGGGTGCGGAGGGAGAAGATGGAGGGAGGAGAAAAGGAGGTAGAGCAGGGTTGGAAAAGCAAGATGCTGATTTTGTTGAGGATGATACGCCCGATCCCAATGCTGAGCATGATGCTCAGATTCAGATGCAGACTCTTTCTTCTGTTCCAGCATCAATGTCAACAGAGAACGAGGTTGGATCGAACCTTCCAGTACAACAAAAGAACGTAATCGGTGGGAATGCTTGGTACACCGGACTCTCGAATCAATCTTCCAACTCCAACGCGATATCAACAACAGGAGAAACAGAAGAATCTCTTATGCAAACACTCGAACACCTTATGCAACAGCTTTCTGTTGAACCCGAACCCTCCTTTTCCACCACCGCCGCCGCCACCGACGGTACTTCAAGTCGAGAGGCAAAAGCGGATACGACAAAGAACGATGAAGAAGTCTTCAAAGCCACCTACATCCCTTTCTCGCTCCATGAAGTAGACGATCCAGAACGAGAGATTGAATTGCAAAAGAAGAAAGCCAACTCCACCTCCTCCGCCACTCATGCTGCTGCAACTTCCAACCCTAAAGCGACGAAAGCTCCACTCGATGCTCTGCTCCCCAACGGCAAGAGCGCTCAATCGAACGAAGATGCTTCTGAATCGTCCGATTCCGATTCTGACGGCAATTCAGAAGGAGAAGAAGGGGAGGGAGTGGCTTCAGTGCATCCCAAAGACGCAAGACTGACAAAAGAAGAAGCAAAAGCACTCAAGAAGGAAGCCAAGAAACAAACAAAAGAAGCCAATCGAGAAAAGAGAAAAACCAAAATGCCAAAAGCTGAGAAAAAGAGACGTATGAAGAAAAGTCACAAGTAAAAAGCGCACACACTTATCGATTGTAATACCACTTTGGCTTCTGATCATCGAATTCGTTTGTGACTCTGAAGGTGGAAAAGGAGAGAAGTGGTCAAAGTTGATGAAAGTGAGGATGAGAATGTGAACCAGGCAAAGTTGGATAAAGCGATCCTCCGCTACCTTTTCGCTCCTCCCCCTCCCTCTTTGCTCTGTCCGGTTGTCCGGACAAAGGTCCTTTCAAATTTGCATGTTGCAAATCTATCCCTGCTAATGCACCTGGTACCCTCCACTCCCCCTCTCCTACTTGCTTCGGTTGCATCGGAAAATACCCCTCACTCCCTTCACTTCTACCATCCCCATCAAGGTGGAGAGGATCAGGTGAACCTTCTGCATCCTCCTCACCATTTGGGAAATGGAAATTGTGTTCTCGCATATAGTCGAGTCCAAGAGGATCGAAATGGTCTGTATTAACATCGATGATGCGAGGTTGAGGTGGAGACATGGCGTCGACTAGGGTGACAGGGGTGGCGGTTAGAGCGGGTGAGCTGGGGCTTGAAGATGTGATGAATGAGAACGAGGACGCGGCTGCGGGTGCGGGGGTTGGTTGAGGTTCATGGGAGGTTGAACATGGTTGCTGCTGCTGCTGTTGTGGATGGGGCGGCATGACTGTGGGAAGAGGATTGCTGGTTGGTGGATTAGCGGGTTGCAACGGTGGCTGTGGCTGCGGCTGCGGCTGCGGCTGCGGCAGGGGATCAGCCTTAAGAGGCGAATCAGACTTCTCGACCTTCGTGGAACGGGTAGGCGTAACAGTATCCATGGAAACATCCCCCTCCTCTCTCTCCTCCTTCTTCGGTGTGACAGGCACAACACTCGCGCTCCCTCCACCAACATGAGCCTTGGTAGGAGACTCTTTCTTACTCGGACTCTCGCCTCTCTTCGCCTTTGTCGGAGTTGCTTTCATCGGCGACGACCCGACCCCCCTTCTCCCCGCCGCTGCTTGCTGTGGCGTGGAACCCTCAAACACACCCTTCCCCTTCAGTGCTCCTCTGTCCCTCAACACCCTCCCCGCACTCACACCTACTGGACTCGCAACCGCACTCGCACTCCCCCTCCCCATGCCCGTTCCACCCACACCAATCGGTTGAACATCTTTCTTCCCACAAGCCTGTTCAAAAGCAGCAAACGCCCTACTCGTGACACCCAACCAAAATGGTAAGTCCGCTTGCCGTCTCTTCGGAGTAGTATTTGCGCTTCCCGTCCCAGCACCAACACCTGCAGCATACGCTGCCATCCTCTTTGCCACCTTCTCCACCGCGATCAGATTCTCCAATTTCCAATACTCTTTCTCTTTCCCTTCTCCACCTCCCTGTATCGGGCCAGAAGGTACAGCAAGGCCAGTCACGTGTGCAAGCGCAGCAGAACACAACGCTCTATCGCTGTACCCGCCTTCCAGAACCGATACGAGTTTGCCTTGAGCATGCGATTCGGCAAAGTGAACAGCATCACGGGCAAAAGTGTAGTAGAATGAAGGTGGAACGTGTTTGCCGTGTCGTTGCATCCCAGGGTATTCGTAGGAACACGCGTCGAAGCCGGCAGAGATAAGGATGAGAGTGGATGAAGGGGTTGCAGAGGTGGATGTGAGGAAACGAGATGCTTTGGAGAAGAGAGTGGAGTATTTGGTGTCGTAGAGATGCTTGAATTCAGAGTCTGTGCGATAGTTGTCCAGATGGACTGATGAGCAGTTCGCAGAGAGAGAATGAAAGGTCAGCTTGAACGATTCTATGCCTTGCTTGCGATGTTCTTTTGGGATCGAATGCCTCATGTCACCGAGCACGTCAGTAGCGGTGCTTTCGCACCGACAACCAATGCATCACCAGCGACTTCTATACTTTTCGCCATGAGACTGCCACCATCTTTCGACGTTGCCTTCTTCGGACCTTTTACCATTTGTACTTTATAATCTCTGGCATCTGCGCTGAATGATGAGGTACTTACTATTCCAAATCCACTGTCCATGAGCGCCCTCAACACAGACACTGGCATCTTTGATCATCCCGGGATCTCCATCTTCACACGGAAAACTCTCGATATCATGCAACGATCCATAGAACACCCTCAACCCCCTTTTACCAGCTTGATCCCTCACTCTGCTTTCATCTTGCTCTGAGAGTGCCACTTTTGCCAGTTTCGCAGCATGTGCTCTTCCGCTACCAGGACCGAGTGCTGCACGAGCACGATCGAGCGCAGCAGCGCGGAGAGAAGCAATGCGCTCGATTCGTTCTTGGTCGTGTTTGTTGGCATCGGAGTTGATACGCCAGGCGAGATTTTGGGTTCCGTTGCCGTGGTGTAGGTCGATGTCGAAGATGCAGACGCGGTCGATGGAGTGTGTGAGGTAGGCGTGTGCAGAGGCGACGACGGCGTTGTTGACCCAGCAGAAGCCTTGGGGCGTGGAGCCGGAACAGTGGTGGCCGGGCGGTCGGGAGAGGACGAAGGCTCGTTTGGCTGGCGAAGGTGCGTCGTGGCCCGAGGCGGCGTAGGGGGAGGTGGCAGCGTCGAACTTGATCTCCCGCAAAGGTGCGGGCGCAGTTGTGCTTTCAGGAGAGGAGGCTGCGACGACACGATCAACAGCTTCACAACAAGCGCCCATAGCATGTCGGATGGCTTCTGATGAGCCACCGTCCATCTCTGTTTCTTTCGATGGTCCTGCGAGGTACAAGTCGCCCTGTGGTAGATGTTCTGGAACTTCGGATAAGTGCATCGTGTCATCTCCCTCGCCGTCGCTCGAGGTGTACGCGTCGCTATCTTCGGGAAGTGACTTTGCAGGCGAGGCGTGCTGCGACTTGGCATGCGATGCGGGTGGATGGTTAGGTGCGCGACTGCAAAGATGCTCAAGATAGGCTGCATGAGATGTTCGCTGTAGAGTTGAGGTCGATTCTGCCGCTTGCTGAGAAGTCACGTCAGCTACAGGGGAGGGTGTTGGTGTTGCCTCGCGCTCTGACTTGACCTCCGCCGGTCCAGGTTGTGATGACGATGCCGAAGCGCCTGGATGCGGAACAGCAGAACGAGCATCTCTTCTGCGCTGCTTTGCTTGATCATACGCACTCTCAAGCACCTGCACTAGCTCATCCGAATGAGCATGGGTGAAAGCTACAGCAGGATGTGGCGGGTCGAGCGGCAAGGAACGTGTGGAATGAAGCACGCGGAACTTTTGCTGAGGAGCCTGAACTGCAACTGGCTGAGCAGTGTTGCTGTCTACTGAGAGAGAGTTGAGTCGGGCGACCAAGTCATCATCGTCCTGTGCTGGTGTATTGATTGCTGGTGCTGATGTTTGTGCTAATGGGCCATCATGAGCCGACGACTGAAAGGGGTGGTGACTGCTGGGCAGAGGTGGAGTAGCTTCCTCCACAACAGTCTTGCCAATGGCAGTAGCGATACCGAGTAGGACAGCTCGAATCCGTTCGGGTCGCTCGACGATGAGACTCTTGTCCACTCCTCGTATGTATCTGTGATTGAGCACGGCTGGTGCTACCAAGACATCGAGTTCTGCGCCGACCTTTGGCTGAGCTTCCATTCCATGCGCATTCGATGTATTTGAAGCGGTTGTCGGTGCTGATGTGTGCTGCGCTGTGATACTGCCGGCCTGCAAGAAGCCGCTGTCCGAAGAGGATGGAGGTGGAGGAGGCGGGGTGTGTGCGTTCACGTGTGGAGCTTGCTCGTTAGCTGGGGTATTTGATGCTTCTGGCGTGTTGCCACGTGAGCGGTTAGGTATCTTGACAATGAACACCATGCTGTATCGGAGTACGGTAGTGCTAGATGGATGGATGATGAGGAGATTGACATTTACAAAAAAGGGTCAATCAATCATGCGTCTGACGCCGTGTTGATCTTTCACATTTTCGGACAGACGCGCTTTTTTGGCTCCACAACCCGCGTCAGGATCTGCGCACACAGAACGTCTGGCCCATAAAGCATCGTCAAAGCATCGTCTAGAAATGCACATCGCTCTCATGACGTGCAATTATCACTGTATTGCTTGAGAGGAAGAGGTATGAGACAGGACACGGAAGAGCGTTCGGGAGGAGCCAGGAGAAGAAATGCGCAATGCGCAAGGCAGGAAATCATGAGAGCGAAAGGAGAGAGAGGATGCTAGCTGGACGACGGCACGCGAGGCTTGAACACTTCGCTGTGAGAGCCACAAAGACCATGAAGCCGCCAAAAGTCATCGACGTAACGGATGTAGAGCTGTTGACGACGAATTACAGCTTCGTTCGGCGGCAGATCGTCTGCTTCCTTCATCGTTTCGATGAATTCAATGATGGCCCGACGTGACAATTTGTAGAAGGCTTCGTCAGAGAAAGGGCTCGAGGTACCTTTGTAGACCGTGCGGATGTCGCTGTGCGGATGCCGCTGTCTGATCCCCAGATGAGAGTGTCCGCAGAAGGGGCGGTTGGTTTTGCCTTGGCTGCAGTGCTGGGAGCCGTTCCCCTGTGCGAGGCATCGACGTATGCGGGAGGAGTGTCGAGTCGCCCCCGGAGCCTTCGAACGCGTTCTGCGTGGCTCGAACCGTCCATCTGAAGTTGAGGCTTATGGGTGGAGACTAGGAGCAGAGTGTCGGTAGAGGTATTAAGTTGAGCAAGTTGAGGGTAGAGCGAGGGAAAGCGAGCCCTTTGACTACGAGTAACTCAAGCAACAGGTTTCATCGATGAAGCCTTTCCAAGCCTCTCCTTACAGTCACCCGCTACAAAGCGGTCGATGTCCCGCAGAAACAGTTGGGCAAGCAAAATGAAGCAGAGCACAACGCAACCGTGCTAAAGCGCTGCGCACAGCTCACACTGAATTCTGCGCCTTCCTGAAATGACATTGACTCTGCAATGCCCGGAATGTTATCCTGCAGCATAATGATCAGCCCTGTTTGCTGTACTATATTGTCTCCAAGACCTGACCTTTGGGATGAACCGTCGAGGAAGAGATCACGAAACCCCCCAAAAATAAAAATAAAAACATGTGCTCCTTACCTGGGTCGAACAGGTGACCTCCCGATACCTTGTATCCACTGCTGACAGCGGCAACCGGCGAAACTGAATTCTTCAGTCGGACGCTCGTACCAACTGAGCTAAAGAAGCTCTGTACCCGGCTTGGGTTCAATCAGCATATATGATTCACGGGGAAAGTTTTGTGTTCTCGGACGCAGGGACCACGTTTCTGTTTCAAGCTGATGCCTCCACATTCTCAGCTTCTATCTTTGGATAGCATCCTCCTGCCTCCTTCCCTGACAGCATCCACCATCTCGCACCCTCCGCCCTCACACTCACCGCTCCGTCACAATGCCAGTACCTCTACTAGTCAGACAAACTTTGCTGCGCGGCAGTCATGCTGCACCTACACTACGAGCAGCCAGCCTCGGTGTCGTATCCCGCCCAGTTCACACACAGCCCAACCAACCTCATCCCAACTCCGGCTCTAAGCGTGCATCTTGGCCACTCAGGACCCTCAGCGGAGGCCTTGTCGCAGCTGGATCAGGATGGTACTATCTGGGAACTACTGAAGCGCGTACCTTCTCGGTCTACTCTCCTCTTGAATCCGGTAACCCAGCTGAGGGTGGAAAGCAAGTTGCTGGGTCTTCAACTCTCCTCCGCCCTGCCTCGCCTGCCGCCCCGCGTCGTCAGACCGTAACGCTTGTCTTTCTCACCTCCAACACCACTAGTAAAGGGTTGGTGAAGAGTCTGATGTCCAACTTCGGTGGAGGATCAGGTGAAACCGAAAAATGGTTCCCCTGGATCGCATATTTCCGCGAAGCAGGCTACGATTGTCTCCAGATGAACCTTGCTCTCCCTCTTTCCACCTCCACCGAAACTGCCACTCACGAAGGCAAAGATCGCACCACCTCTCTTCTCGCCGACGAACTTCACACTCAGATCAGACTAAGCAATCTTCAACGTCAACCCGTCCTATTCGTGCACCATGCCGCCGATTCCTCCCCCGAAGCCACTTCTCGGATCGTAAGTCGGTACATCGAACCCAATCAGGCGGCGAAGAGCGGAGGAGGTGGTTTCTGGAGCAAAATCTTTGGTGGGGGAGGAATGTTTGGCGGTAGACCTGCTATTCCGGGGTTGGTAGTGATAAGTGATTTCGACGATGCTTCAGCGTTGACTCTATTTGGAAAGCATCCTAAACTGAACACGTTGATCGTGACAAATGGTGGAGCGGGGACGGCGGCACATCAGGGGAAAGTGACGGTGATGGACGCTCAGAATAAAGGACATGACAAGGTTGTTAAAGATATTGAACGGTGGCTTATTAAGGAGGGTTATGAAGGTTGATCTTATGCGTCCGGCCGGTTCTGTCAGCTCAAGTGTGTTGTGGAAGAAGAAACGGATCGATGCGTACAAATACAGTTTGAAAGTAATGTGCTGTGGTTGTGCCTCTATGAAAAGCGATGTTATGCGTGAGATGGCTCTGAAGCGAGGTTCGGGGGCTTTTCATCCCATGTTGTGTGTCTGGACCATTCTGGCGTTTCGCCGACCGCAGTAGCGGTAGTGTCGGTTGATTGCGGCGCTTGCTCGATATTCTGTGTTGCCCTGACTGGTGCAATGGACACGGTTTCTGCTTCCGATTCTTGCCTTTGACGGCGGGCCCGGGGATTGAGAACGAGGTACAAAACGAAAATGCCGAGTTCCAGCACTACAATCCCAATGTAGCTGTTCGTCCCACAAAAGCCAAGACAGATATCAGCATCAGTATTCTGGTTAGCAACGAGAAAAGGAGCACAGAGTAGCGAAACTTACTTAGCAGCAGCAATCCCATCAAAGCTCTCCTTAAACACCAAACTCAACAAGCTAAACACTCCTCCAGCACAATCAATCGCCAAAAACAACAAACTGATTCCTTTCACCTCCTTAAACTTCCAAATCTCATAAAACTGCGGCACCAACCCAACCACGATCAACACAGCTCCTACAACGCCCATCGTCTTTGTTCCTGCTGAATTGCCTCTATGTTCTCCGAGTTTGCATAGGAAGTAAAACCCGACTTCAAACCCGCCTGCGATGATACCTGTGGCGATTGCACCCAGAATACATTTACGTGCGGAGATACGATGCGCGTAATGCCAGCATTGAGACATTGCAATGATGGCGAATGTGGAGAAGAGTTGTGGTTGAATGATGAGTGGGATGTTGATGTTTTGGACGACGAGATAGGTTCCTTGTGGGATTGAGCCGGCTACCCAGATGAGAAGGAGGTGGGCGGAGAGTCCGTCGGTGGATTTGGAACGGTAGGATTTCATGATCTGTGGGACTAATTGGAATGACCATAGAACTGTGCCTATTGTGCCGAGCACACTGCCATAACCAATCGCAAAGAGTTAAGAACATGTTCAGGGTCAGAGTCTTGATCTTGCTTGGCGAAGGTTGAAGACGGAGTCAAAACTTACTTTTCAGCTACGGCGTTCTTCGGCATCTTAAGTGAGCGACTCTATTCGAGCAGCAAAAATATTGACAGTTTGATGTTTGACATCCGGATACGGCTTTGCGAAGTGTTTGAGCTGGATGGTGGTGGTTGTGATGGTGGCGAGGATGTACAAGAAGAACGCTTCTTAGAGATCTGAAAGCTTGGCACTGATAAGGGTCTAGCCGACCAGCGGAACGAGATAAGTTGACGCCGGTTTGGCATCCGTCCATCTCATGCCATGCAAGCAACTCTGCATGACTGTGTACGAGAGAGGTACACGATAAAAGCTCGCACAAATGTCTGTTTGATAGCCGCCGCAAGGCTGAAACGCAAGAATTTCGGATGGCGTGTCGCCGAGTGAGCCGAGCTGTCAACTTTTGTCCGCGGCAAGCGGCTGTCAGGTGTTCATGTCAAAGAGCACAGCTGTCGATGTGGTCGAGCTTGCTGATGACTTACTGCTTATAGCGTGGCGGAGCACGGTTCGTTCATCTCCGCTTGACCTCACTCGAAGGCTCAGCCGCATATGAAGTGTGATGGGACCATCGAGCATTGACTCCTTTTTATACACAAGGTCCTATCTTCTTTCGTATCGTTCACAGGGGATCACGAGGAAAGCCCACCAAACGAAGGAGCTTCCTCGTGTGTAGACGACGTTTTCATCCCACCGCTCCACAGGGGCTGTGCTTTGTTCTCGGTTAGCATCGGTCCGGGTGAGGCTCGGTGGGAAGTCAAGTGGCTATGTTGTGGGTGTTAACGCTGTTGTTGTCGTTTGGTGATGGGCAACTTAGCTCCTGAGCTTCATCGTACCCACCGCATCGTGTTGGGGACTACCACGGATTTCCGTCGCTGTCCAATTTTGGCAAGGTCCAAGCGTCACTTCCAAGCGAGCTTGCTCGTACCATCTTACGTATAAGTAGAGCCCTGACTTCGAGCTTCTACCACCTGATATCGGATCATCTCGTTAAGCTCTTCTTATCCCTGAACTTTCCAATCACCCAATCTGAATCACCATCATGAAGCTCCTCTCTTCCCTCGTCGCAGCTGCGCTCGCCTTCTCCGCCGTCCAGGCCATGCCAGCCACCGACAATCACTTCCCCGGCAAATCCGCTCAAACCATCCCCACCGACCCTGTCGATCGTCTCGACTTCTATCGTGCTCAAATTCAACGCTACGAAACCCCCATCATCCAAACCTACCTCGCTCGCGCCGCTCTCAACGGTTCCACCGCTCTCGAAATTCGCAACACTGCCAGTCTCTTTGCTGTTGCCTCCAAATCCAATGACGACTTTTTCTGGCAGCACGACGAGATGGTTCGGTTCAACCTCAAGAATAAACCCGGCAAGCCTTTTGCTTCTGTCGACAACTTCCCTCCCGCTGACAACTATGTCACCCCTGTTGTGCTCCCCAGAGATGCAGTCCTGGACAAGCCCGTCGTTGGCAAAGGCATTTTCCCTCTCGGCCGTCGTCCTCAGGATGAACTCAACATCGTCGAGTTTGTCAAGAACAAACTTCAGCGATTGCCCCAAGACGATCTAATCGATTTTGGTTCCACTGTCCTGCTCGATGCTACTCTTCTCCAGCTCATCTCTGCCAGGATCTTGCTTGGCTTCGAGATCGGACAGGCCAAATTTGACTGGCAAAAGGACAACTTTTGCAGATACATGAACGGAGACAAGATCCAAAGGGATGAGATTGTGCAGCTACTCACTGACACAAAGCAGTACGTCAACGTTCTGGGTCGAGTGCAGGACAAGGCAAAGGCTTTCACTCAGATCTTCAGGGGTGAGAAGGATGTCTACCCCGAACACACCACTGATAACGTCCTGCGTCTCTTCCAGGCATACATCATTCCGATCACCACCGAATTACAGTATAATATCATTACTTCTCAGGCTGGCGCCTGCAAGAAGTGAGTGCAGCAGTAGCTCGACTCGATGCGCTGCAATTGACAGCTTAGAATCGACACTGCACTCCGTCTTCGAATCCTGGCTTCCATCGTTGCTCGCCCCTACTCTGACCCTTTCTTACTTTCACAAAACTGCAATTCATCTCACCTTATACGTTGTCACCCCCTATGCACACCTTATGCCAAGAATTTATGTTGTTTCCAACCCTTACAGTTCTTCCGTATTCCTAGTGTATGGGCGTGAAACAGATGAAACAAGTACATGTGAGAAAGCGAGAGAGAGAGAGGAGAGAGAGAGAGAAAGGATCAAGAAACTAAAGACCTTGGCAATGCAACTGGGTATAGTCGTGTATAATACCCATAAAGAGAGACCCCAAATAATGTGAAATGTGAAAGAAAAAAGAGATGCGGAATTATTGCCGGACATCGTCTGCCCATATTTGCCGCTGCTGCTGCTATGCGATGCCGGCGTGAGAAAGTAGATATGCGGACCGCATTCAAGCGCTTGGAGGGCTAAGCGGTTCGCTCGGCAAAGCAGACGGGTTTGCGGAAGAGTTGTTGTTGTTATTGTTGTTGTGATTCTGCGTGCTGGAACTGGCACCTGCGGTGGCTGCAGAGATGGACGCTGAAGCAACGGGTACCGAACGCTGTGCAGGTTCCGAAAGCCATCCGCCCTTCTCCCACACGTAGCCTTGCTTCCAATGGTTCGCGACACGATCCTCGGGATGAAGCAAGCCTTTGAGCAGCGCGCCCAGACGAGCAAAGTCGATAGGCTTGAGAATCCACCCATCCATGCCGATGTCGACCATCTCCTGGCGCATCTGTGGAACCAGTGTTGCAGATACAGCCAAGATGGGCACCCGACCATTGAGCACTTGTGAAGCGGGACGATCGGCTTGCTCGCCAGTCTCGGCCCACTTCTTCTCGAGCTCGCGAATGCGGATGCAAGCCTCCTGGCCGTTGCAGATGGGCATCTGCAGATCCATCAAGATCACATCGATCTCCTTGGCATCCTGCTCAAACTGACGCATGCCTTCCTCGCCGTTGACAGCCAACAATGTTGTGTGGCCATCAAGACCTAATCGCTTCTTGAGGATCATGTGGTTGATCGGGTCATCCTCAACGACGAGCACACGCAACGGTGCAATCTTCTCGGCACGATTGGGTGCCTTGTGAAGACCACGCATCACCGCCATGCGGCGCTTGGCAGCGTTGGACGATGATGACGCTCGACGCTCACTGGCGTGAGTCGGAGAGTGAGGATCTTCAGCATCTGACGAATGAACTTGGGCCGGCGGCGCATTGAGATTGTCCTTGGCAGGTGTTCGCGGCGAGACTGAAGCCGAGACTGGTGCAGGCTGAGCGCCGTCCGAGCTCAGTTGTCGCGAGTTGAGTGGCAATGCCTTTTCAGCAAGCTGCGGCACGTTCTGTCGCGCCCTCTGCTCCACCTCGGCTTTGAACGACTCAGCGTCGCTCATGTTGTTGCGAGCTGGTCTTGCTGATGCAGACGCAGTAGACATATAAGCTGAGCTGGTAGGTCGACGGCCGGCGCGGTCGTTGACATCGAGACCCTGTGGCTCGATCTTGACAGAGCGAACAGGAACACCGCTGCCTTCAACGAAATGCGAGCCACTGTCAAACGACTGACTACGCTTCGAGGGCATGCCCGGTCTGTGTTGGCCGACGGAGACGTTCCTGGATCCACTCGAAGTACCAGGCGAAGCACCTTCTGCATTGCGTCTCTGCTGGGTGGCATCCTCGATGTAGCCCTGATCACGCAACACGGGTTGCTGGATGGCCTCGACCAACGAGTCGATCTCACTTTTGCCTGCCGAGCTGGCACTGCCGCTGCCGACCGAGTTGGATCGTCGCATTGATACCGTGTCGCTGCCGCGTTTGGTAACACTGCCGCCACTACCACCTCTTGGAGGCATCTCGGTCGGTGTGGTGGTCTCGGCGGAGCAGAACGGGATGTAGTACGTGAAGGTGGTTCCTTCATCCACAAGAGAGTCGACACGGAGCTGACCTCCGAGGTTCTTGACCACACGAGCTACGATGGCTAGACCAAGACCAAGACCACTGTCCGACTGATCTGTGCGAATCATGCTGCTGGCTTCACTGCCTTCCACTTCCGCAGAGCCAGCGCCTTCCGTGCGACCTGGCTGAGCAATCACTGATTCGACCTGCTCGAACTCCCTGAAGATGACTTCGAGCTTCTCTTGCGGAATACCTTCGCCCGTGTCCTTGACCACCAGCTCCATCTCCATGTCACAACCAGGCGGCAAGTCGGTGTCGCGCTCCTCTTCACTTCGCTTGCGCATCGAGACAACGATCTGACCCTCGCTCGTGTACTTGACTGAGTTGGTGACAGTATTGGTGATGACTTGACGAACACGGTTCCTGTCGCCAAGCACAAGGCACACCTCGGGGACAGTAGAGACGGAGAAGTCGATCTTGCGTCGCTTGGCCTCCCACTCGTGCATCTCGACTGCCTCTCGCACAGTGGCGGAAAGATCGAAGGGCTCCTGCAGGAAGAGCTCTTGTCCGATCTCCTGCTTGGTAAGGTCGAGCAAGTCGTTGATGACAAAGAGAAGACTCTTCGAAGCCATGTGTGACTTGCTGAGGTTTTCACGTGTGTCGTCATCCAACTTGCTGTCGAGGGCAAGCTCGAGGTAGTTGATAATGTGGTTGAGCGGTGTACGCACCTCGTGACTTGCGTTGGAAAGCAAGAGCCTGTTGAGCTGGTTGTAGTGGAGCGCTTGCTCACGCTGACGCCATACCGAGATGAACTTGCCGTACACCAGGCAGAGCACTGAGGCTGTCTCGAGCTCTTCGTCCTTCCAGGCACGACATGTTCCCTCGACCGTCTCTGACCAGACCTTGAACGACTTGCGTGGCTCCAGCGCCGCCTGCCCTTCTTTGCCGTCCTTGAACGGCTTGCCTGCCCAGTTGACGTGGCGCAGTTGAGCTTTGCGTAGGAAGGCGATGAAGTCGACACCACTGCCAGACAATGGAACCAGCAACAGGCCCGCGATGACATGCAGGCCGGTAGACAGAACCATATCAGGGAAGTCGCGGCGCACGTCCTGCGATGTGACGAGATGCTCGAACTTCTTCAAGCGCAGATACTCGGTGACAGCCAGCACCTCCTGACTTGCATTGAGCGGACCCAGGATCTTAGCTTCGTTACCAACGGCAATGACACCGTAATCGGCATCGAAGAGGGTAAGCAGATCTTCTGCGTTCGAGATGATGTAACCACTTGGGTTCTGGTCGGTGGGAAGCGTGTTGATGAGCTTTCGGGCAGACAATCTGCGAGTGTAGCTGAGTCGTTCGATGTTGCTAGATACGGACTCGCCAATGAGTCGCATGAGCTGACGGATGGGGAACGAGACACGCTTGCCGTGAGCGCCGTAGTTGTGGAGGGAGATGAGACCCCACAGCTCTCCGAAGGCGGTGATGGAGACCGACATGGAGGATCGCACGCCCATGTTGGCGAGGTACTTGATATGGATGGGCGACATTGCTCGAGTGAAGGCATGCGTCATGTCGATGGGAAAGTCCAAGTCGGCCTGATCCCTGCAGACGATGCGCGCAGTCGGTTGATCGCGGTCGTACAAGAGTCGTACTTTGTTTATCTTGTAGAGTGCACGTGCTTGAGCCGGAATGTCGGTAGCAGGGAAATGGAGGCCGCGGTAGAGATCGTGCGAGTCATTCCAGTCAACGAGCTCGCAGACGACTTGACCGTTCCAGGCTTCGTCGAACTGGTAAATCATGACCCGGCTGAAGAGGGTGATATCCCGGACAATGCCGACGAGAACTTTGAGGAACTCGTTGAGATCGTTTTGCGCCGAGAGCTGGTCGTTGACTTGACTGAGAATGCCAAACATGTCAAGCATGCCTCCAGTACCATCGGCGCCGCCAGTGCTCGGAAGCACAGCGGGACGACGACTTTGCGTCTGCTGCTTGGTTTCGGCATTGCGACGCATGCGAGAAAGTGCCTTGAGCGGCTTGTGAACGGCGATCGTCGACTCTCGCAGCTCTTCTGGAGAAGGCGTGTAAGCGAGTCCATCGAGACCGCTGCGCGGACCAATGTCCCTCAGCGTTGTGGAACTGCTGGCGCTCGAATCAACTGTACCAATGCTGATCGAGGGAGATTCAGAGCCTGATGCAGGTGCGTCGGACTGCTGCTGAGGGTTGCGCCAGCCGGCAATAAGGCCGAGACCGGGCCCGTTCGTGGTTTCTGGATATGCAGCAGGGGATGTTGGAGGAGAGAAGGTGGAGATGGGATTCTGAACGTCGTCGACCAGCTCGAATTCGAGAATGACGGTCAGTTCGCCTTCGCCATCGTTTCTGCGATCTGGGATGTGGGCTCCACACCATGCGTTCCATGCCGTACGTTGTGCGCCTTTTGTGACACGTTCGTCATACTTGGCCATGTCGTATCCACGCAGTTGGAAGACGGTAGGACCTGTCTCGGCAAGGTCCTGACTGGACTGGTCGAGTGAGTCGATGTTGTCCCATAGCAGGTCTGCCTGATCCTCATCGAGGATATCGAGCAAGGTAGGTAGACTGAACAGGTAGGGTGGAGAGACACCGAGGATGTCGCCACAGTTCTCGGAAGCCTGACGGACGACCATCTCACCTTCTGGGGAGATACGAACGACAATCATGCAGCCGTAGGATTGAACTGCGCCTGGAATGTGGATTGGCTCATCCTCGCAACGTGCTAGTTTGCCTCCGCGACCTGTGAGGATCATGTGGCCCTCTGCTGTCTTGACGTGTTCGAAGCGAGTGGTGGTGAGCTGCTCGAGATGATCTCTGAGATCCTTGTTCTCGTTACCTGGGACCTTCATCTGGCCCATGGCGCGATCGGCCTCCCTGTCGACATCCTCTGGGCGGTTGCGACCTTCGTGGATAATGTCCGAGCTGGAGCTCTTGGAGCCATCCGCAGATGGCGGTCGTGAGCCACTGGCAACTGCTGATGGTGTTGTGGGCTCGGCACGGTCTTGAGATGTGGAACCTTCGCGTTGTGGTTGTTTGAGACTCACTGCGGAGCGCATGGGATAGATGAAGGGTTGGCTCACGGTCGGAGATCGTATCGAGGAGGGTGTTTGGTGGGATGCGTTGGCATTGGACGAGGTGCTCGCGGTGGGAGGTGCCGCAGGAGGCATCGCCCTGTCAGGTGGCGATGACATTATGGTTGAGTTGAGAGGGTGAGAGTCCAGAATAGGCCTGTGCAGCGGATAGGGCTCTTACGCTGGCGCTCGCTCTCGAGGCTCCAACTTCGGCCGGCAAGCAATCGGGTGCAAGTCGGTTCTTCGCCGGAAGTGATGCAAAGTTGTGAAGTCGTGAAGCCGACGCGATGGACAAGGGATGTGAGGCTTGCGTTGGTGAAGGGCAAAGAGGTGGCTAGGCAGAGTCCTTGAGAGACTGCAGCTGTTAGTGGGGAGTCCAAGTTAGCTGAGCGTGGCCAATGCAGACATATGGTGGCAGAGTTGAGATGACGGAGCACCAATCGTGCGTGAGAAAGAAGCTGCGAGGAAGGAAGGAGGATTGCACGTCGAATGCAACTGCGTATGCTACGACTGATCAAGATCGGAGCAGTCGAAAAAGGCTCGGTTGCGTATGCAGGCAAGGCGGATGCCAGAGCGGGATTGTCGAGTCGGATGGGCGAGCTAGATGTATCGAGCAATGATGGCGGATGCCAACTGCAACGTCAATGACGAAATGCTTGGCTTCTGTTGCGTCAAAAAGTTATGAGCAGCGTCGGTGGCGACTTCAGATAGGGATGACCAAGGCGAGAGTGGTGAGGGAAGCTTCCGTTGCAACGCCGCACCGAGTCTGTGAGAACCTGATGGAGAAGGTGTTTGGAAGGTGAACGGTGCTTGTGGTGATGCTGTTCCGGGAACTGGATCTAGGATAGTGATGGCGACAGAGCGACGGAGCCGAGAGTGATAGAGATGGTGGAGGCGACCTTGGGGAAACGGACGATCGAGAGAGAGAGATGGAGAGAGGGAGTGCCTGGCAATGTGAATCGGCTGAGCTGTAGACGGATTGACGGGTCTAGGCAAAAGCGGGTCGAGCCTAACTCTGTTTGATTGAGAAAGAAAGAAGAAGACGACGAATTGGTCGGCGAGAGGCGGCGACGGCGACTGTGTGGAGTTGCAACAAGCCGGTCGGTCTGACAGAACAACGCTGTCTAGAGTATTTGCAAGCAAGCAAGCAACAGCTCACTGACTGACTGACAGAGAGACAGACAGACAGACAGCAGCGATGGCTGGGATGGATGGTCGAAGCCTAAAGTGGAACTGAGGTTGGTGATGAGAAGGGCGGAGTTGAAGTTTCGCTGGGTCACCTCCAACGCCGAGACAGACTGAAAGAGCCAGAGTCGCGCAGAGGCGTGTGTGGATCTGCAAAGGATAGGCCGCTGTCCAAAGGGAAAGCACACCAAGTGGCACAGCAGAGCAAATCAAAGCAAAGCAAAGCGGAAGGCAAAGGGTCTAGAAAAGAGGCGAGACGGCAGTTCCGAGAAAACGGACATCTGGACAAACACAGCACACGCAGGCGCACGAAAGAGCGAGAGAGGCAAAAGGCTGAGCAAAAGGCAAGAGAGACGCGAAAAGGTAAGACGAGACGGAGACGCCGATGAGAGGCGAAAGAGCACGGGAGCTCATGTCAAATGGCCACAGATCGAGAGGCACAGGCCACAGCTCTTGAACAGCGGAGGGGAGGGACAGCAACGCAATCCGGGCAATCGATCCCACACACACACACACAAGGGTTCGAATGGCGTTATGCGAGGGAAAGAAGCTTCGCGCCTCTGAGTGCGTGAAAAAAAAAAAAAAAAAAAAGAAAAGAATGGCAGCCGGAGCCCGGGGAAAGAGAGAGAGAGAAAGAAAGAAAGAAAGAAAAATGCAGAAAGGCAGGCACAGCAAGAGCTCCAGTGCAGTCACCGCAAGCGAAGGTCTCTCTCTCTCTTTCTCTCCCTCTCGATCCCTTCGTCCGGAACGAGCCTGAAGCTATTTCTTTATTCGACGTTCTTCGTCAGGTCAATCGTTCTGATGGCTTGACAGCTTTGCATTGAAAGACTGGGTTTGACTATCGACTTGCAGTTGTGTGAAATTCGTAGCTGTATCCAGCTCTCATGTTGAAGAGGTTGCTTGGTCGAGGATGCTCCTGGAGAGCCATACTGAGGGCACGCTATGGAATTGATGACCGTTGCTTGACGAGATTGCTGCAGCCGCTGCCACCGGCTTTGCTCAGCTTCTCAAAGCGACAGGCATGACAATCACTGTGCGTCAAGAAGAACGAAAGAACAATGCCGAATCGCGCGCAGAAAGCAGTGTCGTTGGAGCAGCCGATGTAGACTTCCTGCAGTGACACCAAGTCTGGCCACGTGGTGACTTGACTTCTTGTGGTACTATCGAGCGAGACAAACAACGCTGCAAGGATCCCTGCGCATTTGCTTGCTCCTCTACCGCAGATCGATATTGGCGTAAGGCTGCTCTATCAACACACTACTTGCTGTGCCATTGACACATATCTCTCTGTCCGTCTTGGTATTGTTCTTCGGTCCCCCTTCCCCTTCATTCGAAACAGGATAGTAGAGCCGGAAAGCTGCTTTGACGAAGGTATGGCTTCGCACAATTGCTTGATACTGACAGAGTCTAACCATTGGCGAACACATGTATACCTGAGCATGGTCTAGTCTCAATAGCAAATTAAAGGAGTGGAAAGGATGTTTCTGGCAGAGGTGCGCCCGTTGCGTGCCTAGCTTTTTCTTAAAGCTGAACCACTCTTTCACGACTAACCCTTGTACAACCTCTCCTCCGTGACCTCGGCTGCAGTCCATACAAAGTCATGACTCCTGACATCTTGTATTGACTGAGCTACAAGCTGTACAGTAGCAGGCTCAAGACGGCACAAGGCGGACATCAGAAAGCGGCGAATGCGAATGTTAACAAAGCTTGACAATCGCCGTCTGTTCGGATGTACCAGACAGAGAATGTATTGATTTGTGGATCGCCCGACAGAACCATTCACATTCATAATGGTACGGCTTGCGAAACGGTCAATACAGTATGGCGAAGTTCCTGGGTCGTTTTCTCTGGCGTGACTTTCTCGAATCCTAACACTCGAAAATCTGTATCTCTGAGCCTTGTCGGCACGGTCGAATCCTTGTGCTTTGGTCCTCGGCATGATCTCAGCGCGCATGCCACGCGCGTTCACACAATTTATCCTCGAACGGCGACTTTCTGAGAACTACACATCCTTGTCCATTTCGCATCCAGTCACCAGCTAAAGGAAATGCCATAGCTTGGCGAGGACGTGTTCGTCTGTATGAGATTCCAGGCTGCATTGACTGACAGCGATGCTCCTTCTTCACTGAGGAGAACAGTTTCACGGTGACGACGAATGCAGCGGCGGCATCTCCGGTATTTTATCGGGCGCGCCGATCGGCTCACGAAGCGTGCTTGGCAACTCTTTCTCGCCAGGAAGCACACAGCCGCTGCTGTCATCTGCCTTTGCCTGCATGATACTTGCGACTTTCGCAACCAAGAGTCACTTTTGTCTTTACTGTACTTCGGCGTAATCACTTCTCTTTGTGACTTGATCGTGACGAAAGCTTGCTTCGTCTCCGCATCGGCATCAGCATCGCCTTTCGATCGCCACTCTCTCTGCACTCTTCCTCTGCGACGTGATCAAGGCGCAAGTTCGCCGAGTCGCACCTCCACTACATAGACGCTCGACTCCACTCAGACTGGTTACTGCAAGATCAAACTAGACGACCATGATCAGACTCATTCTCCAGCTTCTCATCCTTAACGTCTTGTTGGTGGCAAGCGCAAGTGCGTCTCGAGCATCCCTCTCCTCGCTGCCACTACAGTCCCGTCAGGCTGCTACCAATATCGATGGAAGCGACATCTTCAAACAATGTGTCAACCGTTACAACACGTCCAGGATGAACCCCCTGCCGCAGCTAGGATACTTCAACCCGAACAATGCCACCAATGGGAGCATGCTCACTGTAAGTAGAACGCCGACACCGGTTCCTGCATCGGAACGCCCACCTGTCCAATTGCGATCAGCTTTGTTCCTCCCCCGCACGGCTTCATTTGGCCAGAATTCAGGCTGATCTCTTCTTCCGACTGCATGGACTTCATTTCGCTCTCGAACCCACAGATCTGGCTCGACGGTACACCAGGAGAACCCATCAATGCCATCGTCTCTGCCAACTCCTCCGCTCAAGTCCTCTGCCCTGAAGGCTTTCTTCGCTACGCCACTTCCATTAACTTTGGCGTCTCATGTCTAGGCAACACCAACGGTACTGGGCAATACGCCAACCTCGGTGACGGCTTTGGTATCCGCTCTCAAGGCAACTACGATGGCGGTAACGGTGTCCTCCGCTGGAACTATGGAGATACCAGCTTCGGCACGTGCAAAGAATCCATCAAAGGCGACAATCACTTCCGCTGGTTCCTGCAGAACGGCACCGATGCTTTCACAGGAGCTATCTTCATCGCAGCATCAATGGAAGAGTCCGCTGCCTTGGGCCACAAGATCCAACTCAACGGCTACAACCGTGGTCGAGATTATTTGGTGGGAAACGCGACGATGAACGCTACTACAAGCTACAAGGGCTATGTGTACAAGACGACGGTAGAGTACATTCCAGCAGGCGTGTTGCTAAACGCAACGTCGGAAGGGATCAACCACCCAGACGTCGCGTTACCCGGTCAGCCAGTTCAGGACGGTAGGGTCGCACTGATGACAGTAACGCTCTTGCAAGAACCATCGACAGTTCAATCCACATCATCAGCCAGCATCGCAAGACCTTGGAGCTTGGCATTGGGCGCAGCGCTTACCGTCTCTATTCCAGTCGCAGTCTCGATTCTAGCATAATCTTTGTCCTCTTCGCTTTCATCTGTTTGTTTGTTCCTTGCATGTCTCAATAGAAGTCCATTCTTTAATAGAACAACTGCATTTTTCTCACACTTCAGAGTCCCAAACCAGCCGCCGAAGAAAGTGACAGCCAGCGTTCAAATGGAGGCACACACACACACACACACACACACACACACAAGTTGGTCGTATCGATAGCATTGAATTGGATTGTCGTTATGGAAAGAGAAACACAGCCTGCGAAGAAAGCAAGAACCAGAGTGAGAAACACAAGCACGCAGTGACAATGCCGATCGACGACAATCACCTGCGCACAAAGTGTTGCGGACGCCAGAGAATATCAACAAGGATATGACAAAAAGAAATGGATATAGATGTCTGTGTCTGTGCAAAGAAACGAGGCTCGATGGGCAAGGAAGGAGGAAACAACGTTTAGAGAACGGTGCAACCTTTCCTCTTGGAGCCACGGCTTCTTTGAACAAGTGCTGCACGGGTAGCGTGCTCAAAGACTTCACGAACACCCTCGCCCGTCTTGGCAGAGCACTCGAGATAACGGACGGCACCAATCTTTTGGGCAACAGCCATACCCTCCTCGGCGGAAACGGGACGCTGGCTGGTCTTGCGGAGCTCGTCGACAATCTTGGGGTCGTGTCGGAGATCCTTCTTGCATCCAACAAGGATGATGGGCAAGTTCTGGCAGAAGTGGAGAACTTCCGAAATCCACTTCTCCTGGACATTGTCGAGCGAATCGGGAGAGTCGACGGCGAAGCAGATAAGGATGACATGCGAGTCAGGGTACGAGAGGGGACGAAGACGGTCGTAATCTTCCTGACCGGCGGTATCCCAAAGCGCGAGCTCTACATGGCGGCCATCAACCTCGACATCGGCGACGTAGTTCTCGAAAACGGTGGGGACGTAGACCTCGGGGAAAGTGCCCTGATAGATGCGAAATGATGCAGTGCGAAGCGGGGCGGGGCAAATGCATGGTTGATGTACAGATACGGAACGGATTTGCGGTTTAGCGTTTGTGTCGCGAAGGAGAGTAGAAAGAGCAAGAGGGTCAGTCGCGACGATCATAAGGCAACGGAGAAGCGGGATGCTGACAGCTGAGCTGCGCGGGTATCATTGGACCAGAGCCATGCTTAGGCTCAAGCTTAACCTCCAGCAGCACCGTAAAGCCTTCACCACGCAACCATCAATCTTCGCAAAGCAGATCGAGTTGAGCTTTGGCATGATGCCATCGCGTGATGCTGACCCCTGCTCCGTCAGACAGCATGCTTTGGTTGGCTTGTAATGCAGCGTGCTTGAAGCAATCGACTTACCTTTGAGAAGACGATAAGAAGACAGGTCTTACCACAGGCACCGTCACCGACAATGACGAGCTTTCGGCGAAGTTCAGACATGGTTGTGGTTGTGTATGAAGTATGCGTTCGAAGGGAAAGTCCGGGTTGCAGTAGGGCCGATCAAAGGTGTTCGGCTCCGAGTACGGGAAGATGTGATGCGAGAGCTAGAAGCGCTGATCACGGATGCGGTGCAAGGATATTGACGTTTGCACGTTGGAGCAATCGTTTGTCGATATAAAAGGGTCAGACAAACGAGATCAAGTGTTGATGAAGCGGCCTGAGATGATAGGAAAAGAAGCTGGCGTCGTGAATGGTAGCAGCGATCGAATGGGACGGATTGCGTAGATGCACGAGAAAGCCAGCGGAGTCAGTCAGAGAGATGCTGGTCAACGACAGATGCGAGCTGATGAACAAGAAACGGGTGGATGCGAAGCGTGAGATGATGGTGTTGGAAGTGGGTGTGGGTGTGGAGCGAGCAACAGTACGCAGCAAGGTGTGAGTTGCGTGTATGACGGGCAGCCAGACTGAGACAGAGAGGCGCAGGCTTGACTGTGTGTGAGAGAGAGTGTGTGTGGGTGGGTTCAGTCGCTGCTGTTGCTGTGCCGTGTGCCGTGAGCTGTGTGCTGTGCTGTGTGTGAATTTGGATTGGACTTCTCCAACACTTTTTAGGCGAGATTTCACTTTGTGGTGAGAGAAAGCTGACGGACTCGCGCGGCCAATCCAGACAGAGACACTCACGCGCTCACTCTCTGCCTTCTCTGTGGAGCGCAGCACGGTGCAGCAGAGAAAGAGAGAGATGCGCTTTAACTTAGGGTCCGCGCCTCTTGAGAGACAGCCCAATGCCTTGACTGCAGTTCAATTTGGCAGCGTCAAATTTCAAGTGGTATCGATGAGGAATTGAAATGAGACTTGAAATCGAGGCAACACCCCTGTTGAATCAAGTTGAACACACTGCTGCAATTTGAAATCTCTGCAACAAATCGATTTCATTTCAACCTCGCCCCTTTTCTCAGCCAAGACCCGACACTCATTGGCGCGCGACACGCTCCTTCCTCTCCAACGGTTTCTCGTGCTCTCCGGCGTTCGCTCGTTCACGGATCACGGACCAGCAGCAAATCACACACACACACATATAAAAAACACACACGAAGAGGCGCTGGTTTGAGTTTCGTGTGTTGCTTTCACCAACCAACCGGCCAGCTGAAAAAGTCGAATGACCTCTGGCTGCATATAGCGACAGCTCGTTTCGTGTTTGCGTGACCCGGTCAACCATCGTTCCTTCTTACGGTTGTCGTCGCTTCTGCTCCGGCGCTATCCAGCATCGCCAACAATTGATGGTAGACATAGCAGTCTCAGGTCTTATCAGTGCGTCCTTTTCGTGGCGTGCGAATCTCTCGGATTAGACACGGGACATCTGACAGTTTCAGGCTTGACCATGGTGAAAGCTCCCTTTCTCGACAGCGTAAGAGTTCGAGCGCTCTACAGTATTTTTTGGTCTTCTATTCGAAATCCATCACCTGGCGGCTCCTTCAGTGGACCCTTCCTCCAGGTCGCTCCTACACACCTCGCACGCCCGTGTGATCTCGAACTCACAAAGTTACCAGCGAAGGCTCATAGCATTCATCAAAGGGCGGCGATCTTTGCCTGAATCGGCGACGATCCGATGTATGATCGGAGGCTTGCTCTTCACTCCTATGTTTGCTTCTCGCACTGCGTTGTTTGCTCTTCACTTCTACATATGGAGCTGCCAACCTTCAGCAGGCGGATCATGTTCCCACGTTTCGCTCGTTCCGAGATCTGAGTGCCAGAACACGAATCGCTCGCTCTGCCATGCTCTTGTTCGCTGACGTTTGAGAGGGCCTGCTCCGCGGAAATTTTATATCGTAGTTTTTGTGCCCTTTTTTCTCTGTCATTTTTCGGGTCAACGGTCGAACGAATTTGTCTCACCTTTCCCACCGAACAACACAGGGTTCCATGCATCTCCACACCTCTTAGGATGATCGACCATCGTGTCGCATCCTTGAGAAGGCTGAAGCCTCAAAGCTCACCCGCTTTCCCCTTCCCACACTGTCGGATCAATGAGTGAGAACGAAGCCAAGCTCCTACTGGGTCGAAGACTGAGATTGTCTCCAAAATAGAAATGCCTCACTCCACGTTTCAGCGTTGCAAAGAGGCGCAAGCGGTGTTCATGGATCGGCCCGATGAGCTTGGATTCACACAGGGCCTTCAGAGTTCGAAGGGCATCAGGAGCGGCAGAGTCGGCACACAAGCGTTACATTTCCTCTCCTACGCGAGCTCGCCTTGTAGAGCGCGCTGTAAACCTGCTTGAATTCGATGCTTGAGAATCAAGCCTTTCCGCCTTAGCGTTGTCGAGGCGTGGGGTGGGGTGGGATGGCAAATCAGGGCCGCCGACAGACGAGCAAGCGAGGCTCTCTCTGTCACTGTCTGTGTGTCTGCCTGAAGGAAACGGTGGTAAGGTCACGGGTGCGCTATACTTGAAGCCCGGCTGGCTGGCTGGCTGCCTCAGCCATTCTTCCTCTGCACTCACACCCTGCCGCTCTCAGACAGCTGGCTTCCGACCATCGAGCGAGCCATATTTGATTCACACATCAAGCTTCAACGCTGTACGACCCTCTGACCTTGTGCTTCCCTATCACATCTCATTTCGGAGTGCTTCCGATATCCTGTAACAGCCCTGGCACACTTTTCTGTGGCTTCTGTCCAGTTGTAGTGTGTCCTCCGTCGTTCGTCGGAAGCGCCGGCAAAGCAAGACAGGGAGGGGAGGAAGTAGCTCTGTGTTGTGCCTGCGTTGTTGCCAGGGGCTGCGATGCGAGAGCCCATGGAAAAATGCAAGGAAAAAAGAGCGGACCTGCAGCTCCCATTTTTTTTTTCCACACTTCGACCCTTCTCCGCTTCGAAAACTGTCGAGATTATCGTAAACTGGCGGCAGCAGCAGAGAGCAATACCTGTAGAGAAAGAGAGAGTTGAAGCCCCTTCGCGTCCTGAAATTCTACTCTCCGCTCCCTGTGTCTGTGTGAGCGTTGCTTGTGTGACTGTCCAACTGCAGTTATTTTCTCTCCGCCCCTGTCCCTCGTTCAACTCGCACGTTGTCTGTGAACCCTTTGGACTGCTCCTCCTTTGTCTCCTTCGTTCTACACACCATCCGCGATCATACCCTTTCCTTCCGTATCTTTGGGCCGTCTTCGCGCCGACTCAGCTCTTCAGTCACATCGCGCAGCTGTAATCACAGTATCGACAACCACAAATCGAGGCAATTCCGCACTCTCGACAGCATCAGAGCTCTTCCGCACCGCATTCGAACGGCTTTCCAATTTGCTCGAAACAGTCACATAGCAAGCAGTCCCAGCTGCTGTCATCATCTGCTCTATATATATCGAGGCTCCTCCCTCAGAAATCACACATTGCCCGCTCAGCCAACTCTTCAGTATAGACGGCAGCCGCTCAGCTTCTTCACCCGCTGCTCGCAAGTCTTCTGGCTCAGCAGCATCCGCATGGCATAGAGTATCCTCTCTTGCAGCGCGCTACCTCGCGCCTATCCTCCCTTCCACGCCTTCTTTGTCTCCCACTAGCAATCAACAATGCGACTCACAGGAATTCCAGTTCTCGACGATTCGTCTTCGCCTCGACGGGCTCGATCTGTAGCTCAGCCTGATGGTGCTCGCAGACTATATCCACGACAAGCTCAGTCTTCTTCGTCAACAACATCTTCTTCCTCTGCAGCATCATCCTCATCCTCTTCTTCGACACGCTCTGGCAATGCACCCTCAGCCTCTTCCAGTACAGCTTCGGGTGCAGCAGCATCGCAATCAGCATCGCAACAGTCAGATCAATCGTCATCGACATCTTCTGCATACTATCCCTCATCTACATCTACATCATCAACGTCTAGATCCGGCTCTGGCCCGTCCAATGGCACCGGCACCATCGTAGGTGGCATGAGCTCACCCGCTTCCGGCTCGCTCAACAGCACACGTATCGTTCTCGGTCGTGGATTTGCCAACGGTCAGCTCACCTACACAGTTCCCATCACTGCCGCCAACCAGCAATTCAATGCACAGCTCGACACAGGCAGCGGTGATCTCTGGCTTGCCAACCAGGACTGCGACACCGACTCGTGCAGAGGTCATCAGGGCCTCACTGTCACCAAATTCAACGATCGCTCAGATTCAGTTGTCGACCAGGATACGCCTTTCAGCATCGACTATCTTCTCGGCTCCTCTTCCGGCAGAGTCAAAACCGCGTCTATGCTCTTTGGTGACCCTATCACTTCCCGTCTCATCGTCAATTCACAAGCGTTTGGCTCATGCAATGATGTCTCTAACGAGGATATGGACTCTGGTAACTTTACCGGTGTTATTGGCTTCGGTCCACCCGCTAACAGTCTCATTCAGGCAGATCTCAATGCCACCAGTAACACGGCGTACCTCAATGTTGGCGTTCGACCACCAGAGACTGGTGCCGTCCTTGCTGGCTTCTGGTACAATGCTCGTCCCGGTCGCAGATTCATGGGTCTTGGCCTTCAGCGTCTCGAGGAGGATGGAGGCAAAGGTGACAGTATCTTGACCATCGGCAACCATGACCCTTCCTACGCTGGCGCCTTCAACCCCAACATCAACTACACCAGCGCGATTGGTGATGCAGATGGCGTGGTCCGCCACTGGAGAGTCGCCCTCACAGACATCAACGTCGAGCTTCAACATGGTATCACTGAACCCATTCCCATCGGTACATCGAGTGTCATTTCTGGCTCAAATCCCATTGCAGTTTTTGATTCAGGTGCCAGCATCAACCTTGGCCCTGTCAGTACGCTCAACGCGCTCTACGGAGCATGGGGCATCGGTCCTGCCTCAGATGGCGGCTACTACGTTCCTTGCGACCTTCAGCTCAACATCACTCTTGGCCTAGGAGGTATACAGGTACCAATCCATCCACTCGACGCCAGTCTTCAGACAGGCTCAGGCAATGGCCCATCTGGCGATGGCTCAGTCTGCCTTGGCTCCTTCCAGGCACTCCGTTCCCTCTCTGGTGCTTCTAACGGCGCCAATCTCAACTCGAGCTTCCTCCCCGCCGATTTCGTCCTTTCTCCCGCGTTCATGCGCAGTGCCTACACCGTCTTTTCGTGCGACAACGGTCTTGACATTGGTGAAGCGGCGGCCGCCAACATGACCACTACCAGCCCATGTCAGGCAGCAGTCGGTCTCCGACCACTCGTCAACATGACTGCTGCCACTCAGCAGTTCACTGCCGTGCGT
Organism: Ustilago cynodontis; assembly: GCA_928865425.1. Classification (NCBI taxonomy): domain Eukaryota; kingdom Fungi; phylum Basidiomycota; class Ustilaginomycetes; order Ustilaginales; family Ustilaginaceae; genus Ustilago; species Ustilago cynodontis. The sequence continues at coordinate 179,035 of CAKMXY010000021.1, read as the reverse complement.
ATCAAGAAGCAGACTCTTGGTTCGTCAGGTCTGCATGGAGGACACGCCAGCTCTGGATCGGGCAACACCAAGGGTCTCTCGGAAGGCATCAAAGTGGTGATTGGATGTGTAGTCGCAATCGTTGTCATTGCCGGGCTCTTCGGTGTTGCGCTCTGGCGTCTGCGAAAGCGACGTCGCCGTGTCGCTGCTGCACGAGCTGCTCTTGCATCACAGGGCGAGAAGCGCGGCGATGCAGGCGCGGGTCCTGGAAATGGCTACAGTGCCGTTGGCGGTGGCCATGCAAAGAAGCAGAGCAATCCTTACAGCATGGTCAAGCTCGATGGCCTCACTGTACCCATGGAGGTGCTCGGCAAGGATGACGACAGCAGTAGTCAGGTGGTGCTCTCACCTGCTCAACGTGCCAAAGCGCGTCAGCTCCACCACATCCACGGTGTCTTTGACGATGAGCTTCAGGACGACGAGCTCGGCCGCGGTGCTGATCCTCACTGGGGCGAAGAGGCACCACCCGTCAACAAGCAGAATCTAAAAGCGGCAGGTCTCTTGAGCTGGGACGTCTCGTCCACAGGATACGTCGATGCGCGTCAGGTCAAGAACGCATATCTCGCATCGCTCACCGAAGACGAACGCAAAGCTTTCCTCGAAGCCAAGCGTCAAGAACCCGACTTTGGCCGCAGTTCTGCCCAAACCCAGCTTCAGACCCTCGACGAACGCAGCGTCCAGTTTACTCAGACGCAACAGGACGCTCACTCCGAATCGGGCCACAGCTCTCGACACCACTACCAAAACAACGGCAGTAGCGCCCGCGCCTCGTCGTCAGCACCTTTGCTGCAGCACGACGAACTGCCTTGATCATCATCGTTTCGCTCGTTTTCACCAAAATACCACACTCTCTTTATACTTTCGGTCGCATCGCCACCTTGTTTCACTTTCATCTTGTAACGGACAATCTTCTTCATTAGTGCTTTCGCTTTTGCTTTCCCTGGAACTGTTGCATCGACACCCTGTTTCTGCGTATTAAGTCTATATATCCACTTGGCTATCATCAAAACTGTTTCAATAAGTTAATCTTGGTCTCGACGAGCTCTGTCTGTAACCCTGTTATGTTTGAGATTCGGCAGTGCGAATGAACTGATTTGCATGTGCTTTCCTTCGATGGGCAGCTCTAAGGAATGTACAACCGGCTGAAAGCCTGAACAGGAGTTCTACAAGTGGGACACAGATGCGCCGCCTCATCTCCTCTCTGTCTAGCTGCGTCCTCCGCCGTCGCGTTCCGGCGAGCTGGTGGACGAGAAGCAAGATGTTCCCTGCAGTCCATACACAGACACAGACAACGACAAGGCCAGCAAATGACGTTGCGTTCCTCCGTGCAGCAAACTACGCACAATCGACGTGCTTCATCCGCTGCACTGCGGGAGGGTGACCCGTACATGTTTCCGTCGCTTCTGCGCCTGTCGATCAGTGATTGCGCCAGATGCAGGTCTGCTTGCGCCGCAGCTGTTTGTGTGGCGTCGTCGGTATCGCCGGCCGCGGAGAGACGGACGAGCGAATTGTAGCCGGACCGAGTGAGTGGAGGTTGGTGTCTCGGTCGAGTGAGATGCGCTAAGAGCAAGCGATTGAATGCCTCCGTTCCGGAGCGGAGCGTCAATTGTGTCGACAGGATGTTGCGATCTGTGGTGTCATCCTCCTCTGCAAATGATCCCAGCTCCTCGAGCAAGCCAGACACCTCATCAGCTTCCACTTCGAACTCGTCCGCCGATCCTGGACCTTCTTCCTCATCGTCTTCCGCCTCATAGCGGAGTCCACTTTCCGCTTGCAATTCGTCGAAGTCCTCGTCATCATCATCACTGTCCACGCTCTCTCCCATCGTTGCCATCCTCTGCAACTGCTCACCCTCTTGCGATCGGGTCGGAGGACTGCCAGCACGCCGTGCCGCCATTGAAGGCGACGCATCTCCTCGAGTGTAGACAGAATCTCCAGATGACGCTTCTGCTCTGTAGAATCGGGCAAAATCGAACAGAGAACCGGCAGTCGTCCGCGATTGCTCTGAGCGACCTGTCGCCAAGCTCGCCAGCTGATGCTGTTGTCGATATCGTTGCTGCTGTTCTTGACGCTCGCGCCGCCTTTGTGCTTCTGCCGCCTGTCGCTCCCTTCTGCGCGCTTCACCATTGCGGCCGTGCCAGACGAGCCGTGCAAGGCGAAGCGCTCGGTATACCCATTGTGGAACGCTTGGATCTGGCAGACCCGAGATACGCAAGAACTTCTTGAACATCATCATGGCCAGATTGCGCAGCACGAGCAAGGTTACCACTGCAAAGTGGAGCAGTGCACGCACACGAGCCAGACCAGCATGGCCGAAGGTAGAGGATGAGCCGTTTTGACCAATCGGCTCAATGCGGACCTCCTTGATCTCGCGCGACAATCCTCCTGAGCTTACGGTTTGACCATGTAATATTGTGTCGGAAGGTTGGTGCGATGCAGAAGAACGGACGCGGAGCGGATCTACCAGCTCGATGCGACCACTTCGGCTCAATTCGATGTAAGGAGTGTCCCATGCGACCAGAGGCTCGACTTCGCGTTCGAGCCCTGTGAGACGGGTCGATTCCATGCATGCAGTTCCCAGCTTGAAGAGCGCCAACGACCAGTCTTCATCCCTGGACGGAAGATTCGAGCGGGAAAACAGAAGGCGACTTGGCTGAATACCACCTTCGAGCAGCAGCATTGTAAGTGCATGAAGCGTCACTGTGAGGAGTACAATCATGACCAGTGCAATCTCCGGTGTTCGGCTCAGTGCCTCAAGGAAAGGATAGCGACCCGAGTTTGCTGCTACTGCATAGTGTAGGAGTGATGCCATGCCGAAGAAGCTCGAGATGGCGAGTCGAGACGCATAGACGGGGCGACGACATCTTGAAAGTGCAACGGTGAAGATCTGGAGCATCTGAAGCAGCACGCACAGGTATACGTGTTCGTTGGCCGGAGCGTCGGGAGAGAAAGAGTGGAAGTGAAGGAGGAAAGCGAAGCCGACCAGGTTGAAAGCTGGTGGTTCATCTCGATCAGCATCGAGGTTGCGAACGATCGAGTCGCTGATGACGGCGACACAGGTCGAGGTGAAGGCTGCCCAAAGTGCCGAGGCGTCTCGAGCTCGGAGGAGTGCATCTCTGCTACTCGAGCCAAATCGATCGAGAGCCCATCCTGACATGGGCGTGTTTCCGAGCCATGCATTTCTCCATGATGTGGTGCTGCAGTTGCGAAGTAGGGAGTTGACTGGATTTGACTCGGCGAGGAAGGCATCCGCAACGACGGTGGTCAAGATGAGCACGGAGCGGGCTAGCAAGATCAAGCTCGGGAGGCGGAGTGCGATACGCTGGAGTTGTGAAAGGTGAGAGGATGCACCTCCGCGTGGACGACAGATGTGCTGTACACGGTTGTTCACGATGGCGACAATGACCAAGGCGATAGTGTAGCGGCTGGTGACAAAGCTCCAAGGACTGTCGTTGAAGCTGTCCCACACGCCGAGTCGTTCGATTGTTTCGTCTGAGTTGAAGCTGTTTGCCGAAGAGCCAGAACCGCTCATGCTACGATCGTATACAGCTCTTCGAGCGCTACCAGCACGCCAGTCCATTTCGTGAGAGGAGTCGGAGTCGTCCGAGAACAGATCATCGAGAGGCGGAAAGAGGAAGTCGTACGCTACTCGCAAGGGAGCTTCGGTGGTGGACGTTAGCCATTCCTTGCCGTTACGGAAGGCATCGGAGATCTGGCGAGGCATGATGGCCAACGCGCAGCCGACGAGTCAGTCAGTCTGCTTTTCGTGGCGGGAGGTCGCGGTTAGAGATGTCTATGCAAAGGAAGTTAGAGAAGGAGAGGAGGTTCGAGATACAGCTCTGCGAAGCTTGGAAGCACGGAAGCATGAATGCTTTCAACGAGCCGAATTCCGAGCTGACCAACGTGGAGGTGTCCGCGGCGATGTCGTGCTTTGTTGTTATACATGGCCTAACAATCAGCTGGAATGGCAACGCAATGTAGCCGACTTACCGGTTCATCCTCTTCTTCCGTCAGGTGACGCTGCGATGCTTAATTTCGACGAGGCAACCAACACTTTGTGCAGAGCAGCGTTGCAGAAACCCGGCTCATTGACCGAGACTGCCATGCTAAGCGAATTAGATTCTCAGGCGCCGAGCTCTTTTTGCGGGGAAAGGTGTTCGAACAGCACACGACATCTCAAGGCTGCCGCTACGACCAACAATACGAGCATTCAATTCGACTAGGTCAACAAGGGTCCGTGCCCTTCTCGCACTCTCTCATAAGAACTGGAAGCCCTCCGCATTCCAACGGAGCATTCGTTGTTGTTGCCGTCAACCACCACCGTTGCTACCATCCGCCCCTCCTCCTGATCATACATAAGGGCAGCTCTGCTTGGTCATATCCTCGATTCTTCAGACACGTGTGTATCGAAACTTCTAAGCAAACCTCCCAACATGTCCGCCCCTACTACCATGAAGGCTGTCGTCATTCAAGGCCCCGAGAAGGTCGCAGTTCTCGAGCGCCCCATCCCCAAGCCGGGACAGGGCGAAGTCGTCGTCAAGGTCAACCTCGCTGCCCTGTGCGGTTCCGATTTGCACATCTACCGTGGTCATCAGCCCGTCCCCAAGTACGACTTTGTCCTTGGCCACGAGTTCGTCGGCGAGGTCTACGAGACTGGCGCCGGAATCAAGAACTGGAAGAAGGGTGACAAGGTTGTCTCTCCCTTCACCATCTCTTGCGGTGATTGCTTCTTCTGCAACCGCGGTCAGACCGGTCGATGCACCCAGTCGCGTGTCTTTGGCTCCATCCCCCTAGATGGTGCTCAGGCCGAGTACGTTCTTGTGCCGCTCGCAGACACCACGCTTTACCCCATCCCTCAGGATGTTCCCGACGAGATCATGCTTCTCACCGCCGACATCTTCCCCACCGGTTACTTTGTCGCCAACAATGCCTACACTATGCTCAACGAAGCCGAGCGAAAGGATGTCACAGCTGTCGTAATTGGCTGCGGTCCTGTCGGTCTTTGCGCCATCACTGCCGCTTGCTCCTTCTTCAAGACAGTCTACGCCATCGACTCGGTCCCCGAACGTCTCGCCGAAGCCAAGAAGCACGGCGCAATCCCCCTCCACCTCACTGACGACGACCCGGTCAAGACGCTCAAAGGTGCTACTGAAGGTCGAGGTGCCGACGTCGCCCTTGAAGTCGTCGGTGCCGAGCCTGCACTCCACCTCGCTATTCAGATCGTACGCAACTTTGGTGTCGTTTCTTCGTGCGGTATCCACACTCACGCTGTCAAGCTCGAAGGCTTGGATCTGTACAACAAGAACTTGCGATTCCAATTCGGTCGCTGCCCCGTCCGTGCCGTCTTCGACCCTGCCGTCAAGCTGCTCTCCAAGCACCACGACTTGTTCAAGAGCTTCATTCAGCACACCCGACCTATCGAAGACGCACCGGAGTACTACAAGCTGTTTAACGACCGAAAGGTACTCAAGACTGTTTTCAAGATGAACCACGGAAACTAGCTCCAGTGTCTGTATCGTAGTTTCAAGATTTGCATGTCTGGTCATATCAACTTATCTCTCCGACCGTGTGCCATTGTCCGTGTTGAAACGGGTCCCTTGCTCGAGGAACTGGCAATACGCTACGCCGACAGTGATTAGCTGGGCCTCGGTTGGCTTTTAAAAGGTTCGGGTGGCTGGAAAGCACATCGTTGGCAGCGCAAGATCGAGAAGCTGATCTCGAGAAGCTGATCTCAACGAAAGCTGACGATGGTTCCGGACACGTCCCCGTCCGATGGCTTCAATTGGAACGAGACATCTGAACGCTCCTTTATTATGTCTACAAGACGACGGTACGTAGAGTACATTCCAGCAGGCGTGTTGCTAAACGCAACGTCGGAAGGGATCAATCACCCAGACGTCGTGTTACCCGGTCGGGACGGCAGAGTGGCACTGATGACAGTAACGCTCTTACAGGAACCATCGACAGCTCAGCCCACTTCATCAGCTAGTGCTGCAAGGCCATGGTCTAGAGTTCTCGGTTTTGTATTTGCCAGTGTCCCGCCAAATGCCACGTGGATGTCAGCATAATGCAAATGTTACGCCCTCGCCCGTCTATCAGACTGAATCGCAAGTTCTCTCGTGCCATCACAACTACGGCTGAGTGGTGGAACAGTGTTTCAATTACGAGAAGGGGAGACACATTACACAGAATGCGGGCCGAGCGCTCCTTTGCAGTTTCGCGAGCCCCCAAGATCCGTGTATGACGTGAGACATCAAACGATCTGTGAAGACGGCGGGCCTGAATTTCGGGTCATGTGTCGCTCAGACACATGCCGCTCGCTCGCCTGCTGTATCAGGCGTTAGATAGAGACGCTAGTATCGAGACAATCGCAACAAACGGCGTCAAGATGGTGCGATCGAAGAGTCGGGAACGGCACTGATCGAGTGGGGTAAGACGCGTCATTGCGCTTTTGCGAGCCCTAAGATCAGCCCTTGCTACGGCAAGGCGATCTCTTGGCAGGGATCAAATCCGGATCGTGTGTCGCACAGAGCACACATCGCTCGCACAGCCTGGCGCATCAGGCGGAAGGGAAGGTCGGGATCGAGGAGTATTCGTTCGAGGAGGTCGAAGAAGGAGAGAACCCACCGAGATGGGGGTAAGGCGTCAGACTGCAGTTTGACGAGTCCTAGGATCGGAATCAAATGTAACGATCCTTGCGGCCGGGGATGAAAGCCAGGACATGTGTCGCTCCAGACGACATGTCGCTTGTCTCCAAGCCCAGCTTATTGGGCAAACCCTCGACGAAATGTGGAATAAGCTGAGCTTCGCCAGACGCGTTGACGACTTGTCCACAAAAAGATGCACTAAAATTACAAAGGTCTAACATGGGCTCATTCCCACACAAATAGAAGTTGCGAAGTCCCTACGGCAAAAGGTAGCCAATAAAGCCTGCTCGAAGTCTTGTTTGTGATTGCAACCACTCAATTCGACATGGAAAATGGGCGCCTAGTGCTGCTCCAGGGTCACTTCATCTGCACACTGAATGAAAGACTGCAACGAGTCTCTCAAATGTAGGACATCAGCAAAGGGGGGTGAGAATGGTTTGATTGCTAAAGGAAACGAGACTTATGCAGGGCTTTGCGGTACAGCGGTGAAAATTGTTTTCGCCATCATGAGCTCTATGAGGTCACTGAGAAGCTTGACTTTGAAAGGACTTTGCAAAAATGGGTGCCAGTAGTTGTAGATCGAAGATATCGTGATAAGCAACACTTGTGGCCCACCATATTTCGAACAGGTACTGTATAAACACCAATAATGTGCTAATCTTTTCATACAGTATCGGTTCGAGGCCATCACAGTACAGTACAGCATGTGACGAAAAGTCTTTGAACACGCATTTTTGGAGCTGTAAAATCTGGCAGCTGAGCAGTCAACCTGCTCTCCAACCCTAGCTCACAAAACAAATCATATAAAATCAGGAAAAATAGGTAGTCACATGTGATCACTCCAGGTATGTTGCCACTGTCCAGGGGGTTCCTATGGTATCACTTGTGCCTTGAAAAGTGTGACTGGGCTCCTTGTAGAGGCTCTAGAAGGCAACAAAATGCATTTTTGCCTCCAGAGAAATTCAGGCACACTGCCCAGGTGCCTGAATCACAATTTTTTCCTCCTGCATACTTGTGCATACATATTTACACCACCATAGCTCAAAATCCAAGACTGAACCACTAGGTTTTCTTGGGCAGAGCTTGCTCTCCAGTATCAAGAGAGCATGTAAGTGTTCTCACTGCTTTCATAGCAATATTTTCTGATTTTATATGATTTGTTTTGTGAGGTAGGGTTGGAGAGCAGGTTGACTGCTCAGCTGCCCGATTTTACAGCTCCAAAAATGCGTGTTCAAAGACTTTTCGTCACATGCTGTACTGTACAGTACTGTATCACAAGCTTCACTGCCCCAAATTTTGAAGAAGTTGTGTGCTTTGTGGCTTGTGGGATTAGTTTCCCAGGTGCTGCCACCTGTGTCATGGTCAATCTTGTTTGTGATGAATCTACCAGCTAAGCATCTCTTGGTACAGCCGAAGTGGATGCATGTTGCAATGTTTTGCATATGATTTGTACAACCTCAAAGCCTTCAAGTGAGAAAAAATGGTATTCATGCTAAGAAGGAAAGTAAGCGAAATCCTCAAAGTCACTAGGCAGAAGGCATAAGCAGCAGATCACCCTATTCCCAGCATCACTGGCAATCATCACTGAGTAGTCGTGACACCAAGAGCTGAATTGGAGTTGTATCTTGGTTCTCACACCAGCAATTCCTTGGGTAGAATGCTATATCTTTAATGAAAGATGCTGCTTGCCAGCCATACAGAGAGACGAAGCAAAGTCAAAATAGATGAGACTTGATGAAGAGTAATGTACTCTCTTTTGCAATTGCTTTTGTGATTGCACCACATCACTTTCACATTTCATATCTTGGTGTCTTCAATGCACCAGATCAATCCTGCTGTTGCACCACATCAAGCTTGCTTTTTTCATTTCATTCCATTGTTGAGTGATCCTCTTGTCTACACACCATCACCATGCCCCATGCCAAGTCAAAGATGCTTTCTTTGGAGATAAGAAACAAGCTTCTTGAGGCAGTCAAGAACCAAAACCAGACAGTTGCTGAGGCAGCCAGGTGGCTTATGGTTCCTGAAAGCTCTGCCAGGAGTTTCCTTAAACACTTTGTTGAGACAGGCCAAGTTGAGCCAAAGAAGATGGGGGGAAACCATGCTACAGTCTTGACCAAAGAGCATCTTGACTACATACAATCTATGCTCAATGAAAAGGCTGATCTCCACCTTTCAGACATTCATAGTAGCCTCCAACAAGCATTCAACTTTGCTAAACCACCATCAATCAGCAGCATCCATCATGCTATTAATGACAAACTGCACTACACAATGAAGATACTCAAAGTTGAACCTGCTGACTACAACAAGCCTGAGTGCATCAGAGCATGCAAGGAATGGGCACAGGAGTGCCACGACAGTGGAGCAAGCCTCTTTCATGCTGTCTTTATTGATGAATCAGGCTTCGATCTACACCAGCATATCACATATGGCCATGCAAAGCATGGAGAAAGAGCAATCCAAGTTGTGCCTTCCAGCAAGGGTGACAATGTCAGCTACATAGCAGCAATTGGAAGTGAAGGGGTTATTGCAGACTTTGCTTATCAGGCCTCAACCACAGGTGAGGTCTTTGCTTGGTTCCTCAAAGCAAGGGTGTTTCCAAAGCTCCAAGGCCAACAACAGATCATCATGGACAATCATTGCATTCACAAGACTGATGAAGTACAGCAAGCATTCCAAGAGAGCAGTCATCAACCTGTGTTTCTTCCACCTTACTGTCAAGGCCATAGGGTCTCAGTACTGTGTTCACAGCTACAGTCAGGTTGGGTGGGATACGGAGAGGTAGTAAGGGCATGGTCAGGATCATCAGGAGGGGTCAAAGCACTATACTCTGTTGCTAATGAGCTAACTAAGTAATACATGTGATGGAGGTCATTGGGAACCTCTGTTGGAGGGCAGCCACTCCTAATGAGCATGCAACTGCAACAAGGTGGGAACAGCTGCAGCTGTGGTCAGTTGGAACCAAACCTGGCCAGAGTGGGCCCTTCATCAGGGCAGGGCCCAATCCCCCACTGTAGTGGTCCTACCCTGGCCAGCATGGCAGCTCAGACTGGAGGTTGGTCATCACAGTCACGTCTGTACTCAGGAGGCACATGGTGGGTTCTGACACTTACTTGCCTTTTCTCTATGCAGCTGAATGGCTTTTTGGGTATGTCAAGCCTTGACTATTGAAGGAGCAATACAAGAACACAGAAAGTCTACTGAATGCAATCAGAACAAGTGCCAATACTGTCACTCCTGTAATGGCCACTGGGTGGATCAAGGAGGTGAACAGGAACTTGCAACGATCCATATTGGGCAAAGTACTTGGCCATGAACACCATTACAACATGCAGGAAGGGGACAAAGACTTAGCTATCCAGCTTCTTGATGATCTTGCTAATATGTGCATTCTTGCTTAAGGCTCAAACAGCAAATGTGACTTGGTGCAACAACAAGATTGATCTGGTGCATTGAAGACACCAAGATATGAAATGCGAAAGTGATGTGGTACAATCACAAAAGCAATTGCAAAAGAGAGTAACAGTCTAACATAAGCCTTGAACACAAGTAAGCCTGCTTAGCTCAGTGGCATGAGTGTTGTACTTGTAATATGAAGGTCACCTGTTCAAACTGGGTAGTAGGCATTTCTTTTTGCTCTCATGAAGACTGGATGATGAAGAGATGGTATGGTATGCATTGTATCTCAAGACCTTTGTGCAACCATGCAAGTCATACAAAGCGGTAATTTTTTCTTCATGCCTCCTGGCTGGGACACATCCGGAATGCCGAAAATCTCAAATTTCGGATTTTGGAATTGGGGGGGCACCACTCTTGATCTTCTCGACCACCTTCTTCACCACAAGTACAGACACCCAATGCAGAGTGTTGTGTACAAGTCATAGCAATGTCAGATTCGAGCTCCTCCTCCTCCTGGCTCTTGACACTGTCAATGCCAAATGGCAGGAACACCTTACTTTTAGGATCTGTAGCAGTTGGCTCATCCATTGCAACAGCTGCTGCTATCTTTGGTACACAGCATATTACACAACGAAAGAAGCATCAGGACCTCTCAGACTCAGTCACCAAAACAGCAAACACACAAGGTGCTGATTGGCTCCAGTGATTTGACCTGCACCATGATGGTGGAGTGGCTTGTAGAGCTAGTGCTGTTGTTAATGTCAGACTAGGTACACTCCTTGCCGAAGGTGGACAATTAAGTGTAGTCAGCAGTTATGAAGGGGAGACTTGTGGTGTCAGTACAGAGTAAACAAAGTCATGAGAGATCGGTAAGAGTAATGAGCAGATGGTATGATATGGAGGAGTTAATAGTTGTTCGATTATCATGTCATCAATGGGGTACTCAAAGTGTACCACTATATATACACATTGTATGGACTACTGTTCACTGTTATGACTATTGTGTGAGACAGGTACCAGGTGTAGATGTCCACACAGGATCAGTGATGCCCTAGTGTGAGAGACATTGTGGTGTTTACTATCCCTATGTCATGATCATGATGACAGGCATAGGGAAGGTCCCTAGTGCCATGGGGTGTCACTTGCTGGGCCAACCATTGCAGACACATGTCAATTGGGTCATATTGATAGTTGGATATAGATCAATGGTTGGCAGGATAGTGCATACCTTCCAATGTGTGTGCTTGATGCATTAGAGCTATGGAGCTTGCTGTATGCATTGGCTCCCAAGATCTGGGAATGCATGGTGGTACCCTTTAGGCATTATTCCTTTTTACCGAAGCAGCAAGGGTCCATACCGACGCCTGTGGCATCGATGCTAGCTAACAATTCAACATAGCAGGTGACCGTATATTCCAACACCACGCTACCTTTCGGGTCTTCCGAGCAACTCTCTACGTCCAACATCGCATCTGCGCAACTCGACAAGTTTCTCTCTGCCGCAATCACCTGTTGGACCATCCCGTGCCGAAACGATAGGACGCAACGACACCTTCTCACGCAAGCGTCAACCTTCAGTTGAGCAATGGGACGAGAGCCTAATTCGCGAGCAGCTCTCACGTAACTACAGCTTCTTGGGAGAAGATGGCATGAAAGCAATTCACAATTCTTTCGTGATCGTTGTAGGTGCAGGTGGTGTTGGGTCTTGGGCAGCACTCATGCTCTTGCGCTCGGGTGTTTCCAAGCTTCGACTTATCGACTTCGACCAGGTCTCGCTTTCTTTACTCAACCGTCATGCATGCGCTACTCTCGAAGATGTAGGTCGACCCAAGGTGGTCTGCTGCGCGGAAAAGTTCGCGCAGATCGCTCCTTGGGCTAAACTTGAAGCATGGGTGGAGCTCTTTCGCGGAGACGAGGCAGAGCGTCTCCTTGGCGGCAACCCGACTTATGTTGTTGATGCGATCGACAACATCGACACCAAGGTCGAACTTCTACGCTTTTGTGCTGAAAGCAAGATCAAGGTCATTAGCTCCATGGGTGCAGGTGCCAAGAGCGATCCCAGCCGCATCCAGATCTCCGATATCAGCGTCACATCTGAGGATCCTCTCGCACGCAGCGTGCGTCACCGTTTGAGGGCTCTTGGCTTGCCGCCTATCCCACCAAAGGAGGTCGAAGAAAAGGCAAAGCGCGAAGCTGATCGGCTCGAAAAGGCTCAATCGCAAAGTGCTCCTCGCCGTCCGAACAATCAGCAAAAGGGAAAGAAGGGAGGCAAGAAGGACCAACTCGAAGTAGTACCGGCAAACACCGACTCTGAACGCACACCTATGAAGGCTAGTCCTAGCGACGAGTTGGCTCGCAGAGCGGCAAGTGGAAGCAGTAGCGGTGCTTCTTCGCCCAAGCTTCCGCCTGGCAACGGCCCGTTGTCTGGCTCTCTCCAACCTCGACACAACCGTCACATGACCTCGTCGCCTTCCCCACTAGCATCTCGAAGTGGAAGCGCTACTGATCTCACCTCTCTCAACTCCAACTCGGACAGTGCGGCTAGCTCGCGTGCTATGTCAAGCGCTCTTCCTCAGGCTCCTCGTCACAGCAGACGTGCAAGCAGCGTCTCATCCTTCGGATCCAGTGTCTACGCTACACCTATGACGACGCCATCCGATGAAATGGCTGCTCTTCTGCCAGACGAGGATAGCCAGGATTCCAGTTTCAGACCATTGGATGGAGAAGAGGAAGAAGCGGACGACAGCAGCAAGCAGGCACTTCTGTCCTCTTCACAGCTAGATCGTCGGGCATCTCAAAGCAGTGCTGCTGCTTCTGATGCGACAGCAGTCGACCTTGCAGCACACTCGGCAGCTCGTTCACAGATAACCGACAAACTTCGCCGACGTGTCTCTGAGGTTGAGGAGCTTTCGCCCTCCCCTTCCACCTCTTCTCCAGCGCTCTCCCGTTCTGCCTCCTTCAAGCCATCGCTTCCCTCTACACCAGCCGAGCCAGCAAAGACCGAGTTCACGGAACCGACCTTCTTCATTCCTTGCGTCTACTCGACCGAGAAATCGGATACCCGTCTCTTACCACTCGATGAGGAAGAATTCCAAAAGGGCAACGTCGACGAGCTCGCTGCATTGGAGGACTTCCGCGTTCGCATTCTTCCTGTTCTTGGCCCTCTCCCCGCCATGTTCGGTCTCGCAGTCGCCACATTCATCATCAACGAGATTGGTGGTCAGAAGATGGAGCCTCTCGCTTTCAAGGGACGTCGCAAGCTTTACGAGAAGCTCTTCCACGATCTCTCCGTCTCGGAATCGCGTCACCCTCTTCCCGGAACAAAGCCTGTTGCAGGAGAAGCCAATGCTGGACCCCGACACTACATCCCATTCAGCGTCAATGACATCGCCTACCTTTTCGAGGAGGTCTTCCGCGGAAGAAGCGTTGTTCCTCCCTTCAACAGCTTGTCCGGGGCCCAGCTTGAGAGGTGGGACTCGACTCTGCCTCTCAGCTTCCAGAATGTCGCGCTGTTCTCTAGAGCTCAGGCGAAGGTGCACGAGGTAGAAGTACTCAAGAAAGGCAGAAGTCCCGTCGAGGTCTGGGGACCAGACGCGGCAAACATGATGAAGAGGAGGATGGCAAGCGAACGCCGAAGTGGTTTCTTCCGCTTCTGAGCAGGTCGCTTCTTTGCAGGCCTTTGTATCGGTAGATTTCGCATACACATACACAACCATGGAAGACGAAGAACGAACAAATGCGATGAATGAGATCATGGTGTAATATTACAAAGACGCGTGTGAGAACAAAGCTCTTTTGCGATGAGTATAGGATTTGAGGAGAGATGAGACTAATGCCGTGACTTCGGAAAGCACAGCTACGCATCAGTAATGCAACCGTGCGAGGCATCTGCGACGTTGCGAACGAACTTGAGCAAGTGTCCAGACTTTGGCTTCAAAGGAAGAGGCTTCCATGCTGCACGGCGCTTCTCGAGGTCAGCATCCGATGCACCGACGAGCTCAAGAGTGTTGGATTCTGCGTCGATAGCGATGATATCACCGTCCTGCACCAAGCCGATAGGGCCACCGACTTGAGCTTCTGGCACAACGTGTCCAATAACAAAACCGTGGCTTCCACCGGAGAAACGACCATCGGTCAAGCACGCAACGTCCTTTCCAAGACCGGCACCCATGATGAGACTGGTGGGCTTGAGCATCTCTGGCATACCGGGACCACCCTTGGGACCCTTGTAACGGAGAACGATGACGGTCTTTTCACCCTTCTTGATCTCGCCCTTCTCGACGGCAGCGACCATGGCATCTTCGGTGTCAAAGACACGTGCCTTACCGGTGAATCGAAGACCTTCCTTACCGGTGATCTTGGCGACAGCTCCACCGGGAGCGAGGTTACCCTTGAGAATGCGAATGTGTCCGGTGCTCTTGAGAGGCTGGCTGACGGGTCGGAGAACGTCCTGACGGTGAGGGATCTTGCCGCGCTCCTGAGTCCATCGGTCGACGTTTTCGGCAAGGGTGCGACCAGTTACGGTCATGTGCTCACCCTTCATGAGCTTGTTCTCGACACAGTACTGGATGACGGTGGGGATACCGCCGAGCTTGGTGTGAACATCCTCCATGACATACTTGCCCGAGGGCTTGAGATCAGCAAGGAAGGGAGTCATATCGGCGATGCGTTGGAACTCGTCAATGTCGAGCTTGATGCCAACCGAGTGGGCGACGGCGATCAAGTGAAGCACGGCGTTGGTGGAGCCACCGAGAACCATTGTGAGGGCGATAGCATCCTCGAAGGCGGAGCGGGTCATGATGTCGCGGGGCTTGATGTCCTTCTCGAGGATGAGACGCATAGCGGCACCCATGTTCTCGGCCTCAGCGATCTTCTCGGGGTATTCAGCGGGGAAGGAGGAGCTGCCTGGAAGGGTCATACCGAGAGCCTCAGCGCACGAGGCCATGGTGTTGGCGGTGTACATACCACCGCAGGCACCGGGACCGGGGCAGGCGTTGCGAACAGTGTCGTATCGGATCTTTTCGGCGTCGGGTGTGCCGCCGTTGGCGAGGTATTGACCATAGGACTGGAAGGCGGAAACAATGTCGAGGGTGCCTTCCACGCTGGAGCATCCACCAGGACGAATGGTACCACCGTAGAGCATGATACCAGGGCGATTAAGACGGCCAAGAGCCATAAGGACACCGGGCATGTTCTTGTCACAGCCAGGGATGACGACAGCACCGTCGAGCCAGTGACCACCACAAGCAGACTCGACCGAATCAGCGATCAAGTCACGCGAGGGTAGGGAGTAGGACATGGCATCGGTGCCCATTGAGATACCGTCCGAGACACCGACAGCACCGAACTGGTAACCAGTGAGACCAGCCTCCTGAACGGACTTCTTAACACGCTGCGAGATGGCGAGGAGATGGGCATTGCATGGGTTGCCCTCGTACCAGATCGAGCCGATACCGACCATGGCACGGGTGAGATCTTCATCGGACTCGATACCTTCGGTGGCGTAAAGCATGGCCTGGGAGGCACCCTGATCCTTGGGCCTGGTGATGATTCGCGAGTACTTGTTGAGTGCACCGGGAGCTGCTCGCTCGGCGTTGAGAGCGGCCGAGGTGGAAAGGGCACGGCGGGAAGCAAGGCCGCCGCGCAGAAACGAGCCCGTAGAGGGCCTGAGAGCAGAGCGCAGCATAGTGAAGTTGAGGAGGATGTCGTGGTGGGACGGTGAGGAGAAGGTTGTGGTCGGATCTGGAGAAAAGGTGGTGCATGCGTTTAGATCCAGTTCTTCCAATGAGCTTCTTCCGAGTCACTTTTCAAAAGCGTTGCACAAGGGGGGATTTTTATTTTTTATTTTTTATTTTTTATTTTTATTTTATTTTATTTTATCGAGGTTATCGCCCTCTCCAAACGAAGCGACTCCTCGCTGTTTTCATCGGCGAATCAGCTTTGTTCAATTTGGTCACAGCTCGCTCAGAACATCAATGTTAGACCGCCGTTTTTTTGCCTTGGCTTTTTCGACAAGGCTCGACAGTTGGTTTCAGATAGGGTTGTTGGTCTCGATTCGTTAGCCACGCTGGCCTCTCTCCTTTCATCAAGAGGCTCCTGAAGGGCGCTGGAGCGGAGTTCCGTTGCGAGCAGGGCTGCACGAAACTGTGTGAACCCTGAACCGTGACCCTTTGGTGACTTTGTGTATACAAGTCTCGACGCCAGCATCTCTGCTCCCTTCTTGATCGTCATCTTCACCATCATCTCCTCCATACGACGACACAGACCGACTTCCTTAGGACCTCGCCACAGGTGCATGTCACAGCATACTTGACAGTCGAATCCAATGCGAGTCCAACAGGCTTTCTCGCTGCAGTGCCTTGCACTTGCCCTGCTAGCCCTTTGTGCAGCAGTATCTGCGCAAAACACAGTCCAGTCAACACAGGCTGCATCGAGTACAAACGCTCCGGCGTCCAGTGGTAGTGGTGAGTATGATATTCTTGGAGAGACAAGCCGGCATGGTCTATGTGTACTGACCTGATCCGATTCCATTCTCTTCCTCCATCTTCTTGCGATGCAGCAACTGCGCAACCTTCAGCCTCAGGCTCAGCCAGACCATCTGGATCTGGTAGCATGAGCGGCAACGTCACAGCTACAGGCAACTCGACAGCATCCGGCAACATGACTTCAAGCACCAGCACCACACCCACCACATATCCCATCGCCACGGTACCAACAACAGGCTACTTGGCAGGCACTGCTGCTGCTCCTGTTCCAGGTGGATCATCAGGTGCAACTGGATCCAATGCGGCCGGACCGAACGACAGCCACATTGTCAGCGCTGCACAGATGCTCCGATCATCCGTTGCCGCCGTATCGGCCAGTCTCTTGGCGTTGGGTGTTGGTGTTTTCGTTCTGCTCTGAGCTGCTACCGACTCAATCTGTGAGGGCGATGGTCCAGATGAGCGAGGCAAGAGTCCGCTGCTCTAGCGCAAGTACAAGTTAAAAATTCCGTCTTAGGTCCTGTTTTGCGCCCACCCGCTCGCAGGTTCGCACTGTTCGCTGTAACACGGTTCCGAGCGATATGCTTAGTCGTGACTTCACTTGCTGCTTCAGGACCGTTCGGAGCAGGTCTATCCTCCTCGGCGCTATCGCTCACATGATCAACTCTGTCTTCTCGCCCAACTTTGTTTTAATCGCACGTTTTTTGCAGCAATGGGCCTTTTCTTCCTTTTCATGTCAAGCGCGTTACCCCGAGAGTTTTGCAAAGTGTGAACCTTTGAACGGAGCAACTTGCATGCATCACGGCGTCCTGACTGGAAGCTTTGTGTTTGTATGCAAAGCGTTCACATTCCCGCTTGGAGACGGCGGAAGCTCCGTTGATCAGCGGACGCGCAGGAACCCGAGTCGAGTTGAGAACTCCACTTTTGGATGCAGCTCGCATCCAATTCGGCGAATGAGAGTTCAGCCACGCGACAAGAAGCGGAGTTGAAGCCTTTCGACAGCTGCAGATCGTTCTTCTCACCATCCCAAAGATATCACTGAACCTGACAAAGCATCGGAAAGTCCGCAAACATGGTATGCTCGGATCGCTGAAGCTCATTGAAGGCTTCTATGTAATCCGTACTGACATTCCCTGCAATCGCTTCCATTCCTCTCTGACTTGACAGGCTCGTGGAAGCGCAAAGAAGACTGCCTCCGGCAACACTTTCCTCCTCACCTTGCTTCGCAATGGCTTCCTTGCAACCAACACGATCTACCTCGTCGTTCGATTCTGGCTCCTTCGATCAAGTGTGACCAAGCGTACCATCTTCGGCTATGTCGTATCCGAAGCCATTGCAGTCGCTCTCTGGCTGACGTTGCAAAGCATGGCCGCACAAGGAAACGATCTGCAGCAGAGCGGACTCACTCAGTACGTACATTCAGCACATTCGGAACTGCTGACGAGACCTTTTATGCTGACATTGTCGACCTGTCTGTTACTGGAAACTACAGGTACATGTTTGATATCATCTACGTGACATGGTTCGTTCAGCTTGCTTCGTTGGTATGGGGCAAATTCTGGTACCTCTACTTGATCGTAAGTTGAACCGCCATCCGCTTTCCTTGACCGAAGAGGCTTCCTTCTGACCTATTTATTCATGCATCTCGAGCAACAGATCCCAGGATACGGAGGATACGTATTCTACCAAAAGATTCTCCTTCCCTACCTCTTCTTCCGAGGACAAAGCCCCTTCGCTTCGCTTCAAGGAATGCTTAAGGGTTCGGGTGCGCAGGGTGCAAATGCAGGAGCACAGCAGCCAGGAGCGAATGAGCAGCTCTCCAAGCGTCAGCAGAAGCTCCAAGCTCGTGCGGCTAAAGGAGACCCTCGCGTTCAGGTACGCAAGCGCTAAAGACGACGATCCGGTTCTGTTCCGACGACCAAGCAATTGTAGAGTATCACACAAGGACACAAATCACAACGTACGAAGCTGACAGACGACACTGCGCTCTGTTCTCACGGGCTGCTTTCTCGAAAAGCCACTTCAAAGTCTGCAATTGACACAAGCTCGATTCAACCCGTCGGCTTCACGCTGCATTCACACACCCGCCTCAGGTGTGGACGCAAGCAGGACGGCGACGGCTCAAGCATTGCTAGTGGGAGAAAGTGATGACGACCTCATAATCCCTGTGTTGTGCGAAAAGTTCAGAGGTACGTGCTCCGTTTGAAGACGGAGAAGTGTGGCTGTGAACTCGTCTCGCCTGTCGCTCACTTTGATGAAATTGGTCGAGCGAAACGTCGCCTGGGATGTGTGGGCTGAAGGTGTTGCGCGACTTCCGCTTCGCAACGGAGGCGGAAGACAATATCGTCAGATCGTGACACGGCGGGCTGCTCAACGTGTGGGCGTGAGAAAATGGTCGGGTGAGAGTTGACCTTGTGCGACCTTTCATTTGTAAACTTGAGTGGGAACTGCTTCAAGTGGCAGACGTCGTACTGAGTCATGTGGCAGCGAAATCGTCCGTCGGATTGCGGAGCGACACTCGCGGCTTGCTCAATATCTGAGGGTGTCGACACGCAGCAACGCTCCACTTGTCGTCCTGCTTATCTCACGACTCCTCCCTTTCTTCTCAATTGTCACACGCCTCGTCCCACATTGACTTGGTATCTTGCGAAGGAAAGGCGTGGGAACAAGCTGATTGTGGGCGTTTTCGCCTTTTCCGATGAAGTGGCTGTGTGACACTTGAATAGGAGGTCTGGTCTTCGGGGCAGAGAGCGATAAATCGCTCAAACTGAAACAGAGATGTGCAAGCATATATACGACAGCTCACCCTTCTCCTTCCTTCCATCGCCCTCGTCCACTTGTCATATCATTGAACGACATTTTATCGCTGCAAACCATCTCAATCTTGTAAGTCTTCATCGCCTTCATCGTCTGTTCGTATCGACTTTTCCTAACCTATGTCGCGCTCTTGTCCCTTCCGTACACCGCACCAGCGTACTCGTTACTGAAACAAGGCACAACGATGAAGTCAACCACCCTCACCGCCACTTTCACCCTCCTCCTGGTCGCCCTGATCGGCCTCGCTTCCGCAGCCCCTCTTCCCGCCCCAGCCCCTGCTGACGGCACAGCCTCTCTCGTCCTCCTCAAGCTCGGCGACGGCAATATCGCCAGATGCACCCTCCCTTCCGGCCAAACTCGCACCAAAGCCGACCTAGTCTCATCCAAGCTCGTCGCCAGCGGTAAAGTAGCCTGCAAAGAAGGTCAGGACGTTCAGGGTGGAGGCAAGACCTTGCGCTGTGAAAAGGGTCAGTTGGTTAGCAAGGAGGAGGCTACCAACACTTTGAAGGAAGCTTGTGAGAATCACCAGGGTTTACATCAGATGTTGAAGGCTGCTTGAGGCGAGCCTAGCAACGGGTGACAATGCGATGCGTGCGGGCGAGAACGTCGAATGAATGGGCCTTGATGCTCACCACGATGCATCTCCAACAGACATGTTCAAGTTTGTCCGTCTCGCACTCTGTCCTCAGCTTTGCTTCTCAGCTTCATGTCATGCCACACAGGTCAGGCAATGTTACACACTCAAACCACTTTTGTCACACGCTGGCAATACGTGCTTGCCTCGGCGAATGAGTTGATTCATTGTATTTGAGCTCTCTACTTCCCTCCAGTCCTCGCCAAATCAGCAGCACTAGCTGTTGCACCCTTATACACCTTACTATCGTCCTGTACATCCTCCTTCGTGAAATAATGCTTTGCGACCTCCAGCAACCATTCGGGCTTGATCTGCATCACTTGTCGCATAAAGTTCTTGCTCGTCTCGACCAGTTCAAAGTAGCACAAAAAGTGAGCTTGTGGAATCTGCTTGTAGAGACAGCTCGAAGGATGGATGTAGATGGTCGTGTTCTGTTTGATAGCTCGATACGCTTCACCGCCCTTTTGGATGCGAGCTGTGTTCATAAAGTACCCTGCTAGAATAGAACGTTGGATGCCAGAGATGTTGGATAAATCCGCGTTGGATTCGGGGATCAGCTCGACTCGTTCACAGAGCTGCGCGAGTTGGTCTCGGACATCTCGAACCCGGGCTAGCACTTTGGGCTGGACGAAATTCTCGATGCAGAACTGGTGATCGTAGTTGCTCTGTACCCATTGCTCCCAAACATTTAGCAAGGTGAAATGATCTCCACCGCTTCGGACGAAGGCTGCACGTGCTCGATCAGCATGCATCTTCTTATCTTTCGGTCGGAAGAACAACGCAGAAGACTCGGACAGCATCGATACGATCGAAAGCACCTCTTCTGTGCACTTGTACGTCTCGGATGCCAGGATCGCCTTCGACAGCTGAGGGTCTACCGGGAACTCTGCCATTCGACGTCCCAACTTGGTCAACTCGCCCTTGTCGTTGAGTGCACCCAGAGCGTACAACAACTCGAGCGATCGCATGAGCGTGTCCGAGGGAGGCGGATCTAAAAAATCAAAGTTGAGCAAGTCGTTGATTCCCAGCGACTTGAGGAGCAGCACCACGTTCGCCAGATTGGTCCTCTGAATCTCGGGAGTGGTGTTCTCGTCCATTTCGTTCTTGAATGCCCATTTGGTGAACAGCCTGAAGCATTTTCCTGGACCTACACGGCCAGCACGTCCGGCGCGCTGATTGGCTGATGCTCGCGAGCAAGGAACAACAGTCAGCGACGACATTCCCGTACGCGGATTGTACGAGTTCTGCTTGACGAACCCCGGATCGATCACAAACACGACTCCATCGATCGTGATGGACGTTTCAGCAATGTTGGTGGCCAACACTACCTTCCTCGCACCTTCTGGAGTCGGCTCGAAGATCTTGGCCTGCATCTCGCTTGGCAGATTGGCGTAGATGGGGCAGACAATCAATTCTGCGATCTTGTTACCTAATGCTCGACTCGTCTCTTGCAGATTCTCCATCGCCGCGTCAATTTCGTCCTGACCTGTCAAGAAGACGAGAATGTCACCGCGGGGCTGGGTGGTGTGAATCTGGAACACCGTCGTGATGGCGGCATGAAGGTAGTTGGCTTCCGGCTGAGGAGTGTAGTGGATATCGACGGGGTATCGGCGTCCTGGAACGTTGAAGATGGGCGCATCGTCGAAGAATTCGCTGAACTTCTCGGCATCGAGCGTTGCACTTGAGATGAGAAGCTTGAGATCCGGTCGGAAGCGGGCAATGTCCTTGACCAGTCCAAAGAGGACATCGGTACTGAGCGTGCGCTCATGAGCTTCGTCAATGATGAGTGCAGAATACGAGCTGAGATCCGGTTCGGTCAGAAACTCCCGCAAAAGCATACCGTCTGTCATGTATTTGATGACAGTATCGTCCGATGTACAGTCCTCGAAACGAATGCTGTAGCCGCATTCTCGTCCTAATCTTACGCCCATCTCTTCTGCAACACGTGCTGCGACACTCATGGCGGCTACTCGACGGGGCTGAGTGCATCCCACCTTCTTGCCATTCTTTGTATATCCAGCCTCGTGCAAGAATTGAGGCAACTGCGTCGTCTTACCAGAGCCCGTCTCGCCGACCACGATGAGCACTTGATACTCATCAATGGCATCCAGAAGCTCGGTACGCAGTGCATAGACCGGCAACGACTCGCGCGTAGCTTGGATCTTAGCCGCTTTTGTCTCGGCCTCATCAATCTGTTGCTGAAGAAGCTTGTCTTTGGCACTCATGGTGGTGGTGCCTGCCATCTGTGATTCGACGACAAACTGAATGGACTGACTCTCATCAAAGACGTAATCGTATTGCTCAACGAGCTCTTTGGACGCTTCGTTGACAGGTTCTGGCACGTAGCGCGAACGGTCGATCTGCTCCTTTTCGAACTGTTCCGCGTCGTTGATGTGCGATTGCTGAGCAAGCCGCTCGGATCGTGAATCATTGTATCGTTGGTAGAGAGCTTGCTCTTTCTTGGCGGTATCGAGCTTTCCCTTCTCAGTGATATAGTCTTCGGGCATGGCGTAGCCGGTGTCCCCATCATCGATGCGTGCCCTCTCCTCTGCTAGCCGCAACACTTCCTTCTTGTATTCAAGATCGCGTTGCTCCCGCTTGGTCATCTTGAGTCCGCGGAAGAAACGCTCTTCATCTTGAATCTCGAGCCGAAGGAGCTCCATTCGCTGCTGTGCACGCTTCGCGAGGTACTCTTGTCTCGAGCGATCACGAAGGCTCGGCATGGCTGCTGAGCGGGCTTCATCGTCTTCTGCCAGCAGTCGACGAGCTGCGGCTTCGGGGTTGAGACGTGCTTTGGTGCGGTCCTCAACTACGTTGCGTGTGCTGCTCTTGTCCTTGTCTCGCATACGCCTAGCGAATTCGTCTCGCTCGGCAAGGTCTCTGAGACGAGCTCGTTCACGTGCGGCTTCTGAGTCGGACTCAACATCGCTGTGCTGCGACGCTGCTGGTGGAGAGTGGGATCTCGAAGTTCGGCGATCTTCTCTGCGCGTTTCAAAGTCATCGTTATCTTCTGCGTCAAGTGTGCTAGTGTCCCTTTTCTTCTTCTTCTTCTTTTCCGGCTTGATAGCAAGCTGCTCTTCTCCGTTTTCATCATCGAGCAAAAGACCGTAGCGCTTCTTGCTGCGCCTTGTGTCGTCTGCCACGTCTGTGGTGCTAGAGGCGGATGGTCCAGAGCGAGGCTTGCTCTGGCTAGCACGGGGAACACGCTTGTACAGCTCGTTGGCGAAAGAGCGTGCATCATCTGTGGAAGGGAGGCCAAGTGATGTGAGGCTTTGAAAGAGGTCGGTGGGTGTTGAAGCGGAAGATGCCGAAACCTGAATGAAGTCAACGATCGAGGATTGTGACATTCCAAAGAAGCGCATGCTGTTGTCGCTGATCCAGCGGCGAAGCTCGGAACTTGACGCCATCTTGGATGCAAGCAGGCGTTGCAGGCCCTCTTCCACGAGTGAACCGACAAGCAGCAAGCTAGGAGAAGGTTGAAGACGAGAATCGGTCTAGAAAGGTGGTTGCAAGAGGGAAAGAGGCAAAGTTGTCGAGGTGGAGGCATTCGGCTCAGCCCGAATTCACACTGACACGGCTTCTTGGAATTCTCTCAAGTTCGGATCGCGGAACTCGACGATGGACCCTGCTCAACACCCTTTCAACGAATGACATGCTCGCTTGCTTCGACTCTGTATGTGAGAGGTAGACGATATGCTTGCAAAGAATGATATGATACAACGCAGGAAAGAAAGAGTACAGAGTTACACTAAATCCCAGCCCTCCTCTGCGGACTGCTTGTGGGTTTTCTGACTGAGTGCATGACCTTGTGAACGTTCGTTCGCGTCAAGATTGCCAACTCCAACTTCGACGCCATTAAAGATGACAGCACCCGGACCCACCTTGCTGGGCGTGGTCTGCTCTGGCTTCGCAACAGTACCTTTTGCCTCTCGCTTCAAGTCCTTTGCCTCGACATTCATTGAGTCATTCTTGGCCTTGGATGCATCGCGCCCGCGTTGTCGCAAAAAGTTGAGTGAGGGCGGAGGCTGTGCGCTTGATACAGGATGACTGCGCCTGTCTGCCCCACCAACTCGCTGCTTTTGGAGGCTGCTGACCTTCTCAGTGCGCACACTCTGCCCTGTTGCTGTCTTCTGAGCCGCATCGGTCTTTGGCAGAGTCGATTGGCTTGGCAAGATGTGCTGAACTGCCTTCGTTGCGACGGACGACGGATCATTGATGTCGAGCACCGACGCTGCCGCTTGACCCACATCGACATAGCTTTGCTCCAGAATTTTGGGCGTCTTGCCTGCTTTTGAGCTCGTATGACGAAGGCCAGTTGCATGATTCGATGAGTCAGGCTTGGCTAACCTTGAAGCACCTGGCTTGTAGCCTTCAGCTGCTGCATTGCTTGGCTCGAGGATCTGTGCGAGCTGCTCATAGTCCAACGACGGCAAGCTTAAGTCCTGAATGCTGACTGTACGGATGTGGTTGGCGTGTGCCAGTCGACCGAGCTCCGGTTGCTGAACAATCTTGGTCAAGAGCGAAAGAGGATTGGCTGCAGCAGCGACAAGATCAAGCTTGATGCCTTGCTTTGTGGCAAGATAGCCAACGTTGTAGCAGAGCATGACAAGCGCAGAGACAAACGATTTGGCGGCCAGGTCTGGCTTGGATCGGGGAGTAGAAGAGCCAGTCGAAGCTGAGCTCGATGAAGACGAACGTGTATCGTCCTTGGCTCGTTGTAAAGGCTCTGCCTCTGCGTCCGCATTCAAGCTGGGTTTGGCAGAAGGACTGATGTTCGATGCCAAGCCCCAGGGCAAGCCACTGCCGGAAGGCAGATGAATGTAGGACTCTATGGTCGACAGCGTTGATGCGCCCAGGCCAAAGGTGGACTCAGCAAGGTTATTGAGCTTGGACGGTCGGGCCTGGGTGGAAGTAGAGGCGGTGAGATGGGTGTATGCGCTGGAAGAGAGATAGAGCGTCTTTGCGCTCGAGCCACCGCCGCCATCCCAAAGAGGATCTGGGCGGATGGCGAGCCTGCCCTTGTGCTGCTCAATGGCAAAGGGCAAAGAGACGCCAAGGTATCCTGCAAGAAGTTGTAGCAAGTTGGCCGCGTAGGTGACGGCACCATTCACGGTATCTCGAGGGTATCTTCGTGCTTCGCTTGGGAGCGGGAGCGGGAGAGACACAATGGACCAGTTACTGGAGGATAAAGACGGGCTTGTCGATGACGTACTGCTGCCTCTTTGACCAGGTGACACTGAGTCTTGGTTCACATTATGATGGTGCGAGGCGAGAGGGGAGGTGGAGGCATTGATGCTGCCAAGGCCGAAGGCGCCGGGTATATACCTCTCAGAGAGCCTGCTGATGCGCTGGGCGACCGAGCTGCTGGCGGATAAGTCGACGTGGCGAGACTTTGATGAGCCGGATGGCTTTGATGCAGTGGCACCAGGCGGAGAGACGGAAAAGAGACGAAACGCTTGTCGCGCAAGAGCGGCTCGAGTCTCAGCAAGTTGGGAGGAGATGGTCGTGGCCTCGGCCTGAAGTGAGGCGAGCTCAAGCCTAGCACGGGTGAGAATGGCACCGAGTTGAATCTCTGTCGAATCTTGAGTGGGGATGCTAGTTGCACCGACTGATTCAGACTGACGTTCGTAGTGGGTATAGACATCAGTATAGACAAGAGGAGCATCGATGTGATCTGCAGCTGGATGCGCAAGCCAGCGTGACTTTGCTGCATTGCGAGAGCGCTGAACGGCCGAGACTGAGGCAGCAGCGGAGGAGCCTTCGAGGCCAGACCAAGCTTTGGCAAGATTCTGTTTGCGCAAGGCAAGGTGAGCCTGTTTCTCTTTGAGCTTTTCCTTGGCTTGTAGGTGGGTATGTTGTGATTCAGAGATGCACTTGTGTATCTCCTGTACGTGCGAAAGTATCGAAGCCCGCTGTGCTCGTAGCTGAATGAGCAAATGTAGCAAAAGATGATGCTGCGACGCCCGAGATGATGCCGATTCGGCACCGTTGGTTTCAAAAGGATCAGGCAGTGTATCCTTACGATTCCTGCCAGGCTGTGATGCAGACGCTGTTGCTGAGCTAGTAATGCCTGTGTCGTCACCATCATGACTCGTGTCAAAGAGGAGATGGGAAACCGAGAGCTTTGCCTCGTCTCGAGCCAGGGAGAGTCTGCGCATCTCGTTATGGTGAGCCTCGATGCGCGAAGAGATGCAAGGGTCGCAGTAGAAGCGTGTATCCATCTGATGACAGTTATGGCAGACGTGCGGTGAGTTGTTCGAGTCTGCCATGATCTTTGATGGTGGAAGTGCAGGTGTGGTCGCAGCATGCCTGAGCTTGGCGCGAGGGGGTGGGTGAGCGTGGGATCGAAGAGGGGTATGAGCAGCATCTTTGAGTCGAAAGCCAGAAGTAGCGCTGATTGAATGACGAGAAGGATTCTCGCTAGGCCGAGTTGGCCTTGAAGCTGATGAAGAAGCCATGTCTGGCGTGAGGTGTCTCTGACGCAACGACTGAGTTTTGAAGTGGGCAGGCTTGCCTATTTTGTAGGCATGAGGGTATTGGGCTGGTCACATGTCTTGAACGTTGGCGTAGCGTGCACAACGCTTTGTCGAGTCGCTCTTCTCTGTAATGTAGAGGTCAAAGGCTGAAGTCGTGCCGCGCATCAACTCATGAATGGAGCATAGCGAATGACGATGGGCGATGAAATGAACCGGAGAGGCGCAGTCAAATGTGATGTGATAAGTTAGCAATGAAGTTAAGTTCACGTTTCGGCACGATCCGATTAAGCTGAGTTGGACCCTGAAACAGCTGAGCACAGATAACCAACAAGGATACAAGACATGACTGATACAAGTAGCAATCGGGAGCGACCCGATGCTGCGCGCGCACTGTCGAAAAATCCTCCACCTGCCAATCCAGCAGTCAACTTTCCACTCGCACACATTCTCGAGTCTGTGCACGCAATCATTCTCACCTGCAGTGATCATCTCTTCTTCCTCTTCTTTTCACTCCCATCATCTCACCTCACCGTCTCGGAGCCTTCCGACGAGACGCACGCACGCACATACACACACGCACACGCCAATATGGCCAAGAACGCGCCAATGGAGGTCGATTCTCCATCCACCAAGCAGCCACGCTTCCAGGTAAAGAAGGTATGTTGAACGGAATGGTCTAAGGACATTGCTACTTCCGATACTCGCTCGTGGAAGGTTTACTGACGCTAATCGTCTTGCTTCCAACTTGCACTTATTAGTGGAACGCTGTTTGTCTTTGGTCCTGGGACATTGTTGTCGACAACGTACGTATATACCGACCACATTGCCCATCGAAACCTTCCGCCTTGGCATCTTTGGCCACTTCGAGCAGGATAGAGGGCTTCGCGGCCCGCTGCTGTGGCTTCAAACACCGCCATAAAGCTTTGATACTCACCACAATCAAGTGTCTTCCTTTGTCCTTGATGCTGCTCACAGTGCGCCATTTGCCGAAATCACATCATGGACCTTTGTACGTCTCAAGCTCGTTCTGCCCATTCATTGCATTCCCGCGACCTATAGCTAACACCTCACTTCTAACGCGCACTCCTCCATCTTCATCTACACTCTCTGCTCGACAGGCATCGAATGTCAGGCCAACCAGGGCTCAGCCACCACCGAGGAGTGTACTGTCGCTTGGGGTCAATGCAACGTACGTTCTCTCAGCCTCATCAGCCGCTCGGTCCGTCGCAATCTATACTAACCTTATCGCCTTCACCACGTCCTGATGTGTGACGCCACAATAGCACGCTTTCCACTTCCACTGCATCTCACGATGGCTCAAGACTCGTCAAGTCTGTCCACTCGACAACAGAGAGTGGGAACTGCAAAAGTACGTCCAGGCTGCTCTCTTACACGGGCTTTCTCGAACTGCTGCTGACTCTGTATTCTCACTGTCCAATCACTCTTTCCTTCAATTCAACAGGTACGGTCGCTAGATCGGCTTTCGCAACCAAACAGTCACTACCCACAGCCCTCTTGTACACTAGCATCTCGTTCTCGGCCGCATATCATCTCAGCTTCAAAACTCTTGACTTGCGCTTGTTCTGGCCTGGTTTCTCGGCGACTGCATGTCTGTTGTCGAAAATGCTACCACTCGATGCAGAACACACAGAGTCGGACGATTTCATCAAATGATTCTAGATTAGATCTCATGCATGCTTTCAGAGACCAGAAAGTCTAGTCATACGCACAATGCCATCTTCCGAAGCCGAAGCAAGGATGGCATCATCGCCATCATCCAGCACTGGTGGTCGGAAGGCTAACTGATTGATCTGCTCCGAAGCCATATCCTCCAACTTCAGCGTTGTAGCCCATTCTTCACTCGATCCGCTGTCATCTTTTGCCTTGCGCTGCAGCACTTCCACTTCGCCGTCTTCCTTTCCAATCGCAAGCACGAGATCCGCTCCGAAGGTGACAGCCGTCACGGCCTCGTTAAACTTGACCGTCTGCAACAATTTGAACGGTTTCTCGTCCTCCTTCTGACCGAGCTCAAGCTCAAAGATCTTGATCGTCTTGTCTCGTGAAGCAGTAGCAAACACGTAAGGTCTCGAGATGTCGCTGGACCAAGCACAGTCCCAGATGATTCGGGCGTGCGAGCGCTCTCCTGTGAATGGCACAAAGCATACCTCGCCTCCCTCGCTGGAAGCAGCAACTTGTTCGTACATCCTCCAACTGCGGTCTCGCGAGCAAGTCAACACAAAGCGCGAATCCATGCTCCATTGAATACGCGTAATGCTGAGCGAGTGTCCTTCGAGCACCGCACATTCCCTCCAGTTCTGATGGCGATCGTGGATGCGGACGACGGCATGATCTTCACTGGTCGCCTTGCAGCATGAAGCGACAAAGCGTCCACCCGTCGTGGTACGACCTCCATCGACTGGGTTGGGAGGATTGGCGCTGACCCAGAGCAGCTCGTATCCGTGACCATACAGCTTCTCAAGCTCGGGCCACAATGTCTCAACAGAGAGTTGTTCTTCGGAGGGAGGCTGACGCAAGACAGCCGAGAGGGATTCTTTGGCCGAGCCGATGGGCTGCCCACTTGCTGAAGGAGCTTCTTCGATCGTTGATCCTTCAAACACAGCACGATTAGACAAGCCTAGCGGTGGCACGCTGGCTCCTACCGGTCGGAATGAGACGTTGTCGTCGCCTGCCTGATCTGCTCCCTCAGTTTCGATTGCCTTCGTCAAGCGCAGCTGGTACGAAACACGGTGCCTTTTAGCAGTCTCGAGTGCCTGCACTCGACGAGGGCCCTGGGATATGAGCCACTTTCGGATGGCAGTGCTGCCAATTTTGCTCTCGGCCAGAGCCTTGGCATCACCTTTGAGCTCGGTCTGCCCCTCGCTGCCAACCACACCAATTACCCAGTTCTCCAACGATGAAAGACCATTTTCTTTCCTCTTGCCGTTGATGAATTCGGCACCGGAGAGCGTCTCGTCAGTGACAACGAGCGCTTGCAAATCTGCTTCTGTCGCTGCAGGACCAGCAACATCTTCGAGCTTGACGACGCGCTGATTGAGAGGGGAGAAAGGTAAGCGAACAAGGCTGATAAAGGCGTTGACGGTAGCGATGCGCTCGTCGATAGGCTCGAGAAGGGCGGCGTTGGACTTTTTTATGAGCATAGGGTCGTCAGTGACGCCGACAATGATCTCACGTTCAGCGATGAGCGATGCCATGGTAAGCAAGATCTTGTGGCCGACGTGAAGATGGTCAAAGGTGCCGCCAAGCGCTGCAACAGGGTATGTAATCAGTCCTCTTCCATCGTCCTGACCAACGTCCGAGTGATCATCCTTGAGTGTGATGTTGGATTCCAAGGACTTGGTAGTGACGCCAAGCTGCTGCCAGACGGCTGTCGCAGAGTTGCTGAGGGTTGCGTCCTGCAGAACCTCTGCGCCGTGCGAGGCCAGGAGCCGAGCGACGTTCTCGAGCGAAGTATCCGGAACCAGCAGAACGGTGATGTTGGCGAGCATAAGACCGCGTTTGATGGCAACGGCCCATGCTTGTCCGTAAAGCCACTTGAGGTAGAGCTCGATCTGCTTGAAGCTGAGATCCTTGAATGGCTTCTGAAAGCGACTTGAAGTGACAATGGCTGTAACAGAGTCGCTTTGTTGATGACAGCATTGCTCGACGGCCTGTTTGATCAAGTCGCCGTGCCTCTTTGCTGACTCGAGCAAGCCTGTTTCGTCATCGATAGCGAGGTGAAGCAAGGCATTCGTTGCGGTGACGGGGCGAGAAGATGTCCTCGACTCTTGCTCGGATCCGAGTGTGGCACAGTGGAGACCGTTCTTGCCAGCGGTTCCAACAAATCCACGAGGAGCCGAGAAGACACGCAGGACCTTCTCATCGGCAGCCGAGACAAAGTTGAGTCGATCGAGCCAAGAGACGGAGTGGAGGTCGTATCCATGCGATTGCGGACGTGCGACTTCGTGCCAAGTGGCTGAACTTGGGTCGAGCGGCTTACCTTGCCTCCGCAAGGGACGAGCGTGAAGGCGTGTGGTCTGGTCATCGGAACAGCTGAGAAGGTATTCTCCGCATGGTTCCCAAGCGACGGACCTGGCGGACGCAAAGTGACCAGTAACAGGATCCGTGACCTGCCATTGTAGCTGAGACGATGAGGAAGGCGATGCTCGCGAGTGGAGAGCCCAAATGTGTGCGGAGCCTCCCCAGCCGTGAGCAACAACAGCAGAGATGGGTCCATTCTGAGTGGGAGACGAGGGTGGCATCCAGAGCGCGCCAAAGAAGCCGAGATTGCTGGCACCACCCACCTCACCGAAGCGTTGAGAGGGCATCCAGATGGAAGAGGCAAGGTGATGCGAGGTGGGGCCACGGGCGCGTCTGGCGCCTCCAGTGGAAAGGAGAGCACCATCAAACGCAGGGAAGGGAGAGTTGGAAGTGACATCAGAGGATCGTCCAGAGGGTGTCCACAAGATGAGACTGTTGTCTGCAGATGAAGAGAGAAGTGCGGCAGGCTGTTGCGCCTCGCCGTTCTGAGATGAAACCGCTGAATGCCAACGAACGCCAGTAACCCATGTGTCGTGGCCGACAAGCAATGCATCGAAAGTGATTTCCCAAGTCTGAGTGGTGCCATCTTGAGCAGTGATGGAAAAGGGATGAGCACGAGTAGAAATCTCGCCGGCTTTTGTGCTTCTATCGGATTCGATTTTGGACACCATCTGTTCGAATTCGTCCTCTTTGTTCGATGCTGTCTGTGTCTGTTGAGTTGACGATGCCTGATTCTGCTGTGCCGGGGCAATCTTCCAAAGCCTGACGCTGGCATCTTGGGATCCACTAGCGAGCATGACGGTGTCAATGCCATGGTCCGAGTCAGCTGCGATCAAAGTGGTGCAGAGATCTAGCGACTTGACCCAGTCCTCGTGGCCTTCGAGAGAGAGCTTATGTTGGAATTTGGGCTGTGAAGCGGAGCCAGATGAGTAGATGTCGATTTTATTGGTGGTCGTGGCGAGTGCCATCAGCAAATGAGGTTCGCTCAGAGCTTGAGGTGATGAGTCCGGTAATGGCAATAGCGAGAGATCGAGAGGGAAACGACCCTTGAGATCGATGGTCTGCACCGCTGAAGAGGGCTGTGACGGATCATCCGACAGCGACCACACTTTGAGCAGACCATCGGAAGCACCCGAGACGATGAGTGATGGAAGCAATGATGTAGCATGGGAGCGCATCACACCAATGGCTGAGACTGAGCCTTGATGTGCTCCTTTGATCGTGTGCACTTTCGTCCATGAGGTTCGGTCGTCCCGAATTGTCCAGACGGCTATCGATCCATCCGCTGATCCGGCAACGATACACGGATGTGATGACAGAGAGGGCAAGTCTGCAAATTTGAGTAATGTGATTGTCTTGGAGAATCCTGTTGCAAGAAGCTGAGTTACTCCAGGGGAGGAGGGATGACCCGGTTTGTCCCAGATTGCGATCGACTTGTTCGCAGCATATGCGATGACGCTGTGAGGAGCGTTGGCCCAGTCGGCGATGTGATTGGTGCGGTTGAACGCCGCCGAGATATATGAGCTCGACGCTTGGGGAGCCATCTTGAGCCAAGAAAGTGGTTTACAGATTCGATCTGCAGAGGAAGGTGTTGGTATGGAGAAGCAAAGAACAAGAAGCTGGCTTGAGCGAGAACGAGAACGAGAGAAATGAAAAATCAAAATTTGGCCGGACACCCTACTGTACTTGGCAAAAAGAAGGGTCCGCAAAAGCTCAAGCCGTTCCCCTTTCCTCCACTTCGAGATGCAGCACGAGAGGGGTGACAGCCGGCATCAAAGCTCAAGTCGAGCTTCCCGACTCTGGACTTCCAACACCGCTTCAGCATGTAGCGCACAACTGCTTCAACCATGCCAGCTGAGCGCGCCACCATTCAGCTGTCCATCGTATCTCCAACAGGCTACGCCAAGTCGACTTGCGGCTACTGCAAACCTCCAGGCTCTGGCAAGCGAAGCTCACGCAAGTCAAGCAAATCCTACGGCATCTGGGCCCAACGTCTATCGCCCTATCACTATCAGACCCTCATCGATCAAGGCTGGAGACGCTCAGGCGACTACGTCTACAAGCCAGATCTGCTCAGGACATGCTGTGCACAGATCCCCATTCGTCTGTCCGTTGCTGACTTCAAGCCCAACAAGGGCCACAAACGCGCCCTCACCAATCTCCTCTTTCAGGTTCGTCAAACAAAGCAAAAGCCGGCAAAGTGGAAGGGCAGATGGAGTATAGGTAGGGACTGGGATGTGGAGCAGCGCCTAGATGAGATTTTGGCAAAACAAGATAGCAGCTCGTCTGCTTCGTCCTCAAGTTCACCATCGTTAGGGTGGGCCGCACGTGTAGCAGGCCCCGTAACTCGCAAGCTTCAGATCCGCCTTGCCCTCGCCAGCACCAGCGACGAAAAGTATCAGCTTTTCCGCAAGTACCAAGCTAGTGTTCACGGCGAATCAGAAGA
Organism: Ustilago cynodontis; assembly: GCA_928865425.1. NCBI lineage: Eukaryota > Fungi > Basidiomycota > Ustilaginomycetes > Ustilaginales > Ustilaginaceae > Ustilago > Ustilago cynodontis. The sequence goes on along the minus strand of CAKMXY010000021.1, from coordinate 146,054 downwards.
AGACATCAGCAGCGAAAAGGGGTTCTCTCGTTTTCTGGTAGAATCAAACTTAGCTCTGGCATGGCCCTCTTCTGGCAAGCCATTGACCCCATCCCAGGAAACTCAATGGAGGGCAAAGCAGCTCGACGCCGCGTGTCTTCCCGTCGAAATACCCTACGGCAACTATCACCAAGAGTATCGTCTGGACGGCAAACTCATAGCTGTTGGCGTGCTCGACATCCTCCCGCATTGCGTTAGTAGCGTCTATGTGTTCTATGATCCCGAGTACAACGACTGGGAGCTCGGCAAAGTCAGCGCCTTGCAAGAGATTGCTCTCACCAAACGTCTAGGGCGACTGCAAGCTATGAGCGATGTCACCTCTTACTACATGGGCTTCTACATCCACACCTGTCAAAAGATGAAGTACAAGGCAGACTATCGGCCCAGTCAACTTCTCGATTGCGCCGACAACACCTGGCATAACTTAGTCGATGTGGCTTCTAGCTTGGATGCCAAGCATTTTTTCAGCTGGTCAGATCCTCAGCAGCAGCTTCAACAGATGTTGAGCACGGGTGGCTTCGAGGAAGAAGAGAATCAAGAGGAAGAGGGTCGTGCTGTCCGCGTGCCCACAGAGCCTATACCTCCACCAGGAATGCTCAACGCTCCTGCCATGGTCCGATCTCTTCAGCGAGTACTAGGTGGCATCGACGCTCCTAACGCCGACTTGAATCTGTTGCAAGGAGCTATGGTTCTAGAAGCTCAGAATCAAGCCGCAGGTATCAAGCCCCTTCTAGTAAGTATGAACATATCCCCTCTCTCCTGCGGTTCTGCGTGAACTGTGGCTGATGTTTGTTGCTGCTTTGTTCTTTTTCTTTCTTGGCTCTGCAGGGATCGAACATCTTCCAAGAGTTCGTGCAAGATGTGCGGAGGCAGGACACAGGGCGGGATGAGGACGACGATTCGGAGCTGGTGCAGGTGTTCGAATGCCTGGCCGCGTTGTCGAATCCAGAGCTCGTGGGGCAGACGGTCTTGTTCATTTGAATGCCCCGAATCACAGTACGAGTTCTCGATTGTATCGTTGCTGGCAAGCAAGGAAATACCTTGATGAGTCAGAGCAGATGATGAGCCGAAATGTATTGAGATTGCGATGAAAGTTAACGAATCAGGTTGACATGGCTTGCGGTGCGTTGCTCTGCTTGTCGAGCTCGGCTCTATCGCAAAGCAGAGTGAGCAGGAACGAAGGCACGAGTACGGTCAGTATCCTCGAGTCGTCGCGTAAAAGAGACTGGGGAGACGGCCACTTACCTCAAAGCCTTGCTAAAGTCATCTTCGACAGTGTCGTCATCCCAGGAATCTTGCCAGAGGTGGTCTCCTGTGCTAGCAGACGAAGCGCCCATGGTGAGGCCAACACCGGCTCCAAGCGCATTAGCACTACCGGTCAAGTGTGAAAGATCTGTTTCTGCATCATTCCAGTCTGTTCATAGGTGGCGGCGAAGGCGGATAAGTAGTGGTGGAATAGGATCAGCATGTGCAGAAAGTACTTGAGGGATATGGTGAGCGGCGCTTACCTTGCTCATCAAACTCTTCGAACTCGTCATCTTCATCGAGGGCTCCGAGAGATGGGAGTGCTGATTTGTTGTCATCGGCCGGTTTCGAGGATTGTGCCTCTGGCTTGGTGGTCTGTGAATTGGAGCTGGTGGCCGACATGGCTGAAGAAAGAGTCTGATTGTAGAGACTTGTGCTTTGGAGAATGGCTGCGACTGAGTGATTTCGACTCAAAAGGCGTCTGAGGGATGTAGTCGAAATGCGATACTTGAATGGCGGCTTGAAGGAATGAGAGATGGTGTATTCGAAAGCAAAGTGCGGTGGTCGAAGAGTGTGGGTCTTTGGAAGTGCGAAAGCCAAAGTGTTGCTTTGCAGCGAGCAAAGTGGAGTGAATGCGAACAATCGTTGCAAACGCGCGTCCCGATCACAAATTCAAAGTGTGTTAGACTTCGATGACAGCACAATGTTCAGAAGAAGCAGAAAATGGAAAGATGGTCCGTGAACGCTGCTGAACGGACACGTCTCGTGTTTCACAAGTAGTGCTCTCTCCTTGTTGCCACTTTGCGCAGTCATACAAAACCAGTCCTCTCGACATCTTAGTTTGATGGCTGACAGCTTTGCAGACAGCGTCGTACACAACAAAGTCAGTCCCTTTGAGCTCTGACTGCGAAGAAGCAGGGGAGGTTGTGAGGAGCGAATTTGTATTCCCTCCGACGAGATTTTGAATTGAGCAGGCGACATATTGTATTGAAGCAATTCAAATGCGTGAGGAGTGGATTGTATTTGGAATCGAGTTGAACGAGGCCAGCTCATTCTGCTTGTTTGGCAGCACAAGAATGGGGATTCCAGCTGGCCCGCACGCATCGGCCACTTGACTGACAGCTCACTCTCACTCTGCCAACGCTTCGGCCAAGGTGAGACACACACGCTTCAGCCAACTCACACCTCCTCCTTCTTCTTCTTCCCCTTCCTCATCCCTCTCGCTTTGCTGGTCCGGACATACGTTTCACCTTTCTATCTTGTTTTCATTCAGTTTCTTGTTCCGGCCTTGATCCGCGACTGACCTCCATACGGATCTGGCATTTCGCATTCAAACCGCCATCTGTACACCTACTTTCTTCTGTCCAATCCAGTACGCCTACCCTTCCGGTGCAACTTGCAGGGCTGAGCCCGCTCGTCCGCCATCCCTAGTGGTCTCGCCATCATGAAGGCTTACATCAACCGAACAGCCACCTTTGCATGGTCGCCTGCCACCTACGAGTCCGATTCCCCCCTCATTGCAACCGGTACCGTCGCAGGCGCGCTCGACGAATCCTTCAGCAACGAAAGTGTCCTCGAACTCTGGCAGCCTTCCTATGCCGCTTCTTCCCCAGAATCTGCTGCCAACGCCTCTTCCGACGCAAAGTCACTCGGCAGCATCTCCACCAGCGCACGATTCAACCGTCTCGCTTGGGGCTATGTCAACCCTTCTCGTCCAAAAGGTCTTCTGGCTGCAGGTCTCGAGAATGGTGAGCTAGGCATATGGGACGCACAAAAGGTTCTCGCTGGCGCATCCGAGTCTGAGGCACAGGTCATCAAAAACACAACACACACCGGCCCCGTTCGAGGTCTTGACTTCAACCCTCTCCAACCCAACCTCCTCTCCAGTGGTGCCGTTGCAGGAGAGATCTTCATCTGGGATCTAAACTGCCCCGCTAAGCCCTATTCGCCCGGCGCTCGCTCCCAAAAGCTTGATGAAATCACCTCCCTAGCATGGAACTGCCAAGTCCCTCACGTTCTCGCCACTTCTTCCAGCAGCGGATACACGGTCGTTTGGGATCTCAAGGGCAAGCGTGAAGTCGTCGCTCTTCAATACGGTGGTGGAGCTGGTACGGCAGGTGGCAGCCTCGGCTTCAACGTTGGTGGTGCCCTTGCTGCTGGTGGACGTCGTGGTATGAGCGCAGTCGCCTGGCATCCCGACACTCCAACCCGACTTGTCACGGCCAGCGAGGACGATTCAAGCCCCGTCATCATGCTTTGGGATCTCCGAAACTCGCGCGCCCCCGAAAAGATCATGACCGGTCACGACAAGGGCGTCCTCTCCCTCTCCTGGTGCAAGCAGGACGCAGATCTTCTCCTCTCTTGCGGCAAAGACAACCGTTCCATCTGCTGGAACCCGCAGACTTGCGAGATCGTTGGCGAGCTTCCCTCCAGCTCCAATTGGTCTTTCGAGGTCCAATGGTCACCCCGCAACCCTGGCATGCTTGCTACCGCCAGCTTCGACGGCAAGATTGGCGTCCACTCGCTTCAAAGCACCAACGCTCCTGAAGCAGACGCTCCCGTCGCACAACAGCTTTCCGACGGCTCCGACTTTTTCAACCAGACCACTGTTCCTGAAGCTGCATCCAAGGGTTTGTCGCTCAAACAACCTCCCAAGTGGCTTCGATGCCCCGTGTCGGCCGTCTTTGGTTTCGGTGGTCAGCTTGTCTCCAGCGGTGGCCCTTCGTCCAAGCCCTTCAGTCCTACCGTGCACCTCCGCGACTTTGTCTCCGAGCCTTCCATCGTAGAGAGGGCCACCAAGCTGCAGCAAGCGCTTGACGGTCAGAGCCTCGCAGAGTTCTGTGCCGAGCGCAGCCAGGATTCCTCCACCAGACCGGACGACATCGCCAACTGGAAGGCTCTCCAGACCCTCTTCCGTGCCGATTCGCGTGACGAGCTCGTCGCTCTGCTCGGCTTCTCCAAGGAGGACGTGGCTCAAAAGGTGTCTCAATCCATCGCAACCTTCAAGTCGAACGGCACCACCCTCCCCGAAGAGACAACTCCCGTCATCAAGGCTGTCGATGAGCCTCAAACAGCCACGCCTGCCGTCAGCAAGGACGAGTCCGCCGCTGCTGCTTCCACAACTGATGCAACGGCCACCGCAGAGCCCTCATCCGATAAGGCTGTTGAAGGCGAGGCCAAGGATGCCAATGAGCCCAGCCTCTTCGGTGATGATGCAGCTGGTGCCAGCGCCAACGAAGGTTCCGACTTCTTCAGCCAGATCTCCGCTGGTCAGACCCCCGCTGTCCGCTCCGCTTTGCCCGATCATCTCCTCTCCGAGTCTCAAGCCCCCGTGCAATCCTCGGCTGCTGCCACTGCTGGCTCGCCTGGGCCCTCGTCGGTTGCCAGCGAGAACATTCGTCCTTCCACCTTCAAGATCTACCCGTCGGAAGAGTCCGAGGCCGACAAGCTCATCACCCGCGCCCTGGTGCTTGGTGACTTTGACAGCGCCGTCTCCATCTGCATCAACAGTGACCGATTCGCCGACGCCTTCCTTCTCGCCGTTCGCGGTGGTGAGGAGCTTCTCGTCAAGACCCAAAAAGCATACTTCGAGAAGCGTACCGCACAACTCCCCTACTTGCGTCTCTTCCAGAGCATCGTCTCGGACGACCTCACCGACGTTGTGCAGAATGCCGATCTTGGCGAGTGGCAAGAGATCTTTGTTGTCCTTTGCACCTTCGCCAAACAGGACGAGTTCAGCAATCTGACCGAACAGCTCGGTCAGCGCCTCGAGTTCCAGTACACAGTCGCACGCAACTCGGATGCAGCTCAGGCCAAGGAGCACCGTAAGAATGCTGTTCTCTGCTACCTCGCTGCTGGTAAGCTCGAAAAGGTGGCCGGAATGTGGATCGACGAGATGAAGGAGGAGGAGCTCGCCCTGCGATCCAGCAGCAAGGGCACCGATGCATCGCACGAGGGCACTCTCTACTCAGCACGTGCCGAGGCTCTACAGACTTTCATCGAGAAGATCACTGTCTTCCAGAGCGCCGTTGGCTACGTCGATGTCGACCTTCAGCAACCAACACAGGACTCCGTAGTCGCAGAGACCGGGGCCAGGACCTACAAGCTGGCACCGCTGTATGACCGCATTCACGAGTACGTCGAGCTGTTGGCCGATCAGGGTCTCATCACATCTGCTCTCAGGTTTGCCAACCAGACGCCTTCCGACTACCGACCTCAGGGTCCTGTCGACCAGGGCGCTAGCGGCTCGCTTACTGCTAGCGCGCTCAAGCAGCGCTTGCTCAAGGCTGAGAGCGCGCGATCCAAGGGCGAGATCGGTGCCTCTGCTTCGGCCCAACAGGCTGCCCCAGCCGCCACCACTTCCACCTCATCCTACGGTGCTGCCTCGACCTCGAACGGCTATGCGCCTTACGATCCATACGGTCAGTCAAGCGCTTCGTCCATCCCCGCTGTACCTTCAGTGCCCTCAGTGCCTACTGTTTCCGCTTACCAGGACCCATACGCAGCTGCTGCCCCAGCACCTGCCGCTGCTCAGCCCGCCACGCAATCGCGATACGCACCCGCTGTTCCCGCGCCAGTCCCTACAGCCATTCAGCCAGAACCTGCGCAGACCAACACATACGGTGGCTACAGTGCTCAAGGCTACCAGTCGGCATACCAGCCTGCTCAACCTATGATTCCAGCTCCACCCACCTTTGGCGCATCGTCCTACCAGCAACAGCAGCAGCAGTCGCTTCCTCCACCGCCACCTCTGAAGCGCGACGCATCCGGATGGAACGACGTCCCCGAAGGTCTCGCTGCTCCCAAGCGCACTCCCAGCGCTATGTCGCAGCACAAGTCGACCTCAGCCATCACCTCTCCGTTCCCCAACGCTCCTGCCCAAGCGCCGTCTCCCTACGGCGGCGCGCCTGGTGCGCCACCCGCCGGGCCCCCTCGTGGAGCAACGCCTTCTCGTGGCATGATCAGTCCCCCTCCTCAGGGTCCTCCTCAAGGTTCCGGCCTTGCACAGCGCGCTGGACCTCCCGGTGTTCGTCCACCTCCCACTGGACCTATGCAGGCTCAGGCTCGCCCCGGTCAGCAGCAGAACCCCTATGGTGCTCCCGCTCCCGGACAGCCCCAGCAAGGCCCACCTGGTCAAAGCGTTCCTTCCGCAGGTCCATATGCACGAGCACCTTCGGGTCCCGGTGCTCCTTACGGCAACGGACTCCAGCAGCCTGGTGCACCGCCTGCTCCTGGAGCAGGTGCACTTCGACCTCCCGGCCAAGCACAGCCAGGCGCTCCCGGTCTTGCCGGTCCGCCCGGGGTTCCTCAGCGTTCAGCGACACCCGGCGGAGGAGCCGGTGCGCCACCTCGCAGCGCCACGCCAGGTGCTCGAAACGCACCTCAGATGAAGTATCCTGCTGGTGACCGCTCTCACATTCCTGAGAGCCAGCGACCCATTCAGCACGCTTTGCAGCGTGAAGTCGCACGATTGAAGTCGACCGCACCGCCTGCACAGAAGAGGATGGTAGACGATACAGAGCGCCGTATCAACTTGCTGCTCGACCACCTCAACTGCGGTACCATTGATGCCAAGACAGTGCAAGGTCTTATGCAGATCGTGGCCGCCATCGAGGCGAGAAACAAGCAGGCCGCTCTCAACATTCACCTCCAGCTCGTTACGAGCAGTTCCGGTGATGTCGCTACCGGTCTTGTCGGTGTCAAGATGCTCATCTCGCGTCTCTGAGTAGCGTCAAAGCTGGCTGGAATAGACAGTTCCCCGCGACGTCCGTTTCGGTTGTCGCCAAAATCAAGTTGTAGATACCTAATTCCCCTTTGCCATTCCTATTGAATCAAGTCATGCTATCTGCTTGCTATCTGCTTGCTATCTGCTTCCTTTCGCTTGTGTGTCGTGAATGAGTATGAGTACTCGCCTGTCTCTCCTTCCCACCGCGATATGTCTCCTGATGCAATGAGTACAACGTCGGTGCTTTCGCGGCAGCCATGGCTGGTCTAGAACAAATCCATCATGCACGCACGGACGCTCCACGTAACTTTTATGCAGGTTGAAAGTAACACAGCTTCACACAGCGACTTCATGTATACTTTCCACTCTCATCATCTCCATCAGCTGCATCTCCGTCCCACCAGCGCACACCATTCAGCACTTCGCACAGGATCCAAGGGCCCTAGCCAGATTGCAAATCCCCTAGCCACTCTTTGCGCACCACTGCAGCACAAAACGCCCTGTCTCCCAACCATGTCAGGCTACGAGACAGTGCTCTTCGTGGCACGCGAGTGCTTTGTCTATCGTGTGCCACCACGCTCCTCTACTGCCGGCTATAAGGCGGGTGAATGGGGCGATATGGAAGCGTTCCTGTGGAAAGGACGACTTCGGATCATAGAAACTTCCAACTCAAACACGTGCTCGATTCGCTTGGAAGACGGTGACTCTGGTGAGCTATTTGCAGAATGTCCATATGATGTTACAGGGACTTCGGTCGAGCCGGTTCTAGACTCAAGTCGCTACTTCGTCTTGAGAGTCGAGTCGGAAGGCCCGGACGGGAAGAAGAAGAAGGCATACATTGGCATGGGTGTAAGTATCAAGACTCGGCCATCGAAACGTAGGAGCACCTCATACTGACTTCGTAATCCCTCACGTTTATCTTCGATTGCAGTTCCAGGACAGGAGCGACAGCTTTGACTTCAATGTCGCATTGCAAGACTGGACAAAGTAAGTACCTTGGATGTCCATAGCATCTCGCCTGGCTCACACGAGTATACCTTGAGTCTAGGAACTGACTTGCCCCTTCCGCTCACTTCTCTGAATGTGTGAACAGACGACAAAAAGCTGCCGCTAATCGAGCTGCCAATCCAACAGCAGACGACAACGAGGGCTCTCTGATCGACGATGGTCCTTCTCCTCACCTTCCCACCGGTGCAAAGAAAGACTTCAGCTTAAAAGAGGGTGAGACTTTCGCCATCAAGCTTCCCGGTGGTGGTGGCCGAAAGATCACATCAACACCATCCTCAGCATCATCCTCAGGTCTCGGCGGCGGGTTCGGAGGACCGTTGCTGCCTCCACCTCCAAGCAAGAAGAGGTGATCTTGCGAAATGCTCGTGTCAATAGCTCTCAATGGACGCTCATTCATTCGTCTTCTCATTCACGATCCACGCATTTCAGACAGCAATCACAGTCATTCTTCCGGATCTTCTCCATGATGCGATTCCTCTGCACGAAATGAAGCAAGGCCGACAATTGCGGCAGGGTATCTGAGACGAACTTGCTGATAAGATGCGGCCAGAATGAGCGATCATCCCGGTAGAAACTTCATCCATTTGGAGATGCCCTCCAGGCCCTTGATGTTGAGCGGCAGCTGTGGCTGGCGATAGTTGAAATCAGGAATCTGGAAGCCTTGGATTTCGACCTTCGCTGCCACCTCCAAGTCAAGCATGAGCTGACCTTTGCTCTTGAGGAAGGCGCTTACCATGTCCTCTAGCGGTTGAGCGAGCGTGACAGTGACGGGAGAGCTTCGCTGCTGTCCAGGCTGTTTGACACTGCCTGCCGGTACACGGAGCGGTCGGTCTGCCTCGAACTTGACTGTGCAGCTGCCGAAGGGCTGGCCCTTGTATGTAGCCATGAACGACATGGCGCATAGATCGAATGGCACGCCCAGCGGGTTGTTAACCACGAAGTCGGTGTCTACAGACGATGCTGTGAGAGCTGTCACGCCCAAAGTGATGGAAATGCTATCAATCAAGGTGCGGTCCATCATCGGCCGGAGTTCGAATGACAGCTTGATGTTTTTGAGAGCAGGAAGCAGAAGTGGAATCTCGCTCGACTCATCGTCACCTCTGATCTCAAGTGTTGTGGTGCGGCCGGACAAGAAGTTGGCAGGAATGTCGCGCACTGCCTCTCTTGCTTCGGGTGGCGGACAGTAGCGGAAGTGGATGTCATGCACCGCAACCGGCCCAGATCCCAGCTTGAAACCTTTCGAAATGTGGGCTCTTCCAACGTATGAGCCTCGGTAGAAGGCTGCCATCGTCAGATCAGTGTCTGGCAGCGAAATCTGAAAGGTCTTCGAGGGATTGTTGAGGTAGAGCGAGAAGATAATCTTGAGATAGTCCCTCGATGCCTCTACTACTTGCAGATTGGTGTATTGAACGGGACTTGATCGCAATCCACGCACACCATCCATCTGTAGAACGTGCGGGTGTTTTCCCAGATCGACATCGACATAGATCTCACCAAGCGCAACATCGACACGGGCACGAGCCTTGCCGCGGATGCTGATCTTGTTTGTCTCCTCACAGTCAGCGATGTGGGCGATGAGCTTTGCAAGGCCCTCGGTCGGCTCGGTAACGAGGTGGAAGGAGCCAGGTGCGAGCCGCACTAAACGGCACGACTTGCCAGGCCCATCGATCCTGCTGCTGTCGCGATTTGCTTCCTCGCATGGGGTGCAAGATTGTACATCGGTATCGAGTTGCCCCGTGCCGACACAGCCGTAGCCTTCGAAATGCACTTCAATGTCAGCTTGTACCGACAAGACCTCGAAGCGGACAGCCAGAGGCACTTCCACCTGGAAAGAGATCTCATCGATGTTGGCCTGCATCGATTGCTCACGAAGGAAGCTAGCAAAGATCTGCTTGATCTGCATCCCTTTGATGACAGGATGTAAGTCTTGCTGCAGGATAGTGTTGATCTTGACCTTCTGGAAGGCTTGATCGAGCCAGGGTACCTGTTTTTGCGAGAAAGTCGAGCTTGACGATGTGCTCATTGATCCGTTTCGCGTGAGTTTGACGGATTCTTTCCTCTGAATCGAGCTCGAAGGCGTTCTTTGGATTGACGTGGTAGAAGACTTGCTTCTCAGATGAGGCGGCACCTGGCTACGGCTGGGAGTGAGAAGCTGCATCTCACCCATGGCAAAGGCGCGATAGCCGGTAATGGTGAGCTCAGCAGGAGATCCAGCTAGTAGCGCACTCGCAAGCCTACCGAACGTCTGCAAAGCTGCCTTGCGATACTCGGGGATTGTCTGCTTTTCCTTGAGCGACTCGCTGCCGATAAAGATGTAGCCGTTGGCCTCAAATTCGACATCGGCCTGGGTCAGAGTGAAGACGATGTCTTCGGCGGTGATGATGCCAATCTGGACACCCTCAAACTCGACGCCAGCTTCAATCTTAGACAGGCCTACGGCAAGCAGACCCTTGTGCGGGATGCGTACTCGAGTCCTGATCTTGAAAGCTTTCTCCTTGGAGGCAAGGTGACCGGAACTGCCGCTGGATGCTGAGGCAGAGCTCAGCGCCCTACCTCGACCCGGACCGCTTGGAGCTGCCACCTCGTCAAAGATGTCGAGACCGTCGAGGGCAAGACCCTTGAGACCGCCAAGACCCGGCAATGCAACCGACTTGGTCAGCACTGCTGGGAAGTCGGCACCGCCCGCAACGACACGGCAGGCGTCGGTCGAGATCTGAATGACAAGCTCGTCTTGGTGAATCAGCTCGGACACAAAGGTTGCGAAGTTGGCAACACTCTTGGGACCAGTAGCAGGCAAGATACGGAGACGCGTCTTGATACGCTCTTCGCTACCAGCAATACCGCGCAGAGGCTCTCCGAAGACGATGCTACCAATGACCGACGGGCCGTCTTCGGTAGCTGGAACAGAGGCGGATGTAATGCTGAGCCCTTGGTCAAGATGTATCTCGACGTCCAGAGGACCAAATTCGACTAGACCGATGTCGGCTTCCACATTGAGGCCCTTTTCGTCCATGTAGAGAATCTTGAGTTTGGCGATGGAGACCTTGGCCTGGTCGATGAGTGCATCGACTAGAGGTGCTCCAATGGTCGGAAGAATGTTCCGAGCGGTTTTAACTGTGATGGCGATGGGCAACTGGTGCTGCACAAAGGTGATCTCGCCGGGAATGCGGTAGTCTCCAATGGACACATTGGCGACAATGTGAGCCGATACCTTGAGTGACGAAAGGGCACTAGCGACAAGATTTGGCAGATCGAGAGCCTCGCGTGAAGAGGATTTCGGACCGGTCTGCGAGCGCGACACGGTGGATGCTACATTCGTCTGGCCTTGGTCTGTTGAGCCACCGGGCATGAGCTGCAGTGCTGCTACTAGATTCTCGTTGAGCTCGATGCCTTTTCTTCTGGCCTCATTTTGGAGGATCCGTACGTAGGACGAGCCGCCTGCAGACAAAGCAAAAGGCAAACTTGCATGGATTGGGTTTTCGGAACAGAGTGTCAGGACGGGCCACTCGGATGGCGTACGAATGTCGCCAAGACGAATCGGATCAGCCACGGCCGGCGATGCATCAGGGTTACGCTCGTCTGGTTCGTATTCTTGGTAAGCCTCGACCTGGAGCGAGTGGATGTGCAGAGGTGGCCCAAGTTGGTTGCGAAGTGTGGCGCGGGCATAGAGCTGAGGCTGTGGAGAGAGGGCGGGATCTTCGGGCGGGATGAGTGATGCTCCGTCTAGCAGCTTGGAGTTGATGCCGAGAGCAGGAAGAAGTGCTGAGATGCGAACTCCAGTGAAAAGAGTGGCCACCCATGGAACCTTGGAAGAAGACTTGGATCCAACGACGTTGACCGAGACGGAACGGTTTTCGAGGAGATATCGGATAAGTGTGAGACCTGCAGTACGAGCTTGATCACCTGGACTGGCTACCAAAACATTGCCGCGAATGTCGAGGCCAGTAGAACCGGGCTTGAGAGTGAGGTCGGGCAGTATGACCTCTCCGATGAAAGCATTTTGATCACCTTGTTTGGTTCGAAGCTCGTCGATGTCGGTCTGCAGTCGAAGTCGGATGTCACCGAGTTGGGCTGTGATCTGAGCTGGGTTTAAAAGCTCGACTTGGGCTTGGAAAGAGATGCCCGACTCGGGATTGCCGCCTACCAGCTTGAAACCTTGGATCGAGCTGCGCTGCGAGGAGGACTGCGATGCAGCCGCTGATGATGGTGGCGGACCGAACGAGAGGACGCCGCCAAGATGATTGAGACCCTGCAAGACAATAGTCTTTTCAAGTGTTATGCGCTTGAAAGACATGCCATAGGCTTTGACCTCGGTGCTGTGTGAGCCGACTTTGAGGATGACATCGCCATTGGCCGATAACAAGGTACGAAAGAGAGCATCCAGGCCATTATGCGCTGTGGATGAGCTGGTAGCTGACGCGGTAAGGCGGCCATCAACGGTAAGGCCATTGGTTCTGGTGGCGTTTCGAATCTTTATGGGTGGAAGCTTGATGTTGCCAATGCTTCGGGTATCTGTAGGCTTGAGGAAGAGGTCGATGCCATCGGGAAAGGAAATCTTGGCTTTTGCTGGCCCTGTCTTGCCGATACGGATATGGAGAGTGATGTGACAACCGTCAGGAGTGAGATCACCCACTGCGATGGAGTCGACCGTAATGGAGGCCCTGGAGACAATCTGATCGACGGCTTGCTTGGCAATGTCAAGCGAGAAGGTGCTACGTCTCTTGGCAGCAGAGCCATTGAGACCTTGGGAGAAGGCGCTATCTGTACTTGTCTGTGCGTTAAGATCAAGACCTATCGGCGGAGAGGTTGAAGTGCCGGATGGAGACGTCTGCGCTCGATCTGATGCGTCCATGCTGTCAGGAGATGCGGAAGCGGAAACAGATGCATCTCGATCTGTTGCGCCACTGGTGCTACTGCTGGGTTCGGAAACGAGTGGAGAAACGGTGTTCGAGCTTGTGGCTTTGGACGACCTGCTCTTTGATGGCGTTCGTGTGAATGGCTTGCGTAGCTTCTTGAATACGGACGGCATGATGGGTAGAGGAGCCGTTTGTCAACGGGCTTGTGGGTTGCAACTGTGTAAGCAAGAGCTTTCGAGAAGAATGACGCCACGAGAGGACCGTACGGCGCCTGGGGTATGTGCCGGGTATCGATATCGAAATTTCGATCCGCCGAATGCAGCTTCTGGCGAAGAGCTTCGAGCACTGCAATCGAAAATAGTGGTTAGAGAGGAAGGATGGATGCTGAGCAATGTGCAGATGATACCTGTGAATGCAGTTGGATGTGTTGCTCCTCCTCCACACGTCGCAATTTGCAAGAGCCGACTCAAATTGGCGAGTGACGCCCAGATGAGAAGAACAAGAAGCGGATCGACGCGCATTCCTCTCTTTCAAATCCCACCCAGGAATCGCCTGAATGCAGCAAAAGGATGGACCCTTTCCTCTCGGTCCTCGCGTGAAAGTCTATCGAGCGGGTCACACCTTAGTCAAGCGCTGTGTGGACCCTTTCACTTCTTGGCCTGCTCTTCCACTCGCGAGCAGATCACAAACCTTCACCATGCGGACCTTTCAAGCTCGGTCGTTCTCATCTCAATGGGTCTTTTCCCTACTTTATGCATCAACCAGATAAACTAGCTGTGTCTTGGATGTTGGGGGCCTAAGCATTACCTGGACTGCTTTACCTAGACAGACTTCTGCCATAACCTGGACATCAAGCTCGCTATCAGCTTCAACCGCCACATAGCACGTGCCTGTCTTCACGAGGCAGCAACCCGACCCCCTCGTGACTCAGTCATACGGTCTTCCAACCAACTGCCAACCGTCAAGCTTGGCTCCGACAATGGAGTTGACCCCATGACTGCTTTGCGGTTGCTGACGCCTCTTGAGCCGAACAAGCATCAGTGCCACATGAAGTTGAATACAATCTTCAACTTGTGAATTTGTCGTGCCTCCCAAGAGACTTCTTTCCGCAATCGTACTTCCCCACATTGATCATGAATTTCTTGGTCAGCCTGAATTCTATTGTTTGAGTTTCAAGGGAGCAGCTGGACTCGGAGGCAATCTGGGCTGCGTCTTGACCAGGCTATCATATTAGCACTTCGGGGTTTTGTGTGAGTGGAGTGGCTAAGAACTTGCTCTACAATAGACAACCTAGGAGTTGGAGTTGACCTCTTAGTATTGGACAAGGGAGTTCTCTGTGAGATGTGTCTCCCTTTGGTCATATTATATACATGTGTGTAAAGCTATGATTATATGTGGTCTTCCCATGTGCATCTCTTACTTCCAGTGGAGAACTACTGTCTCTTCTCCTGGGTGAGTCATATCGTTCTCCACTGGAAGTTCAGCAGAGCTCAATCTACCATTCGGTCCCATGTGATTGAACAGGTTAAGAGTCTGTTGGTCATCCTTAACACTTGCCTGCTGTGCAGTATTGCTGCTATTGCCTTCGCCAACTCCGATCTCCATCCTGCCTGCCCTAACATGAGTGCACACACATCCAGTGGCAGGTCTGCATGCAAATCAAGGCTTTGCTGCTGCAATGAGTGTGGCAAGGGTGGTAGAGTCTTCACCTATGGGCAATGGTGATGGCATCAAGCATCATGAAAGTGGCATTTAGTCGAGCATGTCTTGTCCCAAAGCGCAGCTGCTGAAACAACAGCTGCAGAAGGAACATCATCAGCATCAGCACCAGCACACACAGCAACAGCAACAGCAGCAGTAGCAACGACATCAACCTTGTCTGCACACCTGCTGTTTGCTTGCTCTGCTGATGATCTCTTCCAGGATGAGGACCATGACAATGACAATGATGAGAGCAATTTCCTCCCTCCCTTCCCTGACTTGCCTGCTGATGTGCTTCTTTGTGCCAGCAAAGAGGATGAGAATGCCAATGAAGATGATGACAATGCCAATGACATCCAAACCTTTTCAACTGGTGACCACCTTGAAGCCTCTGGATTCTCACAGGCCAGTCATCTTGAAGCAGCTTGCTCATTTCTCACCTTTGAAGATTGGCTCAGCACAGCTCCACAACACATGGAAGAGGGAGACCTCGAAGACCCTCTGCAGCAGCAGCACTGTCAGTTTGTCAGGGCCAACTACCTCTTTGTCATGTACCTCATGACTTTTCATGGCCTCTCCCATGTGATTGCCTTGAATTTCCTCTTGTTCGTTATGCATGTGTTGAGCTGTTTCTGTGCCTTTGCTGTTGATCCTCCTGCTGCTGCTGATACTAGCCAGCCTTCCCAGGAGTTGTTCATCCCTTTGTCTCTATCCTCTGAAAGGATGTTGCCTTCATTGTCAATTGCTGAAGACCAGCATCAGCCACTGCCATCACTGCCATCACTGCCATCACAGTCTTCTGCTCCACCCAACCCTAACTGTTGATGCTCATAACTCCTGCAATGGTTTGATGGAGTCTGGGCATGCAAAGCAGCTTTGATGAGTATCTCATATGCTCTGAATGTGGTGACCTGACACTGTGATCATCAGCATCTTCTCAGGCTCAAAGAATCCAGCACCAGTGCAGTTGCAGAGCCAGCCTTGTCCACAACAACAGCAAGCATCAGTCCAACTCTACTGCCATTGCACATTGGAATTGATCTTTTCAACTGTGCTGATGGACTCAAGTACTACAACACATTGAGGGACTGGGTCAATGTTGTCAAGCAAGCAGCACTACCGACACTTTCCACCTCTCAAGACACTGATGCCAGCAATGCCAACTTTGGTTCCTTTGCCAAGACAACTTCAAGTCAATGTCTCTTCAGCAAGGTGCCAACTGGCTCGGCTTGGCTAGAGGACTGCTGCAGCTCAGGAGAGGCCTGCCAATGTCATTGCCACCATCAACACCATACTCCCTTTGTTGTGGCTGGACTCAACCTCAAGATCACACTCTCTGTTGACTGGTTTGGTCTGCACAAGGGTAAGTTCCATTCATGGCACTCAACAGGTGCAATACTGGTCAGGATTGACAACTTGCTGGCACGACTGATGACCTTTGACCAATGCTGCCTCAGCATCCACCTCATTGGCTTGCTGCCTGGTCCAAAGGAGTCATCAGTGCCCAGACTGCAGAAGTTCTTGAGGCTTTTCATTGACAAGCTAAAGGACTTCAACCATGGCAAGTTGATTTGAATGAGCAGGCATCCCAAAGGTGAGCTGGTCAAGGCACACCTCAATATGGTCATTGCCAACACTCCTGCTTGGGCCAAGATCACCAGATTTGCTCTCAAGTATAAGCTTGGCACAATCTGCACATACTGCCTGCAACAGGGAGAGACCCTTGGCTTGTTTGACAATGAGGAGGAGGCTGGGGAAGATGGCTTTGAGGGCAGCCAACAACGCCACACATGACAGCAACACACAGTGGCTGGCTTCAGACCAGCAGTGATCAACAAGCTTCCATATTTCAATGCTGTTGATTGCTGTCTGCCAGACATTATGCATGCCATACACCTTGGCCTCTGCAAACACTTCTGGCATTGCTTCCTGATTGAAGCCTGCAATGACATTGGGAAGTGTCTGCCCGAGGCACAGTCTGTCATTGTGAATGTGCTATTGCCATCAAACATGTGTGGCCCCAGCAAGCTCATTGGCAACTGTGGCAGTGGCAACCCAACAGCTGAACAGTGGGAGGTACTCTTCAGAGTGATACTTCCATTTGTACTCATGCAATTCTGGAGGACCTCTTTGAGCAGGAATGATGACAGTGAGCTTCTCTTTGCTCCTAAGAAGAACCCTTGTGGTCATCCTCCAAGCTGACCTCACATGCCATCTGCCATGAATGCCCTTAGTGTTGCTGCTGCTGCTGCTGAACTTGACACTGCCAACCCTGCCAACCCTGCCAATACTTTTGCATCCAACACTTCTGCCCAGTGCATGCCAACCACCTCTTTCACCCCTCAACCAAGTCAAGCTTCTCAGTTTGGGACAGATGACTCTCACTTGTCTGTTCCAGCTGACATGGACCTTGACAACAACAACTTTGAGCAACAATGATGTGAGTGAGCTCACTGACTACATCAACAAGTACAACTGTAGTCAGGCTGAGCTCCTTGGTCTGGCGTGGCTGACCTTCAATAGCCACCTGGTCACTCACTTGCCACAGTTCATCCAACGGTTTGGATCACCTCAACAATTCTCTTCACTGCCTTTTGAGCAGTTCAATGGCATTCTCAGCAGTATTCCTACAAGCGGACAAAAAGGAGGTGTTCTGGAAGCAACTATGATGTGCAACACTGCTCAATGTATGGAGGTGCAATGTCTTCTTGCTGAGAGTGAGGAACCATTCTTACACAGCAAGTTGGTGGAGTCCATTGAAGGACACCATCCAACTGACCTGTCTGCAGGCAACACCTACCTTAGCAAGCATACCATGGATGACTGTATGCATTGCTTGCTTCTTGAGCATCTCAACTGCTGCCACACTTCTTTGTCCGACCCCATCAGCCATGCTATGGCAGCTAGCAACAACAGCAACACTGTTCCCCCAAGAGCAACTTGGTATGTCCCAAGCAGGCAGATAACTTCTGCCAACCATGCTGTTCGCCTTGACAGGCAGGCAAAGTACATCTGTACTGCAACTGTTGACAGAGCACCTGACACTGTCAAGGTTGGTGGTGCTGGGCCCAGCAATTGAGAGAACTGCAGCAATTGCTGGTGCTTGGTGATGTTTGATGGTGTCTTGCATCTGGCAAAGGTGTTGTGGCTGTTCAACAAAAATATCCAACTCTCTGTGACTGAGCTGGACATGGTACCATGATATTTCATGCACATACGGTTGCTGAAAGAGGTGTCATTGGTGGAAGCACTTGGGCAACATCACCCGAGCCTTGAGTTGATCAAGTGAATTGGCATATGCTTGGCCCTTGAGGATGACAATGATAACAATCCAGATGAGGTCATGGTGGAGCTGCATGACTACATGAAGCAGCTCACCATTGTACCCTTCATTGGTTATCATCACCATTGTCTTCTGGGGCTCAAGATTATCCATTGACAAAACAGCTGCCACTCCATCAGTCCTCTGCATCCTCGCAGTGCTGCTCCATGTTTTGACAGCTCCTACATTGCACAGCCTCTCCACTCACAATCTTCTGTTCCACTGTGGCATCATCCTCCTTTCCACTGCAGCCTTGGCTCTCAACTCCATAACCCGCTCCCACTCACAAGACCGCTCTCCTTCTGCTACAGCTCTCCGCACCCTCAGTGCTGACAACATATTTATCAAACAACACTGTCCACACCCTGCATCTGCCCTTCCTCCAACAATGAACTGCCATCATGTGGTTCTTCACTCTTGTGTCAACACTCCACACCTTCAGTCACCATTGGGCTGCCCCTGCTGCCCCTCCAGACCTTGAGACTGGCAACATCAAGCCCTTGTCCTTGCAGATGTTGCTCAGCTTCACTTATCAAGGCTATGGTGGTCCAGCTTGGACTCAATAACTTCTCCTGGACATGCAGCCTTGCTGTCCTCATGCTGGTGGCACAATACGAGTTCTTGCAGGACTTAGTGTGAATGTTCCCCCACTTCTTTGCTTCCGCTTGATCCTCTAGTGGTCTCCCGCACACACCACACTCCTCCAATATCAACAGCAAGGACAGCATGGATGTGGGACCCTGCTTAGCCATTACATCTCGACTTCCTCTCTTCTCATCTTCTTGTCAGCATCAACACAAGGTGGTGGACACCGCTGTAAGCATATTCGCAATGTTGCACATGTAGTACTCTCTCGGCCACGTAGTGCCTTTCCCACATCCTGCTCACAGTCTTGACGCAATACAAGCGTTAAGTAATCATCATTCACTCCGTCTGTGCGATAGGCATGAAACATGAGGGAACCAGACAACCCTCCTGGATCCAGCGAAACCCTGGATCCGGCGAAACCAGACTGGAACCAGAAGGGTTGTCTGGTTCCTCTATCGAAACCAAGCACAGGAACCAGGGGTGTATCATACATCCCCGGGAACCACAAGGGAAACCAGGAGAGGTACATGGTTACCTCCAGCAGCCAGGGCGGAACCACCCTGCCTGGTTACTCTCTGGTTCCGAGGTATGTGGAGCGTGTTTTTTTACGATATGACTCCACTCACACTAAAACCCCGAAGCGCTAATACAGACGTATTTTTCCTTTTTTTTAGGATATGATTGCAACTCCTAATCGCCGATATTCCAACAAGTTCACGATTTTCCGCTGATGTTTAAATTTCCGTGAAGGTATTACGGCCACGCCTGATCATATTTCACTCAGATTTCAATATAGAATCACAGTCAATTGTCATAATTTATACGAGTGTTGATTTTTCAATGGGACTCTCACATATCGTGCCGCTGAATCCGGTCTGATCTGACAGCTGTATTTTTGCACTTGAGGCCTCCACGCAGTGTCAAGAGCCGTTCTGAGTCATCCATGTCAATCATGAAGCCTGAACTCGCCTATTCGAGATTTCTTTGTCGCACGTGTTTAGACAAATGAGTGATTGGAGGGTCCTTTTGACTGAAAAAAACAAACAAATGAGAAGCACTTGATTTGGCAATGTCATGAAATTTGCAATTTTTTCTGTACGCCAGCAATCGAATCTGACAAAGAATGTTTCAAAAATCATAAACACCTAGTCTTGGCTCTGTTGCGAGCAGGCGATGGTGTTCGAATATCGGCGATTAGGAGTTGCAATCGGCGATCCCGCGTAACGCCGCCGTGACGCGGTCCAACGAATCAGATCAAGGAAAGAACTGTCGGAAGAAGTAGGATAACTACCCGCAGTTACTCATATAATCAGATTGCAATGACTCGAGCACTGACGGCTTTACTGGACTCATGGCAATGCTACAACCATCAGACTGTATAACAAATCATAGATTAACACACATGTATATAAACATGACCAAAGGGAGACGCATCTCATAGAGAACTCCCTTGTCCAATACTAAGAGGTCAACTCCAACTCCTAGGTTATCTGGCAAAGAATGAGCTCTTAGCCACTCCACTCACACTAAACCCCGAAGTGCTAAAAGGTTATGAGCCCAACAAGTGGCCAAGAGCTGGCCTACTCCTCAATGAGGGTAGGACTCCCCCAACAACTCACAAACTCTGAGGATTACTACAAATGGGCATCATCTATGCAGAATGTCCTATCATGCAAAAATGCAAATCTCTGGTTCATCATCAAGGGAAGACTCCTGAAGCCAGTAGAGCAACTAGACAAGAAAGAGCTCAAGGAAGTTATGGAAGGACTCAAGTTCCCTGCAAAGGACTTAGGGGAGTACTACAGAGCCAATGTCGAAGCTCATAGTATCATCCTTAACTCCCTTGGACCTGCTCAACAGGCCATGGTAGACAAGGAGAAATCTGCTCAGAAAGTCTGTGATAAGCTGAAGGAGAACTATGCTCAAAACATCTCCCAGCAGATTGCCTCACTTGAGTTGAAGTTAGCCAACATCTACCAGGGAAACAAAACAATTGATGTATACTCCTACAACATAGAGATGCTCTGTAGGAAGTTGGACCATGTCAGGGCCCCAGTAAGTGGCCTATGCAAACTGCGGGCATTTCTCCAAGGACTAGGACAACAACATGACATATGACAAAAGATCTTCTACTACCACACCTGCCTTTTCTTCAAAAAGGAGGGAGATATAGACAAAGACACAAACAAGAAAGCCCTGGAGGACTATGAAGCCACTGTAGCCACCATCATGGCTGAGGAAAGCAAGCAGAAATCCTTCAGAAGAGGCAAAAGTGCACTCACCTTGCAGGCCCAAGGTCACTCAAACAAGGATGGTAAGTACTGCATGAATTGTGTCAGGGGTTGAGTACTGGACCTCGACCTGAGACTGAGCTGATTAGCAGGGGAATATTCAACTTCGAGTGAGGCTGAAGATTCCATGTGGTGGTGGTTTGATTTCGGCAACCGCATAGCAGATGGATAGCTGAAATCGAAACTGAGCAGCCAAAGCGATGTTTGTTCAATCTCACGTGAGACTGAGAGGCCCATTGATAGAACTTACAAGGTTGGCTAACCCCTGTGGACACTCCATACAGAGGTAGACCGGCACACCAATGAGGGTGACAATGCTGAGATAACCTCTGAGTGTCCTGGGAAGCTGCTCAGTAGGGCTACTGATGGTGATGGGCGAGTTCTCTCCCCTTGCTGATGGATTGGGTATTTGGTACTGGTGGGGGTTCCAGGACTGCAGTGGTGGTTCTGCCTACAGTTGAGGTGCTGTAGTGCCAGTGGAGGTGCTGACAGGGTCACACCGAGACATGTCTTTGCTGGCAGGAATGATGGTAGCTGCAATGTATGTTATTGCAGTGCTGGGACAAATGTGTATGCCAAGCTACTGCAGTAGTGCAATAGATACTACCTAACAAATGTGGAAATGTATAATAGAGTGGATGAGCCCTGCTTGTCCACTTGGGTGGAAGAAATAGCATATATATACATGATGAGCCCTGCTGGCAGAGCTCCCCCTATCCTGCATGTGTCCCCTCTTGGTCCTCGACAACCCCACCACTAGCCTGCCCTACTTCATTCCACAGCTCACCCTACTTCATCTTTGGAGCCTTTAACCATCAGAGGCCTTCTTCCCCATCTCTGACAGTACTGAACCCTCCTGAGGTCTTCAGCCTCTCCATATGACATGGTGCTTGGGCATCATGGCATCATTGGATCTCATGTGCCAAAACTGAGAAACTGTCACCCAGTTTGTTCAGCCTCAATTGAAACTGAGCAATTTACTTTTTGCCCATGCAATCTCAACTGTTGTTTGAAACTGAGAATCCTGGGCAAGGCTTATTCAATTTCAGTTGAGGCTGAGTATTGCCCCACCGACTTCTTAGGTTTTGCCTCACCTGTAGCAGTTGACAGATGTTGACACATGTCAGTTATTGTTGGTCAAGGCACCACAGTCACTCACAACAAGCAACTATTGATGGCAATAGTTGCCAGACACCATGATGGACAAACCCTCAACACTACACCCACAAACACATCACCTCATACATTACCACAATCACCAGTGATTGTGGTTTCCCCTTTGGTGACCCACCAAAGGCTGACAGCAACACAGGATTCCTGGTGCAGCGGGGTAACTATAAGTGGTGATTACTGTTTCCCCACCAATGACACACCGAGGTGACATGGGCCTCTAAGCATAGTGGGGTAACTATGAGCAGACAACCTACTTCCGAGAGGAACACAATAGTGAAAGTGTGGTGACACTGTTGATACATGAACTATCACTGACAATTATGGAGAGACAGCAGCAGTTCATAGGGAGATGTTAGCAACATGGCATGGGTAGTCACAGGGATACATGAGACTTCGGATGGGAAACCTTGAGTATGAATCATACACTCTGGTATATGAAGGACCACCATGTTAAGGGTCAGTCCAATGCCCAAGACTGATGGAGAACATGTATATAAGTCAACACTATCTCTGTACCTACCTATTGCACACTATCAAATCAACTAATTATCTCTCTTTACGTATAGTACAACAATCAACAGCAATTGTTGTCAATCCATCCATATTCCTTTACAGATGACAGTGATCTGTCACTATCACCAATTGTCTCACCTGCACCAACCTTCAACTCCAAACAAGATCAAGCTAAGTCATCAGTGACTTTGCCAGATGCAATCTTCTTAAGGGGATACACTGACCAGTCGACAAGTAACTGCTATTGTCACCACTGCTACTAGGCTGCAGGTATAATAACTGTGAGGCAGTCTGCAGCAATAGTTCAATACTAGACAATTGACTTGCAGTCATCAACAGTGATAATTGCATATCGACATTGTCTAACACACACCTGTCAATCAACACAAAGAGGATTGGCAATTAATAGTTCCTGATCACCCAGCAAAGTCAGTGAATCACCTTTTCCAATATGTTCTGAGTCGATTCTGTGCCTCTGTCATTGAGCCTCAAGCAACTTCATCTGCTTCTGTCGCTCCTGTCACTTACCCTACCAAAGCAATGGGTGTCTCTTCATCATCGTCGATGTTGTCACAGCCTGCGCCTTTGCCACCACCTCCTCTTGCAATGCTTATCACTCCTGCATTGGTGCGACAGAGGCTTGGTGTACAGAGCGACTTCGATCAGTATCTTGTGTGCACAGATTGCAGAGAGCTGACTCTGTGGGATGGGTCTGCCTCTTCTCATGCCCAACAGATCCATTGTGCTTGTGGCGCCAAGCTGCTCAATGATGTCCATAACCATCCCAAACTTTTCTATTGCCATCACATGCTGCAGTCCATACTCAGCAGTGTACTGATGGATAAAAAGTATTATCAAACATTGAACAACTGGGTAGATGTTGCCAAGCAAGCTTCTCACACCATTCCAATCTCTGCTGTCCCCACAGCCAGCCTTTGCCAAGATGATCACTGCAGCAGGTCATCAACTACCAATGCCAAGACTGTTGATCATCAACATCTCTACAGCAAAGTGCCAACTGGGCCAGCATAGCTGGAGGATTGTGACAGCAGCGCAGAGGACTGTTGATGTTGCTGCCATTCTGAACATGCTCCCTTTGTTGCAGCTGGCCTCAACCTCAAAGTCACACTCTCTGTTGACTGGTTTGGTCCACACAAGGGTAAGTTTCACAGATGACATTCGATGGGAGCAATACTCTTGAGGATTGACAACCTGCCAGCTCGACTGACAACCCATGATTGGCACTGCCTTGGGATCCACCTTGTTGGCCTGCTGCCCAGTCCCAAGGAGACATTGGTCTTGCAGCTGCAAAAGTTCTTGAAGCTCCTTGTTGACAAGCTGAAAGACTTTGACAGTACTGGCAAGGTCATCAAGACCTCTGGACATCCTGAAGGCAAGCTTGTCAAGGCTCGACTCAATATGGTTGTTGCCGACACTCCTGCTCAGGCAAAGGTCGCTGGATTTGCCCTGAAGTACAGGCAGGGAATGATCTGTGCATACTGCCCAAAGCAAGGAGATAAGTGTCACCAAAGTGAGTTCTATTTGAGTTGGAGGTTAATCAACCGTTAAGCTCACTTCAGCAGGTATCAGAGGGTAACTCGGTAATATCCCCGATCTCATGCTGGGTGTAAGTTAGTGGTGGGTAAGTGTCCATATCAAACTACACTGTCGCTGGCAACACAGCCTGCAGCTGCAATGGTCGCTACACACAGGCAAGCAGCAGTAGGCGCTTGTCACGATCAAGAGAATGTTGGTGAGGCTGCAGGGCAGCCGGTTCACCATACCGTGGGTTGGTCATTGTTAGGTAATCTTGCTCAGGCCTCTCAGGCACACGCAGGTTGTGGGCGAGGGGACCAAGATATATATATACACACACTCACTAGTCATGAGTGGTGGGCAAAGCTCATCCACTCTATACATAACTTACTCTACACAACATACAATATATACATAACTAATGTTACCAGCAACTGTCTCTTAGTATTCAGTCATTCAGTCTCTTGGTAGCAATCGATCCCCTTGCTACTCGACATTGTGTGCCTCTGTTCAAGTCGGAGAACCATGTGACTACACTGTCAGTATTGCCTCTGTTCGAGTCGGAGCTTGTGACACATCGTACTTGCATCCTTGCAGTACATTGACCATTGACTTCGTCCCCAGGAGTCACCACAACACCAGCAACTAGGAGACACTATCCTAGCCACTCACGCACCGCAGTCAATAAGAATGCTCTCGACATGGTGGCATCCTGCGTGACCAAGAGAATGTGCCGCACTACCTCTGGATGGAGCGTTCAAGGGGTTTGTCGATATCGAGGTTAACAGGTGCTTAACGTCCATCTTGGATACAGTTGACCATAACTTTCCATTAAAGCCTAATTCGACCAAAACAGAGGATAAGACAGTTTTAACCTCCAAGTCAACCCTCAACCGATATCGGGCATGCCACCCCTAACAATAAGCTTGGCCTGACAGATGAGGATGAGAATGAGGAGGATGACAGCTTTGTTGGCAGTCAGCCACATAGGGTTCAATGATGTACAGCAGCAGGCTTTCGACTGGCAGCTATCAACAGGCTCGGGTATTTCAATGCCATTGATAGCTGTCCACCTGACATGATGCATGCCATCCATCTTGGCCTGTGCAAATGTTTCTGGCATCGTTTTCTCATTGAATCATGCAAAGAAATTGGGGGTTGCCTGTCAGAAGCCCAGTCTGTCATCGCCAATGCTCTGCTACCCTCAAATGTCCAAGGTCCAAACCAGCTGATTGGCAGCAAGAGCAGTGGGAATCCCACAGCAGAACAGTGGGAGGTTCTCTTCAGAGTACTGCTGCCCTTTGTACTCATGCAGCTCTGGAGCGAATCTCTTAGTGGCACAGATGACAATGAGCTCGAATTTGGTCCTGCCAAGCCTGGAGGTCCTCATTGGGCATTGTCAGCACTGCATCCTGGGTCTCAGCCTGCTACCACCCACACCACTACTGCCACCACTGTCGAATCACAAGTTAATCACATTGACCACCAGCCTCCTTCTGGTGCTGACATTGAGGTCAATCTTGATGCTGATGCTGATCCAAAAGATGCTTCTGTGAGGGCTGGTACCACTGCTGGCAAATGTCGCTACCTTTATGGACCCAAGCAAGTTCGCAGTATCTTCCAATCTGCAATGCTACTCTGCAGCATTGTCGAGCTTGTCAGTGGTGACATGACCAGTGCCAAAGTGGACAAGCTGGCCAACTACATTGACCAGTACAACCATAGTCAGGCCAAGCTGTTGGGACTGGCATGGCTGACCTTTAACAACCACAATGTCAGCCACCTCTCCCACTTCATCAAGTGCTTTGGCATCCCTCAGAACTTCTTGTTGTTGCCTTTTGAGCACTACAATGGCCTCATGGGTACCATCCCAACAAGTGATCACAAAGGTGGCATGTTAGAGGTGACAATCATGCACAATGCTGTGCAGAGGCTTGAACTGCAATGGTTATTGGCAAAGAGTGATGTTCCCTTCTTTGAGACTAGGCTCCTTCAGTCAATCAAGGGCTATAACCCCTCTGACTTGTCTACCTTAGACACTCATCTGAAGAAGAAGCAGCTTGACAATACCACATTTGGTCTACTCTTGGACCATCTTAATCACTGTGTCACTGCCTCTGTCATCCCAAGCTCTGCCATGGACACCAATGGCAATGACCAATCTCAGGTGGGCAATGCTTCTGCTACCCTACCCCATTTCACACCATACTGGGACACAAGGGCTTCAAGCAATGTTGCATGCCTCGACACATGAGCAGACTTCATATGCATGGCCACTATGGACAGAGCACCTAATGCTGTCAAGGTCAGCGGTGTTGGTCAAGGTGGTTGTGACAATCGACACAACTGCTGGTGTCTCATGATGGTGCATGGCATGCTGTGGGCAGCAAAGATCCTATGGATCTTCAAGAAGGCTATATGGCTGTCCTCGACTGCATTGGATGTGGTATCACAGTTGTTCATGCATGTACAACTGCTGCCTGAGGTGTCATTAGAGGTACTTGGTCCCCAACATCCCTGTTGACTGCTCCTTGATGGCATGGGCATTTGTCTGGCCATTGACAATGGTGGAGAGTATGGTGTGGAGGTTGTGGTCAACTTGGACAGCTTCAGGTGTCAGCTTGTGGTCATACCTCTGAACCTTAATGGTCAGAAGCTGCTTGGATTAAAGAGTCTGGCTTGAATGCTGGACTCGATGGTTAGATGATATGTGCATGATGACATGGAACTTTAACCTTCCTCACTATCTGTCTCTGTTCAGAAGAGATTCATGATGATGTCTGTCTCCATTTGGAAGAGGTTTGTGATGACATTGAGTTAAGGTTCTGCACTGTCTTGTGCACTATCGTCCTTACCATCTTCCACACTAGCTTCATTCTCCTCTTCCACACTCTCTTCACCATCTTCCACATGCTCAGCTTCGCTCTCCTTGACATATATAGACTTGACTTCAGCAACATCAATGTTGCCTTCCATCACTTCAGCTCTTGACTGTCCGCCAATCTTAGCTGCTGCTCTACCCGACACACACCACACTCTGCATACATCAGTCTGTCACAAACATAATATCTCTCTCCACCCTCACTATTCTCATTGGAACCTTTGTCATTCAGCAAGCCATCCTGCTCTGGAATGACCTCATATTCGACATCGACTTCTATCTGCTCACATTGAGCATGATGCACAGACCTTCCTGCTGTGGGCTCACCCTTGCTATCTACCCAGCAACCCAGCCTCCTCCTGGGGTCTACGAGCTCTTCAGTCATCCCTTCTGGGGCTCAAACCAGGTCTCTGTAGTTGTACTTCATCACTTCGAGCCCTGAGCATGTCGATTGTGCCATGATCAGAAGCTAGACATCCACAATACCCCCAGTAAGTACATCTCTCTTGGCTGTGGTTATCATTGCAACACCTCTGACCTCTTGCTCTTCACAATACTGTCTGTACAGTCCTCTCAAGCTGCATGTCTCACTTCAGACACAGGCCTCTCATATGTTGTGTCTCACTTTGTTGCTGTAAGTACAAGCAAGCATTAACTGCATCATCATGACATTACTGACCTTGCGCTTTGATTCTATGATTGCCTGCAACAACAAACAACATCAGTCTCAAGTAATAGAAAGATTTTGTTGATGTACATCACAATTGTGCTGTGTGATCAAGAGATACAACATTGTCATTGATGGGAAAAATATGTCCATGTAGCACCACCTGCCAAAGCCAGCACCCAGGGTGGCTACACTGAGGAGCCAGCAAAGTAGCCACCAAGGTGGCTTCGGGGGTGGCTACATGGACATATTTTTCCTTTTTTTAGGATATGAATGCTGATATGTTGGAATATTGGTGATTAGGAGCTGCAATTGGCAATCCTGCATAATGCCGTTGTAATGTGGTTCAACAAATCATATCAAGGAAAGAACTGTTGGAAGAACTAGGATAACTGCCTGCAGTGCTCATCCAATTAGAGTGGAACAACTCAAGCACTGACAGCTTTATTCAACTCCTAGTGGTGCTACAGCCAATCAGACTGCAAGGACAGAACAGAGGAAACCATGGAGAATGATATGACTCACCCAGGAGAAGAGACAGTAGTTCTCCACTGGAAGTAAGAGACGCACATGGGAAGACCATATAGAATCATAGTTTTACACACATGTATATAATATGACCAAAGGGAGACACATCTCACAGAGAACTCCCTTGTCCAATACTAAGAGGTCAACTCCAACTCCTAGGTTGTCTATCACAGAGCAAGTTCTTAGCCACTCCACTCACACAAAACCCCAAAGTGCTAATAGAGGAAAATGCGAACGAAGCATGGCTTCGATTGTACAAAGTTGTCATTTTTTTATTTTATTTTTATTTTTATTTATTTATTTATTTTTCACTGAGACATATGATTCTTGCTACAAAACATCCCAGTTGTGGCAAATGGAAAAACAAAAGAAGCATGCCTATCAATTACTCGGTCAGTAAGGCTCAGTCTTGTGAGAGGAGCTCATGATGGTGGCTGAGCCTTTGGCTCCAGTCAGAACACCATCTCACTAAATGGACCAACTGAGAAAGTTGCCCCAGACAGGAACAAGTGACTGTGATTGTGCTGTCCAATCTGAGAGTCTGAACACGGCATCATACATTGAATGCCATCTCAGAGTTCACAAAGAGCAGAGAGTATCCTTCCACTGAGCATCAATCAAACAGACAAGAGCTTGGCTATGTTGACTGGTATTGCTAGGTGGAGCTCCACCTGGTGGACATGAGCATCAAGATGCATTTACTACACTGCTGGTCTATGTTAATGTAGTTACAGTAGTACCAATGCATAAGTAGTACTGACACATAAGTAGTACCGATGCACCTGTAATTTTGAAATGAGGCACTACAGCAGTGTGAACTGAAAAAGCTGGATCACTTCTGGAGTGTGTTGATAGTCTCTGTCACAGTCAATCACTCCAAGAGATTATGTAGCCTAGAGAGGCCACAGTGGAGATCATGTGCCCTTGCTATTGCTCCCCAGCTCTGCTTGCAAGAAGCTGAGCTGTTGTAACTCAAAGTTGAGGCCAATTTCCAAGGCACTTTGCCAGTGTAGCTGTCTTTTTGCATCTCAAAGCTGAGAAGTCCATTTCATGTTGCTGTTTGCTGCTTGAGCAGATCCCACTGCAGTGTTTCTGTCAACAATAAGAAGGGTGTGTGTCAATATGTTGCTTGTTGTGATCAGTGAGGGTGAAAACAAGCATAAAAGATACTGGTCCCACAGTTGCAAAATTTCGATTTTTCCAGGTTTTGTTGCTATCACTGGTGGTGACAAACCATATTCTGTGCCCAGCCCTTTCTCCACCTGGATCACTTCAAGGACAAGAGATCTTACTACCTGTGCAGTCACAGCATGCAATCTACTTCTCGAAGGAGGCTCACCCAGAAAGTGGCAACACTGCCCGAGTGCCTGAGTTTTGAGGCTATACATCACTGCACAGCAACTCTGCAACTAGGACAAAGTACTTGCCATCTTTTGTGATGTTCATGGAGTAGTCTCAGCCATCAACACCATGGACAGTTCATAAGCATGGACAACACCATCATTCAGAAGCAGCACCATCACAAAGACACAAAGTGTTCTGGCAAAAACACTGATATTTCGCCTCAGCCTCAAAATCACAGGTCGTCGGTACTACTGATGCGTCGGTACTACTGTAACTACGTTAATGCAAGTTGGCTCCGATACAGAGAACGCCCATCGCTTGCCTGAGAGGCAGGGTCGTTACAGAGGACGTCTTGAAGCGCGGGAGCTCACAGTTTGAACTGGAAGAGCATGTCAGACCTTCGATGTCACCTGCCATACGTCTTCACACAGAACAGGACTTCGCACAAACATCACAAAAGCACAGCTTAGTCGTAATCGGCGCAGTCAGAGTCGTTAGCAAAAGTTGATTGTATTCATTCCTCTTCCTGCATCGCCATCTCCCCGACCTCGACAAGTGAAATATCCAGATAAACAACTCGCTTCGTCTCCTCGTCCGTCACTGCGACAGTCTGCTTACTGGTATTTACAGCCAATTTGCCCGCCTGAAACCCTTTCTCGAACTCTGTTGCTCTCGAGGGCAACACTTTGATTGCTGCTTCTTCAGGTTCATTGCTGAAGCGTAGATCCTCGAGGTCGAAGGCTAGCAGTACGCTGGTTGAAGTCGAGGGGAGATGGGCGAGGACAAGCAGTTCAGCGTCGCCGTAGAAGCCGAGATCGAGGATGATCAGGTCGTCGTCGGTCGGGACGGTGAAATGGGTCGATTCGACAAAATGGACACGATGGCGCAGGGCTAGGATAGAGGCGACGGATGCTGGGCTGTCGGATGCGGGTTGCAGCAAATAAGCGGCGAGTAGCAATTCTCCGGAGAGGTGGGACACCGCGCTGATGCGATTCATAGAGTCTTGCAGATCCCAGTACGAAGAAAGAGAAAGTGCAGGAGCTGCTTCCCTGATCAGCCTGCTTCCACCCATTGCTGGTCTTACGGATACCGTGCCTCTATCTGTTCTGGCCCTTGACAGCTCGCCATCGAGCAGATGCGTGAGCTGTTCCCCCAGCATCTCCACCGCTTTGTTGATGGTCGGTATGATCGCCAATCTGCGCTCCTCCTTTTCTGCCTTGACCGGCTTGTTTCGATCATTAACAGCAGACGGCGTCGCCAAGAATGTTCTCGCTTCCTGCAATGCTTGACTGAGCGAGCTCGCCTTCTTCGTCTTCTCTAGCACAGCTCGCAGCGCCTCGCTGGGATTGCTGTCCGCCATCCTCGCCGTGATCTCTTCGTTCTCGAACCCTCTATCGATGTAGTTGGCCACAAAGTGCACATCGTACGTGATGGGCAGCCTTGGTTCGTCCTGATCCTGCTTAATCCTCTCTTGTCTCTCCCTCTCGGTCCTACACCACCGATAGAACTCTTGCGAGATGAGTGCTTCCAGATCGACTTCCTTTGCCAGACTCAGCGTTGAATCTAACGCAGCTTGCAACACGCGCATTACTTCACGCAGCGCTCTGTCTTCTGCACCGAAGAAGCGTACCTGTCCGAACAACCCCGTCAAACAAACAATGCTTCGTTCCAACGCAGGCCGCAAGCTCTCGGAGAGTAATTTTTTCATCGCATACATTGCGGTATGCGATTGCTGCTCCAACCTAGCCAATACACCTTCTGTCAAGTTGCCGAGCAAGAACTGCTCGGCAGCTGGGCCAGCTCGGCCGGTGAGAAGTACATTGATTAGCTCGTATTTCATGTCTCCGCCGAACTTGGAGCTGAGATCGTCGATGTTTTTAGTCCATTCTGTCGTGACTTTTTGGACAAATTCCTTCTGACAGACCTGTTGGAGGGCGGAGGCGGTATCAAGTGCGTAGCCAAGGTAGAAGCGGAGGAGATGACTGGCTCGACTGACGGCAGAGATTCGGTGCCGTATGCTAGATGGTCCATAGCGGCTTGTGACTGCTAAGGGTAGTGATTGCTGGTTTGAGGAGATGGCAGAGTCGGCGCTCGCTGTGAGGGAGCTGAGCTGCGTCATGTCGTGAGAGAGGGAGAGGACACATGAAGCACTCGACTTATCGTCTGGTCCTTTGCCGGATCCAATTGGCAGTTGCAGCGATCCGATATTAGCCTGTCCGTCCAGAACGAACGTTGCTTGTGCACTCGCAGCATTTGCTACAAGCACAACTGTCTCTGGCGCCAATGGAAGGGCACTATCATCGTCCAGAGTAAGACTCTCATCGCCTCCTTCTACCAGACCAATGTCTGCGTTTGCCTTTGCTAGATGCGGCAATTTTGCCAACGCACCTCTACCTTGCAATGCGAGATGCGAAGGATACTGAAAGCTTGGCGGGGGCTTTTGACCGCTCATCTGCATCATTCTAAGCTGGTGTGGCATGAGGTTGCCCGTGCCGCCTGCCGATGCGAAGGTATCCGCGGAGGGCAGAGCCGGAAGAGGCGATAGCTTGGTCAAAAGAGCTTCACTGCTGCCATCAACAGCATCGTTGGAGATCGCAAAGTCGATGTCCAGCCATTGCAGAGTCATGGAATCCAGGAAATGGTCAACGCTGGGTTCCTTTGTTTGTGGGGGTATTTCGACGGTAGAGAGCAGGCGACCATCTTGTACCGAGTAGGTCCTGAGCAGTGTGCTGGTACGAGACGTTGCTGATGAGGAAGAGGTGACAGGCGACCTTCGAACGCTCGCTAGAACGCCGACGCGGTCACCTTTGGGGCTCCAGGCGAGATCGTGAAGATGGACATCCTCGTGTTCTTGCTGAGACGAACCAGCTGCACTTGGAGGCAGATCCATCACCTTGTCAAAGCTGAGCGGTACAGACCAGACGATACTACTGTCATCCCCCATCCTCCACAGCACAAGATGGATTTGCGGTCCGCGTTTAGGTTCGGGCACACCTTGACCAGTGGCAGCTTGTGCACCACGCTGACGAGCGGCGAGCATGCGTTGGACGAGGGCAAATTGCGCAGCAGACATGCCTGGAGGCTTTGCAGCAGCCGCGCCACCAGTTGATGAGGCAGCATCTTTGACAATGAGAAGGACGAGATCCATGCGAGGATTGGTGGATGTTCGTAGCAAGGTGGAAGGTTTGTCGAGAGGTTGGTCAGCCAAGACGGGAAACATGCCGAGCTGGCTGCCGTCGCCGACGACTGAGCCGTCAGACAGGGAGATTGGCATGCTGGCAGAGAAAGTGAAGGTTGCTACCTCATGGTGTTGGCGGAAGAAGAACGTAGCGGTAGGACAAGTTAGGTTGGTAGTGTTGTTCTTTTTGGCAATACAAAGCGGACTGTGCATTTCTCACTTTTCGAGGCGCGTTAAGCGCGTCTGTCGTATCGCGTGGCCTTCCGACTAGCCGCAAAGGAAGGCGAGTTCTTCTTCACGCTCATGTAGGAACCACTCTCGTTGCTCTGTGGCAGCCGTCTCGTTCAGCACGTGCTTTCATCACAGTCAAAATCCAATGCGAAGCCAAACTATGTATTGCGGATGTCATAAAGTGCGATCCTTGAGTTTACTTGATCTTCTCAAGCATCTCAGGAACGGCCTCGTACAAGTCAGCAACAAGACCAAGGTCAGCGACCTGGAAGATAGGAGCGTCGGCATCCTTGTTAATAGCGACGATGGTCTTGCTGTCCTTCATACCGGCCAAGTGCTGAATGGCGCCCGAGATACCAACAGCGACGTAGAGCTCGGGAGCGATGATCTTACCGGTCTGACCGACCTGAAGGGCATTGTCAGCGTAACCGGCGTCAACAGCTGCACGGGAAGCACCAACAGCAGCGTTGAGCTGATCAGCGAGAGGCTCGATGTACTTTACAAAGTTGTCAGCCGACTTGAGCGCACGACCACCGGAAACGACACGAGAGGCAGTGGCAAGATCGGGTCGAGACGACTCGGAAACCTTCTCCTCAATGAAATCGGTCAAGGACTCGACACCGTCGGGCTTGACCTCCTCGGTGGTAGCAGATCCACCCTCCTGTGCAGCAGCGTCGAAAGCGGTGCCTCGAACAGTGAAGACCTTGACCTTGTCAGTGGACTTGAGTGTGGCGATGGCGTTACCGGCATAGATGGGGCGGACGAAAGTGTCCTCGTCCTCAAGGCCAATGATGTCGGAGACCTGGGACGAATCGAGAAGAGCAGCAGCACGGGGGAAGATGTCACGACCAACAGCAGTGTGTCCTGTGCAGACGTGGGTGTATGAGTTGGACTCGACAATCTTCTTGATCAAGGGAGCAAGAGGCTCGGAGAGGTTGTTGGCAAAGTCGGCGTGCTTGGCAAAGAGGACCTTCTTAAGACCAGGGAGCCTTTCAAAGAGCAAAGCCAGGATGCGAATGAATGGTATGAAAGACGGGGTCAGCAACAACTCTTTGAAGAGGCGGCACCTTAAAAATGCGGGGTAAGCGTTGTATACTCACTTGGCAGCCTTCTCAGCAACCTCGCTGGCCTCAGACTCGCCGCCAACGACGAGGGCATCGATATCGCCGCCGAGCTTCTGAGCAGCAGTGAGAGCAGAAAGGGTAGCGGGGTTGAAAGTGCCCTTCTTGTGTTCGAGGAAGACGAGGGTGCTGGCAAGGTCGACACGGGAAGTAGCAAAGCCTCGACAGAGAGGCAACGCGGTTCGCACGCTGGTGTTGGCGGTGCGCAATGCAACGCGAGGAAGCATAGCCGTTGCGATCATGGTGACAAGAGGGGTGTGATGTGGTTTGGCTGTGTAGGGTTGATCGAAGATGATGGTATGACAGCAATGGGTGTTAGCGATGGATGCGCGCCAATATTAGCCGGATCACTTCGGGGAGTGTCGCACAAGCAAACAGAATCGCAGCTTTCAACAGCTCTGATTTCCCCCCTCAGCCGACGTCTCCACACCCGAAAGTGCGCGCAAGTCAGTATTACTTAATTCGATGTTGCTGCATTCAGCTGTAGGTCTAACAGCTCTCTGCTCAATTCCGACTCCCGGTTGTTCGTGCATAAATGACGGCATGACGTGAGGCAAAAGTGCCTGCAAAGTGTGGAGGTGTTAATGCACCGCTGCTGCTGCTCCAAGACCCTGACTGATCATGTCGAGAGCTCACTTACACTCTTTGACCACCGTCGTATCTTGTTGAGACCACACTCGCACTCCTTTCGTAAGAAGAGCTTCAGGATCCATCTCTGGCAGCCGCAACACATGCAAAAAAGGCATGTCAGTGCGTCAAGCATTCTGCTCATTCCATCAGGCCGCTCCTCGAATTACCAATCCCTATCTCCAAGTACGCTACGCACCATCTCTACTGCTGAACAACGTCATGCCCAAACGAGCAGCTTCCTCTTCATCCACCACTACCGTCTTGCCGAAAAAGCGCACAAAAGCAGGGTCATCCAGCACCACCAAATCGAGACGACCCCCTTCTCCTGTAACGACTTGCTCTTCATCATCAGCGCCGATCCAAGTCGCCCGTCTAACGCCCGCACATCCAGAATGGCCAGCACCACCATCCCGTATGCAAGAGGCCACCTCTTTCCTCCGCAGCCTTGCCTCAGCCCCATCATCCGAGCGTATCCTCCTAGTCCCCGACAAAGACGCCGACGGCCTCTGTTCAGGCGTTATCATGTACCGCACTCTCATCCACGCTCTTGGCATCTCTCCCGACCGCATCGACATTCACCTTATGACCAAAGGCAGCAACCCTTCTACTGATGCTCAACGCGAAGCCATGACGGCATATGGTGCAAGATGGATTATTGTCCTCGATCAAGGTTCTCGCAATGGGCCTGCTCTTGTCCCCGGCGCGGAACACGGTTGGAAGTCAGAGAGAGAAGATGCGGTGCGAACAATGGTAGTAGATCACCACTGGCTAGCAGAAGCAAGTCCCGGACCGGAAGGCTGCCTAATGCTCAATGCTTGCCATCACAAGCCAGTAGCCACTGCGTCTCTCCTGACCTGGGTGCTATGTCGCCCCTTATGGTCGCCAAATGCTCCAGCTTCAGCATCACCAGAAACGCTAATCGACTACGTAGCCGTGCTAGGAACAATGGGAGATCTCAGTGTAAACGTCGACTGGGATCCACCCTTCCCTGATCTCACACCAGAAGTCAAACAATGGACCAAGAAACGTCTCGGTTCAGCCATCGCCCTTCTCAACGCGCCTCGCCGTACACCCGATTTCGACGTTATCACCGCCTGGTCTGCCCTTCTCTCCTCCACTTCTCCCCTCACCATCCTAGATCCTGCAACCAACCCCCACGCTGCTCGACTCTACGAAGCCCGGGATGCAGTTGGAATGGAAACAGAACGCTGTACCCACACCCCACCTAAATTCGCCAAAGATGGCAGAGTAGCTCTACTCCGCATCACATCACCTTACCAAGTCCATCCTTCTATCGCGACTCGTTGGACAGGCGCACTTAAAAGCAAGAACTTACAAGTCGTAATGTGTGCTAATGACGGTTACAATGAGGGACTCGTCAACTTTTCGTGCCGCATTGCACAGGTGGCTAAAAAGAGGGGCGAAGATGTGAATATCATTGATGTGCTCAATAGCTATGCAGATAGAGACGCAGAATGGAAGAAAAAAGTAATGGAAGCAGTGGGAGGCAATGCGTTCAATGGTCATCCTCAGGCAAGTGGTGGGATCTTTCCAACAGAGCATTGGGAAAAGTTTATGGAATTGATCGAGATTGGAGTTCCACCTGATAATTCAGCCAGGGCTAACAGTGGAGGGCA
This sequence comes from Ustilago cynodontis, assembly GCA_928865425.1. NCBI lineage: Eukaryota > Fungi > Basidiomycota > Ustilaginomycetes > Ustilaginales > Ustilaginaceae > Ustilago > Ustilago cynodontis. Next base: position 109,840 of record CAKMXY010000021.1, on the reverse strand, counting down.
GGGGAAGAATAGCAAGCCGGTACAGAAGAACAACTTGTTGGCGATGGGATTCTCTACTTCGCCCAAGAAGAAGCTGGAGCAAGAGAGCAAATCTTAACCCTCTCACTTTTTGCAACTCACCACCACTTTCACACAGCCAGGAGGCAAGGAATGAGAACATGTCTGCAAATTCTGCATTGCATTAGACTTCATCAGTGTCAACAAACTCCCTTGCATCATCAACTGTAACGTCCGATTGCCCCGCCTCATCCTCGTCTTCTGTCACCAACCCGTACTCCAACTTCCCCTTCACCGTTCCCTCCCAAAACTCCTTGTGCTCCGCGAGCAGCTTCTTTTTGAGTCCACGAATGTACGAATTCCAATTGATTGCTTCTTCATACTCCTGACCCACTTTCTTACCGGCTCTGATGCAATCTGCTGCCTTCTCGTACTGCTTTTGCGTCAGCAGGTGGTTGATAGTGGTTTGGAGTAAAAGCATGGCTGATGTAACGTCGTCTTTCTCCACCAACGAGTTGAGATGTTCCACTGGGTCAGCCAATCGCAACGTACGGGAGGAAGGTGTTGGTGGGGCTTGAGAAGCTGGCTCCTGCTTTGTTGTTGCTGCGGTAGGAAGGGAATCGTCTTCGTCCTCGGTAGCGGACTCGTCAGAGTTGAGGATGATTTTTCTCTTCTCACTTGCGCTAGGTGTTGGTTCGACCGGTTCGAAACGTGCAGCTTTTCTTGCCTCACCTTCTGAGCCCGCTGCTGCTGGCTTTCTACGCTCATTATTGTCATCCTGCATAGCGTTAAGTGTCCTCTTTTTGCGATCTGCATTACCCTTCGGTGGGACGTAGGCAATCTTAAATCTCTCCCTGCACTTTTGCGCTGCATCGCTTGCCGCCTTTCTAATCTCGTACGGTGCTTCGAGGTATTTGACCAGCTCTGGATGTGGTCCGGGCAACTCCTTCGCATCTGGATGAATGAACCTATGCCTAACTGCACTCTTCAACCCGTGTATGGCGGGATTGTACGATTCCAACACATCATACCAATCGGCTGGCAACTCCAAGCTGTCAACGAATCCATCCATCGCCTCTTGATCTTGTTGGTCTGGAATGGTGGGACCCTGTCTAATCTCGGTCCCATCTGTTGTAATGATTCGGTCGAGGGGCGGGAAAGGGAACCGCCGCAAATCTTCCCGAAACGGCGCTTTCGAATAGAAGAAATACTCGTTATGCTCTTCCACCTTGGGTTTGATCACACCCAGTTCGGGTTCTGCGCCATCTTTTCGCACCAACCTTACCACTGCTAGAACATCCATCTCCACCATAGCCCTAACAAGAGTTGAAATCTGAAGTTGAGCTTTAACCTGCGCATGATCAGCAAAAACGTACCAAATCTGATCCATGTTATATTCCCTACGATAAGCTGAAGCGTTGAAGAAGTGAAGAATCTCCATGCTTTTATGCGTATCAAGATTGCCAAAAGATTCTTCAGGAACTGGGATAAGGCTTGCTCCGAGCTTCCATGCGCGAGTGAAGTTTTCGTCCGAGTTGGGTGGCAGTGGCTCCGGTTCTTTGTTCGCATTGTCGACGGCTGCTAGTTGATCGAGCAAAAAGTACTCTCTTTTGAGATCCGCACGATAGATGACGCTGGACTCGGGACCTTGTTCCTTGACCAGCATGTTGGGTGTAGATGTTGGGTTGAGATGGTGTCGACGTGATTCTTCGCGTTGACGCTCTGCTGCGGCATCAGCGCTCTCTCGTGCCAGTTTGGAGATCTTGCTCTGCGTCATGGGTCTAGCTACGTCGGTCATCTTGTATAACCCGATAGGAATCTGAAAAGCGCTGTTGGAGGAGAGATCGTTCGGATCGCCAAAGCTGAGCACTGTCTTTAGCGGAGCCGGTTTGATGATCTGGAGGTTAGGCATTGCTGATTGTTCGATTGCGGATGCGGCGGTAGCGAACCCAGCTGTGGGGATTTCTGAAAGAAAATGCTGCCAGAATTGCTCATTCATCCGCTTGACTTTAGGTTTGGCTTCGACCTTGGCACCGGATCCGGGATTGTCAAAGTCAACGCCGACAAGACGAAGACTGATGTTGTCTTGGATGAGCTTAATCTTGATTGCTTGAGCTCCATCATGTGCAAATTCGGACTGGCCATCGGTGACGAGATAGACTGTGCGCTTCCACGTGTTCTTTTGCGATGGCTTGATGCCTCCTTTGCCTGGTTCCGAGGAGAGCTGTATCGCATCGACCAACGCAGCGAGTGGATCTGCAGGTGATGTCTTTTGATCAGGATGAACTGCGCGAAGACTCTGCACGAGATCGAGGGTATCAAGAGTAGGCAGCGCTGGCCAAAAAATCTCGTCAATGCCATTGTAGTCATCTGTGTCCGGGATGGAATTGTTGGTGCGAGGTGAGCCGTAGGTGATGATTCCGACTCGTGTTGTCTTGAGACCGCGTAGGATGATTTCTGCTATGCGGGTGGAGACGAATTCGCAGACCCATTGAAGGTGTGTGGTGGATCGAGTGCGTGTTTCGATGGTCTGGTGCTCGGTGACGATGTGGTCCTCGACTTGACGGGTTTCACCCATGCGGGAAGAAATATCGAGGACAAAAAGGGTAATGGAGTTGGACTCGACGCTCATGTTGAGGTCAATGCGACCATCGTTGGGGGGGTACACAAGGTGGATGATGATGGTGAGGATGAAAGTGTTGCTCAGTTGGAATGAACGCGAGAACACTCCAAAAGCGCGCTGCGGAAAGCGCAGACTATATGAAATCACGCGCAGGGTCCACACTGAACAACACACACTCAATTCATTGATGACGGTTGAGCGACACGATGATGGCAATGGCCATGAATGGATCTCTCAGTACTTGGCGAGACCGAGGGCATTGACTGCGTCCTTGATCTGCTGCTTCTCCTCTTTCTGTGCAGTTTCAATGAAGGTGGATGTTGGTCAATGTCGCTGTCCTAATCAAAGAGCGCGAAATGCCGGGAGAAAGACTTACAATAAGACCAGAGATAGCCTTGAACTTGGGATGAGAAGCATCAACTAGCATCTGGAAGAGGACCGATTCTGAAGTTGTGATTTTGGCTCCCGAGTCACGCATTCTCTGCAGTATCCGGCAGAAGAGCAAGAAAGATCAGCTTTGCGCTCCAAACCTTTGATGAAACAGAGAGGAAAGGGTTAGACTACTCACCTCCAGAGCAACATCGATCTCACCAACGTTGCAGCTGGAAACGCCATCCTTGATGACATGAACCTGAAGACCCCTGTCCAAGAGATCAAGCGTGGTCTGCAAGACACACACATGGCTTTCGATTCCAAAGATGACGACATGTTTGATATCGCCTGCGTTCTTGAGCCATTTGTCGGCGATATCTGGTAGATCCATGCTGAACTTGGTCTTTGGGTGAATCGCTGTCGAAGAGAGCTCCGGTAGGTCTTTGAGCAGGTCGCTTAGTGGAGAGACAGTGGCGCCCAGAGCTGTTCCGCATTCGAACGAGTCAAGTCGGAGTCAGATAGAGTACAGCCAAATTGGAATACGGGAAGACGGCATACCTCTGGGATTCTGCTCAGTAGTGAACACGGGCACATTGAGAATTTTGGCAGCCTTAAGCATGCGAGCCGAAGTGTCTGTGATGAGGTCAAAGTTGGCAATGACGGTCTTGAACCTCTCTTGCATGTCGCAGAGGAAGAAAGCGGTCTTGGGGAGCTCGATACGAGCAGTACGGAATGCTGTGGCGGCCATATTCGCTGTTGTATCTATGACTGTTTCAAAGTAGGATGACGAGGTGTGTATGAAGAACGAGGAAGAAAGTGCGGGCAAAGGCGTGTGTGTGCTCTGTGCGCTTTGCAAAGTGGAGGAGCAAAGATTTCTCGGTCTTGTATGAAGATGACAGCCTAACATACGATCAAAAAATAGGTCAAATAAAGAGCGCGTCACGCTCCATACGAACAACAGCTCACGCGCGCGGCGTGTCATTTTGCTTTGAACGTGTTGGGGTCATCTTTGAGCCGCAGTAAAACAACGGAACGGCCGATGAAAGTCGCCATCATCCTGAGAGAAGTAGCGCATGATACCGAGGAAGCGTGGGAATCCATTAGCGGATGAAGCGATAACGAACGAAAGCAGCCAACACAGCATTTCTTGAAGCAAGAAGCATCGATCGGCTTGTCCGACTATAAGCTGGCTCGACTTGTGGCTGCTTATCGGACTAACTCGTGCGAACTTGAATACTGCTATTCGGAAGGTGTCCGACAAATGACTAGACACGGCCAACTCTCTGTCGTGTGTCATGAGTACGGTAGCGCGAGCGCGTGCCTAAGACAGACAGACAGAGTGTCCGCCCGCCACCATCTTGCTCAGCCCGAAATCTCTTCCGTCTTTCCCTCACTGCCACCTTGCTGGCTATATAAACACCACTGGAACTCACACACCTTCTACCACCCGCTTGAGTCCCCCGACCATAGGCTAGACTGGATGCATGGAAAGTTCCACACTTGCCGTCCACCCTCTTTCTCATCCTTCGGTCTCAGCGTCAGCGATCGACCAGCTCATCAGGAGCTAGACGCACAACCATGATCGTCATCCACATTCCAGTCGATGCAAACGTCTCTCTTCCACCAGAACCACGTCCACGACTCACTCTCGACAACAACAACAACAATAATGCACCATCTCCAGCCGAATCTTGTTCCTCATCATCCGGCTCTAGCACCCCTGGTTCTGGTCCATCTTCTTCACGCCGTCTCTCGCGCAGAGTGCAAAGCATGGCCGTAGCAAACCTTCTCAGCAACGATCCACCCAAACCCATCAAGCCTTGCAAATCGTCAGCAGCTGCCAACAGCTCAACCTCTGATCTCAAGGCACTTAAGTACGACCTTCCTGCCGACATTGCTGTGCCTCCTTTTGCTCAGCCCTCCAAGGATGTCGATCGCGATCTGGCTCGTCTTTATGAAGCTGTGTCTGGTGCACGTCGTATTGCCGTCATCTGCGGCGCCGGTATCTCGGTCTCTTCCCCTGCCAATATTCCCGATTTCCGTTCAGCACATGGTCTGTTCAAGAAGTTGAAAGAGAAGCATCCTACTGCGGCGCTTTCTTCGGGCAAAGACTTGTTCGATGCGAGATTGTTCAGTTCAGAGAGCACTTCTGCGTTGTTCTACTCGATGGTGGCCGAGTTGAAAAGACTGGCGGATGAAGCAGAGCCGACCATCTTTCATCGATTCCTGAAGAGACTGGATGACGAAGGGAGGCTACAGAGGGTTTACACGCAGAATATTGATGGGCTGGAGGAGAAGGCGGGATTGAGCTTTGGGCTTGGTGAAGCGGGCGATTCGACGACTACGGTCAGGGCTTTGGGTAAGAGGAAGAGGGCAGGAGAGGGTGCTGGCTGGTCGAGGAGTAAGAGTGATTCTCATCTCTTGTTTCAGAACCGTGAGGAGGCGACGCAACGACCAATGTTTCCAAGAACCATTCCTTTGCACGGTACTCTGCAGACGCTCACTTGTGCCTTGTGCAACCACAAACTCGTACTCGGCAACACGGTCAAGAGCCAAGAGGCGGCAAAGGGGTCTAGGGAAGGATCGGCCAATTTGGGGCATGAAGAGAGCAAGCATGCCATGGAGCTCTTGCAGAACGGTGAGCCGGTGCCCTGTCCGCAATGCGAGGAGGCGGATCGGCTCAGGACCATTGCCAATATGCGATCTAGGGGTGTAGGCAGGATGAAGGTTGACATTGTGCTTTATGGCGGTCAGAATGAAGGTGCCGAGAGGGTGGGGCAATGTTTGCAGAGGGATATTTTGGGGTTGAGGGATCCGAACGAGCCTCCTGTTCCCGAGTCGGCAGCTGAGATGAGGGCTAGAGAGAGGAAGGAGAAGAAGGAAGCTGCCAAATTGCAAGTGGAGCAGGAAGTGGTGAAGAGAGAAGCGAATCAGAGTATTGATAGCGAAGGTGCGGTCGATACAGAGTTGGGTAGCCTGATGACGAGTGGTGATAGCAAAGATGATATTCTGGCCAGGGCTTTTGCTGAGGAAGTTGGAGAGAAGAGGGATACGATTGCAGAACCTGTCAAGCCTTCTAGGAAGAAGCCGACGCGACCTCCGAGGTTGAAGCCTTTGCCACCCGATCTGTTGATTGTAGCTGGTACGAGTCTCAAGGTTCCAGGTACCAAGAGGATCGTTAGGGAGTTTGCAAAGGCTTGTCATGCTCAAGATGAGTGGTTGATTTATTCGTCAGAGAGTGAGGACGAGAGTTCGACTGCTGAAGATGGATCGAATGGCAAGAAGCGTAAGCCTCGGAAGAAGCCAGAGGCAGAGGAAGCGGAGGAAGATGAGGGAGGGGAGCACGAGATTCATGATCCTACTACTCCGATTCGCACCATCTTGCTCAACTACGACTTTCCTAATCCAGCTCGCGAATGGGAAGATGTCTTTGACGTCTGGATTCAAGGCGATCTTCAGAGAGCAGCACTTTCGCTCTTCCCGACTAAACAGGTGGGAGAAGATGCTCCACAGGATGCGAAAGTGATCGAGGAGATTGTGGGTAGTCATACTTGGGCCAAGTTTAAGGATTATTTGGAGGAGCAGAGGGCGTTGGCGAAGAAGAAGAGGAAAGCGGCTGTGGCTGCTACTGCCGGTAATTTGGGTGCGAGAAAGGGGAGAGGTATGGGAAGGACTGTTAGTGCCGCTGCAAAGATGGAACGCGCTGGATCTAGTGTTTCGGTGGACTCGATTGAAGGGGTTGTGTCTTTGCAGGTTGAGGTGGGGAGGTCGGCAGCAAAGGTGAAGGCTGCGAAGGCGAGGAGTAGGTCTGAATCGCCTGTTAAGAAGCGGGTTTTGCAGAATGGGGCGGTGGCGGGAGGTGCGGGTGCAAAGAAGGCGGTGTTGGGTGGGAAAGGCGGTGGAATGAAACGTAGTAACAGCAAGAAGAATCCCTTTTTGGAATCGGATTCGTCTTCCTCATCTCCAGCATTTGGAGGCAGTACGATTTCGGTGGATATCCCAACTATTGCCGAGGAACAGGAGGATGAGGAACTTACTTCAAAAGGTCAGGGAAAAGATCGTGACGGTGGCACATACAAACGAACAAAGGAGCAGCCATCGTCGTGCATTGCTCCTTCTAAACGTGGTTGGTCACGTAGTGTCACTTTGCCTACACAACCTCAATTGACGGTTCTGATCGAGAGTCAGGCGGCGAATCATGACGATAATGCGGCAAAGGCGAAGAGTAGGACGAAACAGGTCAGTGTCAAGGATGTCGGGGTTGGAGTCAAGCCTTCTACCGTCTATGGTAAGGTGGGGGGAGTGAGAGGGAAGAGGAGTCATTCCGTTAGCGAGACGGTGAGGAAGGGCAAGTGGAATCGAACTCAGAGTGAGACTGCTTGTTTGTAGCTATTCACTTTCAGGGGCTTAGTGATAATGCTGCACTTTGAACAACATAGAGATGCTGTGTGAATGTGTTGTGTCAAGAACGGTCGTGTTGATGTGAGATGGTGCTGTAATAAGTTTGACGGTTGATACAGGATGATGGTTTTGAAAAAGTGGGAAGAAAAGTGCTGAGAAAAGATGGTGACCAAATCACACAAAAGCGTAAATTAACTCGACATGATCCTCGGAGCTCTGAAAAGCTTTTCCCTCTTGCTCACCATCATACGCTTTCTCTCACATTGGCAGCCAAAGCTGATCGACCCGGTTATTCTGTCACTTTCCGACGCTGTTATTGGCTCTATTTGACTCCTCTCGCTTAGCCCTGGCCGCAACCACTCGTATATACAAGCGGAGCTCATCAACCTCATTCACCAACCTTTACTTCAGCTCCAACACCGATCAACATTAGCACGATGACCTCGACAAATCCACCACGAGCAAACGTTGCACCCTCTGTAAAGGGTGAGAGTGAGATATGTGTAGATTGCGCACCAAACCCCACCCCGCTCAATACAAATACAATTCCAACCACCGAACCAAACAAAAAGCAGGATGAGCAGAAGAAAGAAGATCTCCTGGATCCAACAACTTTCATTCCCCCCATAAGGCTTGCTGATGCAGCAGAGGGAATGGTTAGACCGTTGGTGGTCATTGAGGCAAGTAGCTTTTTGTACATCTGCACCGATGATTTTACAGCGTTGCTGACATCTACCATTCAATCACACTCGAACTTGCTCTCCGATTGCTTCGATTGCTTCGCTCGCTTCGATCACTTGACTTTGCTCGGTTTGATCTTCTTCCTCGTCTCGATCCCCTTGTCCTCTTCTTTCCAATGGCTTCCGCTTCGCATCACTCGGTTCAACCAAAAGTACTGTCAAAGATGCAAATTCGGCCTTCGCGCAAACTGGATCCAACAAGAACTCTTATCCACCTTTGCACCTTCCAACGAAACCGCAGCAAGTATAGCAAGTATCATGCTAATCCCAAAAATTGACGATACTAGCGCTGGTAGATTCCGAATTTACATCCTCCCCTCCTCATCCCCACCAACCCTTCCAAAGAAAGAAGACAAGGAGGGGGCTATGGTCTATGAAGGAGGCCTAAAACTAGTCTGGGACAGAAAAACAGAAGGTGGTTTCCCAGAAATGAAAGTTCTCAAACAAAAAATTCGTGATCATATCAATCCCCAATTCGCTCTAGGACACAGTGATAGGAAGTAAACCCCTGCCACAACCCACACTCACAAGCATCAAAGGAAGGAAGAAAAGGGGAGGTGGTGTTGCAAACTCAGCGTTGTCACTGACTCCTAGCATAATTTCTACCCGAACTAACCGTTCCAGGCGGTCTAGCCACCCATCCCATCGCAGCAGTAATCCCTCTCAACAAATCAGGTCTATACCTAGCTGCAGCCACTACGGTACCCACAGCTGCACCAAAAGTTAACCTCTCTGCCCAAAGTGCAGTTTGTTCCCCTTGACTAAGCCAACCTGGTCTAGCACTCTCCACCATTGCGAATAAAGCTCTTGGTGCGACGTATAACGCCATTTCCGCTCTTTTCCTCTTCTCTTCAATGAAAATACTGAACCCGCAAGCAATGCTGCCAAGCATGGGCCCAATACCTGCATCCCAAAAGTTAAACGGAATGCTGGGCAACAATCGAGGCAATAACGCCGAACGGGCAAGACAGATCGGGAACCAGTTTCCGACAATATACGTCGCTAAGAACGCTGCTGATCTTGCTGCGCCCGTCAGAACCTGGATCAAGTTCGGGATGGGAGAGGAAAGGAACCCCTTTGGGTTGAATAAGAGTCGAGGCAAAAGGTGGACAGGGAAATAGATAGCCATAGACATACGCCAACCTCTGATCCAACGATAGAGTGCATTTTTGTAGCAAGATGCTCCGCCTGTGCCGCAATGAACGAGTTCGCATGGCATACCTCCCATTTCACCCCTTCCTCTTGGACCGGCGGCTCCATTGAGTACGAATCCTGGATTGGGACCTTTTTCGAGTTCGGCACCTGCGGCTCTTTTTTCTGCTGCTTGAGCTCGAGCTTGTGCGATGAATGCCTTGGCTTCAGCGCTGGTGTTGGCAAGTCGAGTTGGATCGCCCCATTCATAAGGATGTCCGAGTTCTTCTGCTAAAGAGCCCAAGAGGTGGACGCCTTCTGGAGTCATTTCTTTGGACTGGTAGTTCCAGGTTAGAGGTTTGCCTGTTCGAATGCAGCGGAGTGCGAGAAGGAGACGTTCATCCATGGTGGCGAGATTGGTGATCCATTTGACGTACGAAGGAGGGAGGCGTTCAGGATGGTAGAACCAAGCCCACATGATCTGGGCACAGCAAACAACAAAGATGAGGCCTTCGGCTTGGTCTGCTACTCCCAAAGCCAGCTTTTTTAGGATTGTACTGCGGGAAGAAGCGGAAGTGGAGGTAGCGGAGGCGGAGGTCGAGGCTCGGAGACGATCTTTACGAGCAGAAGCAGGTGCTGCGAGGGCACGAACGAGCGTGTCCATTCCTCGAACTAGTGCAAAGAGTGTGAGATCGATTGTGGGTGAAGGTCTGCCTAGTGCAGGAGTCTTGGACTTGTCCTGTGCTGGAGGTGCTACAGTTGAGGAAGGGCTGGGTGGTGGAAGAGGGGAGGAAGGTGGGACAGCAGCGCCGGATTGCGAAACTTGGGGGAGAGGTTGAAGAGTTGCTGTTGGTGAAGCTGGTACTCTTGCGTCGGGACTGACTGCGAGCATGTTGCTGACACCGGGCATGCCAGGCGGAGGAGGGGCAGGTGTACCAGGAACAGTGAGACTCGTCAACCTGGACAAGAAATGACCCGCGGGAGCAAGACTTGCCATGCGTGGAGTACCAGTGCTATTCGCAAGCCTTTTGCCCAAGAAGCCGAGATTGGAAGGACGGAGACTCTTTGGAATCCAACCAGGAGTTGTGTCAATCGTAAGCGTTTTGCCGTCAACAGCCGCTGCCGCCGCTGCCGAATTCTTGGCCGAGATGACAGCCTGACTCTGCTGCAACATCATCATGGCGAGTGCTGAGCTAAGTGAAGAGGCCACGAAAGTCGATGCGATCCTTGCGTGACGCAAAGCATTGAGCGTCTGTTTCTCGGAAGAAATAGCAGGGTTTGCCAGCTTGAGAGCGTAGTATTGGGCAATAGGCCACCAGACGAGAGTCTCGGAGATCCTCCATCCTGCCATAGCGAGGAAGCAGCTGATGCCCATACCATTGGGTCCCAGCGCTACGACCAACGCCTTTGCAATAGCCTGTAGCAGAGTCGGCAGACGGTAAAAGCTGGGCAGGATAGGCTTGAGACCTTCGAGAAGGCTGGGCTTGCGTTGAGTCTGACCGGACTCTTTGGCAACCTTGCGCTCTTCAATGAGACGCTTCTCGGAAGCTCGAATGCGTTTGAGCTCGGTAGTAATGAATTTGATGAGTGCTTTGAGGATGGCGGGAAGAATGTCCATGATATAACCTAGCAAGTACGCTTTGGCCGCTGGCATGAGAAGCGATTCGAGTTGCGCCTTGGCCATTGCAGTAGAGCGTCCGTTGGCGGACTGTATGCGTCGACCTCCAGCAGCATGACTGGAAGCAGCAGCCTTTGCCCTTGCCGCAAAAGGCAAGGTCTTTGTGGCTGCCATGATGTGGGAACCCTCTCTTTGGGCACCGTTATACGATGCTGAAAAAAAAAAAAAAAAAAAAAAAAAGGAGGGCCGAGATGATGGTGGCTCAGAGGATGGTCAAGAGGAAGAGGCTGAGAGAGGAGGGTGGAGTAAGCAAGTCGGAGTATTCCGATTTCAAAGGATTGAAAGGGTTCTGATGTCGCGTTGTGCTGCTGCTGCACGTCAAAATGCACACTCTCTGAATGAAAGAACGAGCGAGTTCGTAGCCGGAAGTGCCGATTCTTGTGACGGAGGAAGAGTGATGGCCTGTGCATTTGTTCTCACGCCAAGCCGAGGTGTCAGCATCAGCGCCTTTGCAGTTCACATTTCACACTCTTTCAAGTTGCTGTCAAGCAACGAAACCAATACATGACATGCACGTACACAGGCCACAGGCGGCGGAACGGCACCGGGAAAGCCGAAGAAAGTGACATCTGTTTGCAGGCAACACGACCTGCAAGCCATTCTCTGCCTTTCGACTGTCACAGCATCACAATTCGATTTCGATTCTTTGTCATGATCGGATCTTACTTCGAGAGCAATGAGACTACGCCTTACTCGCGTCGGAAGATGAAGAGGGAATGCAAGTGGTCTGCTGCTGCTGCTGCTGGGCTGCGTTCAAACGCTGGATTAGAGAATCGTCCTCGTCAACGACAGTAAACTGATGTCGCGCGATCATAACCGCTACGCCCTTCATTCGGCTCTTGCGACGCTTCTTGAAGGGCTTGTGAAGCAATCGCTTCTCATGCGCTGGGCTTTGGCTTTGTCCTGCACTGGTGACCGACTTTCTGCTGCTGTTGAGCACTTCTTGATTCAATCCGATGGCCTGGCGAGGGCTCGAGACACTCGTCGGCTGAAGAGTGCCTCGATAGACAATGCCATTCGAGCTTCTTGCCAATCGATCTCGTTGCTCGCGCTTGGGCGAGTCGTGGCGATGATGGTCCAGTCTTACCAGCTTCCTCATCGTCGTACCTTTGGCGTCGGATGGAAGCCTGCCTTTGCTCAACGTCAAGCTCCGCCTCAGCCTTGTACTTGGACTGTTTTCCCCATCCATCGAGCCAAGATCGATGATTTGGAAGCTACCATCTTGATCAGCACTCCTTCTGTCGCTTTGGTTCTGGGATGCGACTGAAGAGCTCTCGAGATCGAGTTTGATCGGTGACCGCGCCCAGATCCCTTGATCCATACCCAGTTGTCCAAGTCGCACGCTCACCGAACGCGGAGATGGGTCAACGCGTGCCTCGTTACTGCTGCTAGCGCCTACAGCAGCGAGAGTGTCGTCTTTGAAGAACTTGCGAGTGGCTGCAGCACGACACCTCATCTTGCTCCTTGGCGTCACAAATGCAAGCTGTCGAGCTCGTAAATTTCCTGAATCCTCGCTTGATTTGTCGAGTCTTGATCCTTCTTGCTCCTCGATGACCACCTCGCCAGTCACAGTACCAGCAGTCCAGTCGGTCATTTGACCCGCATCGTCATCAAGTGGTGTCTCCTGATGGCATCGCAGTGACAATGGCAGTCCTAACCGGATCGCACCCGAATCCGTTGTCGACAACATTCGTTCCCTAGAAAGCTTGCTTCCACTTGCGCCACTGCTTGTACGTTGCCCCGAGAGTCGCGATGCGGTCGGCAACTCTGTCACCTCTACGATTTGCGACAGTGTCTTGTGCGGGAACATGATCTCGTGCTCTGCTAGTAGCTCTGTGATCTGACGCTCCTTGGCTTCGCGCTCCAAAAGCAGCGACTCTCGACTGGCTCGGCATTCTACCTCGGCGCTGCGAGCATGGTCGTCCGACTCTTCTCCCGAACGTGTCCCGCATGCGACTGAATTTGGGCTGCTGACGTTGGAGTCGACGTCGATATTGGCGCGGTTGATATCTGTCAACGAAGACGGCTGCGCGTGCGCCTCTGCCTCGCTCTCGCCTTCCGATTCTTCCTCCACCGTATCCAGCAACGGAGCCCTTGCAAGCCGCGTCATCTCCAGCCCCATCATTGCGTCCTCGTCCCATTCGCCTGAAGCACCTTCGCCTTCAACATTCTTCCCATCCAAGTTGGTCGTCATTTCCCCATCTTCAGTCTGCGGCGGAAAACATCGTTCCCACACATCCTTGACTGTCACATCACCCAGATCCACCTCTCCCAGATCGTCGGTTCCAGCCTCGTTTCCGCCAATGTCCTCTCCTTCATCATCTGAGCGTCCCAACTGTGCAACAAAGTGAGCCTCTCTGCATTCTCCCGATTCAGCTGCATATATCGAGCTCGTGTTCACACCGACAGGTTCAAGCATCTCCTCAATCGTGTCCCCATTTTCGGCGTCGAGCATGTCCATGATCGAGTCGGCACGCGATTGATTCCGTCGATGCGACCTGATCGCGCTAGTATCGCCGGGAGATGGCCCATCTTGACGCATTGAAGCAGGCGAAGGCGAAAAGCTCAGATCCATCAGTGACGAAGGACAAGTACCAGAGCTAGTGCTTGGTGAGCTTTCGGCATTCGATCCGGGTGTGTCCCTACGACTTCTCGATCCATTTCGGCTCAACAGCCCCAGCTCGATGCCGAATGCAGACGCGAAGGTTCGGCTCCTCATCTTCTTCACCTGTGTTCGTTGGTCATCCCCTGCTGACGGTGTTGCGGTTGGGCTGCCACCAAAGCCGGCTACCGATGACCTGCCGATCGATCGAATACGACTCGAGATGCTCGAGAACGACAATGTGCTCGAAGTCGATCCCTTGCGTGTCAGTTCAGACTCCCTCTGGACTGAGCTGCTCAATCCTGCTGTCGTCTCTTGCTCAGAGAGCTCCACATCCGTACCGACCCTCGTGATGGATGTAGCACCGCGAGAAGCAGCTGTCTGAAACTCGCAGCTGCTTTCGTCCGGATGGACGATCATTGTTGCACCCTCGCTGTCGGCAGAGTCGTAGATGCTCGCTTGCTCACGTGTCATCCCTCCATCGATAGAAGCGTAACCCTTTGGTGGTGTTCGCTTCAAGCTACTGCTGCGGAACAGACCACTCGGCTGGTCTGACACTCTCGGATGATTGCTTCCACTCCCGCTTCCCCGTACCATGTCCATGATCTCGGAGAACAGCCTCGACGCGCTGCTGCCCATGACTTGCGAGTTGTCGTTCTGAGAGAAGCTCGTAGACGCTGCGGCCTGCTCTGGCGTACACGTCGAAGCAGGAGGAGCTAGCATACGTCGCTTGGTTGGAGATCGGAGACTGGGGTCAACGCTGATGCTGTAGGTGTCTGCATGTCGAGGGCTGCCTGGTGTCTCGTCCATGTCCAGGATGACGTCTGTCGAGCGTTCGTCGATATTCGATTGATCGAATTGAACTGATGTGGCCTCACCGGTCCCTTCCTCTTGCTGCCACGACATGACTGGAGATGCAGCATAAGTTCGGTCCTGCGACAGGTTCTGCGTGATGCAAGTTCTTTCGCTGTCAGTTGTGACATGATCTTGATTCCGCGGCACGTCCAGTAGACCTTGCACGATGGCCGATGTCACCGACGCAGGGAGCAGAGATGCTCGTTGACCGCCTTCGCTGCCTTCATACTCTCGATATTTATGTATAGAGGAGGATTGACTATGCGCAGGTAGGATTTCGAGCTTGGGCCTCGGATTGATCATCAAGTTGAGGCCGCGAATAAAGCTGCTCCGAGGAGCAACAACACGATCGCCTTTGACTTTACCAGCAGTCCAGTGCTGGCTGAGGTACGGTACGCTTTTTGCCGAAGATAGACTTTGACGCGGTTTGGAATGTCTGGCTTTCCCGGTTGTCTCTGATTCGAGAAAAGGGTTGCTGTACCCGTTGATTTCGGACTCGAGCGGACAAGAGTAGGAGCGCAAGTGAGGTCGACGACTGCGCAGCGAGTCTCGATTTTCGTAGACAATGACTGTGGACGACGCGATAGATGCACGCTGGGAGCTGCCATTGATTTGTTCGCATGTTGTAGGTTCCTCTTGGTCTCCAGCAGATGAGCATGTCGGTTCTTGACGGGCATGGCTTTGTTCGATGAGGCGTTGGGCAAGCTCTTGGAAAAGCAGTATAGCTGCAGGGGAGCAAAACGAGGCTAGCAAGGTGTGCGCTTGTCCACTGGATCCCCTCGTCGATAGCACCACGGTGGAGAGCACGACTGCGCACCATAGTGAGACGATGATGGCTGTAAGTTGGAGCAAGTTTGCCCGCGACTGGTTGACTTGCGACACCAGAAGTCTACTCGCTGCCTTGCCCTCTAACTGCACGCAGCCGTGTAGCATTGCTGCACGAGACGAAGCTCGACTTGTACTCTCCAAGTTGGGTACAATACGGGGCCGGGTAGATGAAGCAGACGAGGACTCAAACTTGCTCGGTGAAGAAGAGCTCTTGCTTGTGGAAGTCTGGTACTTTGGCACTGATTCAGCCTTGCTCTCCACGAGATCGACTCTTGATGACGCAAAGCCGCCGAGCACATCTCGACTGGCGAGAGAAAACGTAGAGCCGACCTGGTACGGATTTGCCGAGCTGGCTACAGCTGAACCATAGCCCAAAGATGTTGTTGCTGCGTCCGTCATCCGATCGGATGCTGTACCGGTGTCGCCAAGAAGCCCTTGCACCATCTTGGGACCATAATTGAGTTCGTGGTTGAAATCTTGCCTCGGAGGCGGAGGCTTGTGTATGGGTGGACCAAAATCAGTGCGGAGAGGATTGCGTCTGTCGTCATCATGGTGGGGGAGGTCGAGGTTGATACGACGAGTCCAAGGGTCGGGCTGAGTGTGGATGAGAAGGGAAAGGCTCGGTGCTCGACTTGCTGTGGTCGAGGGTCGAAAATATTGTTGCTGGGCGTGAAGCATTCGTGCTTGGCTTGCTTTGGCCAATTTGCTGGTGGCTATAAGGATCGATGTGGCTAAAATTGCGAGCCCACATTCAACGGCGATGACGATGATCTTAATGGATGGCACGACTGCACAGGAAGCTCCTGTCGAGAAGTGCCGGGAACAGATGGCTGCGCTTGATGCAGAGACAGCCGCTACAATTGCTGTCGCCGTGAATAGAAGCATCACTCCACGCCCTCTTCGATTGGAGGTATGGAGGTAGCTGCTCCCAGCCAGTGTAGAAACCAGCACCGGCCGCAACACCAGCAACGCTGTCGACGCAAAGGTCGAAGCTGGACTGCGCAGAGCTACATCCCAAATCACGTTTCTTTCCTGCCTGCGATAGAAGTAGTAGACGAACAGCGGGGCCACCGCCAGCAGCAAGATCGAATCCAATACGCAGATGCAGAACTGCAGTCTCTGCCAAATGCCAAACCTCTTCACGCCCAATCTGTAGCTTCCCTCTCTACGAAACTTGCGCAGCGTGCTAGTAGCTGAGCACACCAGAACTAGCAAGCTAGAAGCAACGCTCAGCAAAGCCAGGACGACCGTTGTTGTAGTAGTAGTCCCCATGTTGGACTAGCTGGAGGCTGTTGAGTGATGATGGTGGTGTCGAAGCTCAGAAGCTCAGCAATGTTTTTCCCGTCCCCTCTTACATCTGCAATCGAAGTGCCCACAACGAAGCTCAGGATGCAAAGGGGAAGAGTTCATTTCATTTGCGCACGTCCTGAACGGAAGGAAGGGAACTGTATTCTAAGATCACGTTGCAAGACATTCCATTGCCTTTTGTCCGTGCATCATTGTTGTCCTGATCAAGTTTCCGTTCTTTCCGCAATGCTATTCCCAGAATCGTGTACTGATCGTACTGAGACAGAGAGCACCTAATGAAGAGGAGGTGAGAGCTGTGATAGGTGGCGATACTCGACAAGCCTCTCTCTCTCTCACACCTTTCACAGCCGAGCAGCATGCAGAATCGGGGAGATCGGGCCGCCGTTTTTTTGAAAAGTGTTGGTCTCATCAAGAGACGCGCGCGTCTTTTTCCTTCTCTGCTCCCCATTTCCTAGACGGGTGGCCTGTGTCGGCCGATACCTCTCTCTCGCTCAGCGGAGTGTGGAAAATAGAATCTCAGAGAGATCAACACCAACAAGCAACACAACACACACACACTCGCTCGTGCCACGTTTTTCTTGCACTTCCACCATCTCTTTCACCCCAATCACACCCTAATCATTCTCTTTTTCCCCCAACTGTACCCTCACCTTTCCAGGTGACATCCGATCAAAATGGGTGAATCAAGAACAGAACTTATTCAATGGATCAACGAACTTCTCTCACTCTCGTACACTAAAGTTGAACAACTTGGCTCAGGTGCTGCGTATGCACAAATCATCGATTCACTCTACCACAACGTTCCGCTGTCCAAAATCAAGTTCGACGCAAAACATGACTACGAGTATATCAACAACTTTAAGGTGTTACAGGAGGCTTTTAAACGGAATCGAATTGATAAGCCGATTCCGGTTGATAGGTTGATTCGATGTAAGATGCAGGATAATTTGGAATTTTGTCAATGGTTGAAAAAGTTTTGGGATTCTCAATTCAGCGGTCAACATTACGATGCTCAAGGTAGAAGGGCGGGGGTTGTTGCTGCTCCACCTCCTTTAGTTGGGGCGGTGAGTGTAGGTGCTGCTAGAACTACTGCTCCTGCTAGACAACCGGTTCGTACCGCACCAGCAGCAACAAGAAGAGCACCAGTCGGTAGTGTAGGAGCAAGAGCAGCAGTACCTAACGAGACGATTCAAGCCCTCACCGCGCAAATGGACGAAATGAAAGTCTCGGTTGATTCGTTGGAAAAAGAAAGAGATTTCTACTTTGCCAAACTCCGAGACATCGAAATCTTGGTTCAGGAACGTCTGGCTATCCTAGCCGAACAATTCCCTGTCCCGAGTGAGGAAGAGGATCCGCAGGGTGAACATGTAGGTACGGAAGAACAGGAAAGTCTGAAATCGATCCAAGCTATTTTGTATAGTACAGAGGAAGGGTTTGAAGTTCCAGAAGGAGAAGGGGTGTATGAGGGAGAAGAGGGAGTTGCGGCCGGGGTGGATGAAGAGGAAATGTTTTAGTTCGTTGTTGAGGGGATCCGGGGGGTTGTTATATGTGTGTGAAAAAGCAAAACGATCTTTTCTGAGTGTTGCAAGTCAAATCCAGAGCTGTGCTTTTGCTGCACTGATCGCGGAGCAAAGTTTGTGTCGGGTTCTAAGCTGCTCAATTTTGCTATAGCACGTACAGATGAGCACAAACGACAGGAAACGAATACAGATTTGCAACACAGCGACGAAACAACAATGACAAGCGCCAGTTCTAAGCGCTCTCAACCCTCTTCTGTTCGGTATGCTTTGGACTACCACCTCTACTACCGCTGCTAATGTTGGCAAGGTTTGAAGTCGTGAGCGAACGAACGTCCATTGGGTTACTCCTAGGCTCTTTTTCCTCGTCGAGTTTCTTCTGATGTGAACGATTTTCATCGTTATGAGGGGGCGAAGAGCGAACCGAAGTGTTTGCAGTCGAAGGAGTTGTTTCCCCTCCTGTTCCTGTGAAACGAAGGCTAGTGGTGGTGGTGGAGGTGGTTGCGATCGAACTTGAATGCGAATGACCCGCAAGGTAAAATGAAGTAGGATGAGGCGGTTGATGCGGTGAACTAACACTTCTACCCCTTGCTCCTCCCGAAAAGTTGGGTGGTAAAAGATGCAAACTTGCCGTGGCGGTACGGAAAGAAGGCGGAGGTGGGGCGAGGTCGGTAGGTCTTGCATAAGGGCTGAATCTTGTTGGTGTTGGAGATGGTAGTGGTGGCAGACGTGTTTGAGTTTCAGTTGAACTTGTATACCTTACCCGCCCTGTTGCTTCCCGGGCGTGATGAGGGAGAGTTCGAATGGGACCATAACGAGAGGCGGAGGGAGAGGGAGAGGGATGAAGATGAAACTGTTGTTTCTGCCACCATTCGAGAGTGAGATTGGTTCTAACTTGTTTCATCGCCTCTCCTTCTCTACTCATCGAAGCTGGATGAGAATGGTGAGGAGGCGGGTGGGAAGGGGAAGCAAGAGTCAAACTTCTCCCCCTAATTCCTCCTCCCCGTCCAGTACCTCCGGGATAGGGTTGGTGCGGGTATTGTCTAGCATTATACAAACTAAAACTTTCTTTCTGACTGCTCACCGGAGGTGGGATAATACTTGTCCCAGCTGTTGCCGGAGTCAAAGGTGGTAGTGTACTGCTTCTAAGTGTTTCCAAGTGTGTAGCACTCCCGGGACCGGTATAGAGGGGTGTCTTTGCTCCCAACCCTCCTCCTCCTCCTCCTCCTCCTCCTAGGGTGTGATAAGGTGTAGGAGGGGGAATATTAATCCGCAACCCTCCCGCAGCTCGAGAAAGACTTTGCATCCTTCTCTCGCTCGCCTGATAAGAAGCCTCTTGTTCCACCGAACCCGGATTCAAAGCCAACCTAATAGTATGCTTTCGCCATGCTCTGGTACGTTCATCTTCGATGCCCGGATTGAACCTTGCTTTGCCAGTCGCCTTGAATTGCTCTTGCAACATCTCTAGCGAAATGATCGGTGGCGAGGAAGGATGGTGATGATAAGAGAGCGGTAAAATGGACTGAACAGCTTCGATCATTCTTTTTTTACCTACTTGACGACGATTTTGAAACCAAACCTGAACTTTACGCGGAGACACACAAAGTTGGTTTGCAACTTGTTCACGTAGTTGGGTTGAGGGGAAATGGGTCTATTCAGCCGATTCATGACGTACAAAACAGAAATCGAGTCAGTGTGGGTGCATGGGCGCCACTGAGAGGGTGGAACGTACCTTTTCAAGTATCTTGTACAGCACTTTAGATTGCTCTACACTTAGTAATCTTCTACTTCTCCCTGTGCTTCCTGTACTACCTTGTTGATGTTTGCCATCCGATCCATCACCAGCGGACCATGCATCTTCATCATCGGAACAAAGAAGCATATCTTCATCGCTTAATGAAAAGTCCGGTTCCGAATTGTGGTCTTGTCTTTGCTCCATGTTTTGGCTTTGGTGGTGAGGTTGAGAATGGTAAAGCGAAGCAGCATGTTGGAGAGTGCGAGAAAGGTGAGGTGGAGAGTGACGAATTGGTGGAAGTTGAGTGTTGGATGTCATGATTGCTTTGGTGAAGAGTTGATTAGCTGGAAGGTGGGAAAAGTAAAGGCGAAGGGGGGGGGGGTTAGGGTATATATCAAGACTCTGTGTCGATAGGAGTCCAAACGCAGGCTACACCTCGTTTCTCTCCGGGGGAAGCGCAGCGAATGGAAGAATTGACGGGAATGTGCTTATGAGACCGCACAACCGAAGAGAGCGATCCGAGCGAAAGTGGCTATGATATTTGATCCGATTTAGCCGAGAAGGTGCAATGATCAGAGACGGGTGGTGCGGGAAATCGCTGACGATGTAAAGCGATCCAAGCGCTTCAAACAATAAGCTGGGCGCCCAAGTAAAGAGGTCCAAGCGGAATGACTTGCACCTCTTTGCTTCCTCCGAGGGATTTTGCTTTTATACAATATGAAAGCTTCTAGCGATCGATGGAGATGACGGTGTCGGAGATGGAAAGTACGAAAGGGGGAGAAAAGGGGGGGGGGGGGGGAAGATGAACAAGACGGCGCATGCGTATGTGTGAGAGGAAAAGGTCGCACCTGGTAACAAATGAAGTTACAGCTTGACTCATTGAATCCGTTCTTTAACTTGATCAAACAATGAAGCAAAGGGGGACGGGGAGGGGGCCTATCACAACCCCAATCCAACCCGTAATGAACCCAAGTTTATTGTTCTTTGACAGGTACCCTTTCATGCATGAATAGAAGAGCCGAGTGCGCAATTTGGTATGATTAGCTATTTGACACCTCTCTCTCTCGGCAGCAGAGGCGGTGCTAGCCCCACCCTTGCACCGGTGGGTTTGAAAACGATACGCCCCTTTCTCCAGAAGACCAAGGAGGGGGTCCATTCTAAGCTTTACTCCAGACTGGAACCATGAGAGCTGATCAACTGCGGTCTCTCGATTTGGAGCGCCACAAACCAGAGTAGACAAAGAGATATGAGTGGCGCACAACTGGTTTCATTTCATTTCAACCGGGGACCGCTCGTTGTCTTGTCTTTTCGAAAGTCGATTCCACCCACCAACAAGTCTTGGCCTACAGGTGCGCCTCGCACAGAAAGGGGAGGCACAAAGGGACATTATTTTCGAAGTTTCCACAACGAAAAAAAGATGGTGTTTGCTGGTATAAAAGTGTCAGGCACCCATCCTGACAATAAAAGCGGAGCATGAAACCGCGGTCGTCTTGGGATGTGCTATTTGCAATGCGAATCAGAGTGTGAGGTGGTTAGGGTTGGATGCCATTTCATGTTCTTCCGTCTTGACCTTTTCTGGCAACGAGGTCATGTTGAGTCTCAAAACCGATCCTGCAGGTGTCGAAGGATAGGTTGGAGGGTTTGAATCCATCCTTGCCCTTTTCTTGCCTCTTTGTTCGACTTCGGAATCGGGATGGTGGCAATGGTGAGGATGGTGTCCAACCTCAAGATCGCGATCAA
The DNA here is from genome assembly GCA_928865425.1 of Ustilago cynodontis. Taxonomy (NCBI): domain Eukaryota; kingdom Fungi; phylum Basidiomycota; class Ustilaginomycetes; order Ustilaginales; family Ustilaginaceae; genus Ustilago; species Ustilago cynodontis. The sequence goes on along the minus strand of CAKMXY010000021.1, from coordinate 88,313 downwards.
CCATCGTGTCCAACACTCGATCTTCGTCTTTACCTTGTGCCAAAATGCCTCGCTTCCAAACCGCCCTTACATGCGCCGCTGCTACCAACACAAAACAAAGCATTAACCAACCCACGATCCCCTGTGCAAAGCGTTGAATCGCAGTGCAAGCCAGAGCTTGGCCTACTTGGTTAGTCGCAGTAGCAAAACCGGTGATGGGAAACACTGCAGCCCACCAAGCGAGAATGAACTCTACTTGTTCTCTCTCCTCTTTGACAAATAGAGAGCGCAGAATAGTGGTCAACGTGACGAGATAGAACCACGCAGCGATAAACCAGAGCAAGAGAGAGCTGCACAACGCTGTGAGCGAGAGGGTTTCGTAAGAGATTGGGTTGAATGCTAGCACGTTCGAGCTCGCATCCACCGGTGTCAAGGTAGAGGAGGAAGAGGGGGGAAGGATCCGCCAAAGTTCCGAGGAGAGACCGAGAAGACAAATAATAGTAAATGCTGGTGGACCACAGCACATGAACATGCCTGGTCTTGCTCTCGGTGGCAGTAACCCGACCGTCATAAGTTTAAGGAGTAGTACCGCGTACATCATACAGCTCAACGTAAAACCCAGTCCTTGACACGTCAACCCGCAGATCGACATGACCAGCGCATGCGTTTCCGTCTGCGTAGGTACAACTGAAGATGCAACACTCCCGCACAGCATCAATGGGAATATAGGCAAAACCCAACCAGGATTCATATGATGCAGGTTGCTCTCTGCTCTACTCCATAGACTTGTATAGCACACCAAGCTCACCGCTAAGCTTAGCGCAAAATACACCCAGAATACAACTCTTAATGCCGTACTCGACCGGTCGGAAGTGGGGACAAGGATGGCAAAAGCATTGATCACCGTTGCGCAAGCCAGTAGCGCTGTTGGGATGAAACAGCATTCGATAGGATGGCTTAGAGTGTAAGCGAACGATGCTCGAGTCATGGTGAAACGGAGCAGCTGGAGGAGGAGGAGCGTGAAGAGATAGACGAGGTTGAGACAGAAAAGACCGAAACCAAGATAGTAAAGATGGTCGGAGGGAATGATACGAGAGAGAAGGAGGTTGGCCATACCGCCGAGTGACATCGACGAGGTGAACCAGGCGAATGTTAGGTGTTGTAGGCGGTGTCGCCAGCGGTAGGATGGTGAAGACATGGTTGGTAAAGAGTGTGCGTTCGTGTTGATGGTGATGGAGAAGAGGGGAGGCATGGTGGTTGGTGTTAATACTCCAAAAAGCCTTGTTCGACACTGCAACGGCCGAGGGGGGGAAAGGGTACTCACACCAAGGCGAGACAAAGCAGCCACCGGTGGGACGGCGCCTCGAGTGATAACCAGCATCGGAAAGGTGGGCTTGCCAAGGCGCTATTCCCATCAGCCAAGAGCATCTAGCCTGCTGAAAGGTGACCATAGAGAAGCAGTGCACCAGCAGACAAGAGCGTTCACTCTTGGCATCATACAACTGCCACCATCTCTTTGCGCATAGAGCGGATAGAGATCCGGTCAATTATTACAGTAACTTGAAATCTCTCCATCGCCACCGCCACCACCACCAACAACCTCCCACGCCCGTTTTATCTCTTTGAATCACACAATTCTCTCACACGCAACCTCTTTTGCCGAACTGATAACAAGTGGCGAAACCAGGACACACTAAAGGTCAAGGCACAGTGGATACAAGTGGGAGCAAGGGCACGTTCGCTCCTCTTGATGCAAGCTAAATTCGGGAATGAGTGACATCCAATAGTGCAGGCTGTACATCATGCAGCTAAGGGCGGGAAATGGAAGCCGACGGCAAGATTGTCGCCTTCTCTCGCCCACCGTTGCCAGTGGCATGTCTTGGCATTTCGTCAAGATGGCACTAAGCTGTGTGCTGGTGGTGGTGCTGGTGTGATAAGGGAATGCACATCAAAGTCTCCGGTCTGATAAATTCTCCGATTGCCAAGAAATCGCTTCTTTTTTTTTTTTTTTTTTTTTTCTTTGAAGCTGTGAGGCAGTCTAGGTCTAACAGCAATCAGAAGTACGAAAAGGAGGAGGATCGATAAGTGTGCACGCGTTTTGGGGCGATTTTTTTTTTTGGGCCAACACTTGAGAGCGAAGCAACGCAGCGTGTTGTTCCCACTGGCTTGCCTTTCTCCCACCATCATCACCATCACTACTCGATACCAACGTCAACCAAAAGATGGCTCCGCAACAAAAAGGTTTCTCATGGTCCAACATTGCTGTTGGTTCCATTATGAACATTGCCGAGGTAAGCCCTCTCCCTCTTGTTACTCGCGAGCAATACATGCTAACTCGTTCATGTTGTTGCTGGCGTGTTGGAAATCGCAGGTTACCACCCTCGGTCAACCGCTTGAAGTCATCAAGACACAAATGGCCTCGAACCGCCAACAAACAATGGTGCAAGCACTCAAAACCGTTTCCTCGCGTGGTGGAATCCTTGGTTTCTACCAAGGCTTGATCCCTTGGGCATGGATTGAAGCATCCACCAAAGGCGCTGTTCTTCTTTTCACCGCTGCTGAAGTTGAAAAAGTCGCCAAAAACGCCGGTTTCTCCTCCGGCTCAGCAGGTCTACTAGGTGGTATGACCGGTGGTATCGCTCAGGCTTACGCTACTATGGGTTTCTGCACCTGTATGAAAACCGCCGAAATCACTCGTCACAAACAAGCTTCTTCCGGTATGAAACCCCCTTCCACCTGGCAAGTTTTCATGGACATTTATCGTCGTGAGGGCATCAAGGGCATCAACAAAGGCGTTAATGCTGTTGCTGTTCGTCAGTGTACCAATTGGGGTTCCAGAATGGGCTTTGCTCGTCTTGCCGAATCTCCTATTCGTTCTCTCTCAGGCAAGAAGGAAAGTGACAAGTTGAATGCCGCCGAAAGAATCGCGTGTTCGAGTATCGGTGGTGCACTCGCAACGTGGAACCAACCCATTGAAGTGATCAGAGTGGAAATGCAGTCTATGGCAAAAGCAGCTCCAGGTAGTAACAGACCAGAAAAATTAACCATCGGTAACACGCTTGCCTATATCTACAAGGAAAACGGCATCAAAGGTCTCTACAGAGGTGTCACACCAAGGATCTTCTTGGGAGTTTGGCAAACCATCTGTATGGTTAGTTTCGCCGACTACGTAAGGGAGTTGATCGGTTCCAAGTAACTCACTCTACTAGAACCAAGGTACGACTTCTACACAGTACGTCGATTTAATACCAAAAAAAAAAAAAAAAAAAAAAAAGAGGTTGTTTGGTTTGACTACTTGATTCGTGCTTCCGATCTTTGTGCGGATTGCTGGCAAGATGAGAGCAGAGCAACAATACGGGTGTAGTAGAAACAAAGTGCATTGCAACTATGACCATCTGACAGAATCTGACAGCACAACTCCCTCCAACGCTGCAATCTCCTCGGCTATCAAGCGCGCAGAAACAACGCATCCTTCCAAAAGTGGGATTCCGACTGCATAGCTTCCACAGACCCATACCTTTGCTCCTTTGAATTCTTGTGTTTTTTGGAGAGGTCCTAGAACGAGGGTTCGATTCCCTGCTGTTTTCACGCCCTTTTTGGTGTGGGCGCGGGAGGTGGAAAAGTGGAAAAGTCCTTGTCGGGCAATGTGTGAGTCAATGTCTATAACTGCTCTTTCAAATATCGAGCTAGAAAGTATCAACGAGGGATGAGGGAGAAGCGACGGTGAAGGATTGGTTGTCTGCATAAGCAGCAAATCCAAGTGTGTGACGCGAGGGGTGAGGAGATGCGTTGCTGTTGTATAGCTTCCGGATGGTAGGGTCGGCGAGTAGAGGGTGCATGTGGATGATGTTGGTGTTGAAGGAGAATCATCTACCCAGTCCACATCGCTTCTCTCACCCGCGCAAGGATGAGGCGTAACCAGGTTTAAATCTCTCCAGTCCAATCCATCCTTCGGAAGCAATTGCGGATCCATATGATTAACAACAGTACTTTTTTCGTATTTAAACCTGCCCAAGGCTCTGATCACCTCCTTGAGTCTTTGCTTTTCTGCATGGTTTGCCGGGATGCTCTCTGAATACTGCCGGAGGGAATGGGCAGTTTGATTAGCCTGAGTAGCAAAAACAACGTGATCGTAAGGACCATGTTCGCTCTCCCTCCCTTCCTCCACAAAAGTCCGATCAGTAGTTGCAGACACATTCGAATCCCGCCTCCACATCTCCTCCCCACCAGACGGAGGATGGTGAAAGACGCGGATATAAGCCCCACCGTCGCGGTAGCAGACAGAACGCACTTCTGCATTTGTCCACACCCCACCCGGACCCTCTTCGGATCCGAGAGAAGCAGAGGGAGGAGGAAGGTGTGTGAGCAAAGCAGCAACCACCGACCGAACGCCATCTTTGACCACAAAATGATCTTTACCCAACGTCAACGCAACATAATCCAACACTTCTGTCGCGGGAGACGACCAGACAGAGGCTAGAGTGCAGGTCATTACGGCGCTGAATAGAGGTGCTAGTGTTTGGTGTGCAAACTCGTCGTTCAAGCGGATGACGTTGCGGAGGAGGGATTCCAAGACTGCTTCGGTAGTGTGGCGGATCGAGAATGGAGTTGGAGCCGAACGAGATGGAAAAGGATTGAGCATCAGATCCTGTAGTGTGTATGACCGAAGCGGGTGATTAGGATTGGTGGTATGACCGAGGTAATGATGCCACAATGCAATAAGGACGAGTTGGAGGTAGCCAAAGATGAGGATGATGAGGGAGGAAAAGTAGGCCTGCATCTGGTTGAGGTGGGAGAGGATCGCTGATATTGTGATCGGACTGGGGAGACAAGGATTGCGGAGGTGGGAGGGAAGGCTGACTCCACGAAGACCGTTGGCGCCATTGTAGATGATGATGGGTGATGGGGTTCCGGTGGCTTTCTCTGCAGTTGAATTGTTCCATTTGGTTGCTTTTTCGGTAGTATGGTTGCAAGGATGAGAGGGACAAGGAGAGCGAGTGCTAGACGTTGAAGAAGCCGAAGCAGGTGATGGCGCAGGGAGAGTAGCAAACGAGTAGGTAAAGTTGGTTTTCTTGGTCCTGATACCCAGATGTCGATAAAGTGCGAGTAGCTGGGGATAGTATCCGCCGGTGAAAGCGCGCATGGGAACATCGATGCGCATGAAGGATTGTGATGGCCTTTCTACAGAGGCGCTATCTGGCTGCGATGCTGATGTGGAGATGTCCAGCTTGGGTCGCTTGTGAGAACGCAATCTCACGCCGTCGTCTTGTGGACCATGGTCGCTGTTACTTGGCGGTGTTTTGGCGGTGGTGGCGGCGGTGTTTTGGGATGCAGAAGGAGATATTGGTAGAGGAACGGTGATGCTTGCGCTATCCATACCAAGTGTGCTGGCTCTTTCGAAGACCTCGACACTAAGCTGGGGTGCATCTGGTGAATCGGGTCGATGGGAAGAGAGAAGGTAGGCAGCGACGAGACCGGTGAGACCCGAACCCACGATGGCCACTCGTACCTCTGGGCGTGGTGGTGAAGGTGACGCGGTTGCAGACATTGTCGGTTACAGCCGCGGCGGAGGTGGAATCTATCTTGCTGTTGTTGGGGGAGGATGATGACGATGGACGAGGTCTATGCGGTCGAAGAAGGCATGATTGGCTTGTCCTCTCGGTACGCGGGCAAGAAGCGGCAAGTCAAACCGAAGCGAGAGGGATCCAGGAAGGGATGGAGGAACCGCCGATGACGTGTGGAGAGTATGGTCCGAAGTGATTTGTGATCGCGATGGCGAGGCCTTCAGGATGCAAATACGGAGGCAGGAGAGAGAAGCGAAAGCGATGCGATGCGATGCGATGCGAATGCCTCAGAAGGGTGGAGGAAACAAGAGACTCAAAAAGGTATGCTCCTTGTTGCATACGGCGGACACCTCTCCGATCTCTCACCCATCTTTCTCACGCCATCATCATGGCCTTTTACAGTCACAAGCCGCCATGGAACTGTGACAGTGGCAGATGCGATGGGTCTCTATTCAGCATTGTCGGAATGACCGAACAAAGAAAAGGCTGCTGTTGCGCAGAAAAGCACTCCGTCTAATGGACAGGAGTTGTGAAGCCTGGAGCGAAAGATGACCATCTCGTATAATACACTGACGGACTGGCTGACTGGCTGGCGGTAACTCTCGACTGTCCCCGCGTCAAACGGATGTCGAAACACCAAGATCTAACATTCTTTTGCACAAACATACATACTGTAGCTAGGCGAGTTCAACGTTCAACGTTGATGTCAACGTCTCCGTTGAGCTTGGAGTGCACCACATCGAGAGCGAGAGACCGAATTCAGGGTCCATCAGACCTTCTCGCCTCTCTCTTGGCAGAGAAGTGTCGATCGGATCGTCTTCCCGATCTTGTTCAGATTCGCGCCTCTCAAAAAGGAGCAAAAGAAAAGAAGGGAAACAACAGGCGCCAAGGGTTCAACCATCGAAAAACGCAGCAGGCGACAGAAGAGAGAAGAGAGAGAGAGAGAGAGAGAGTCGGACGACTGATCCTCCTCGATAACTGAGCGCAAAGTGTTGGTTTCGATTCAGAATTTCCCCTTGACCCTCTACCATCACACTATCACATTTGTCACTTTTCGGAAAGGTAACCGATCGTCGGCATCTCTTCCGATCATGGCAGACGCTTCATCGACTTGGAGAAGCGGAGGAGGCAATGCCAGTAGCTCCAATGGCAATAGCACCAGCAACGGCAAAAAGAGAGGCGGCACTCCTTCTCGTTCATCAAGAGGAGGAGCCAAATCAAAGGACAATATCGACTCAGCCACAACACCATCCACATCCACATCTACATCCACTTTTGCCTCCAACTTCAAATCAGGTGCTCCTGCTAAATCGACCAAATTCCTTCCCACCCAACCGCTACCCTATCATTCCCTCCAGAACATCAAGGATTACTACCATGGTCTTCTCGATAGCGGTCTCGTCAAAAAGGCCTGGCTCGATCACCCCAAGAACCCAATCCAAAACTATGTTCTCCATCGAACTGGCACCTATCCCGTCTATACCGTCGAAGAGGGTCAAGTTCAAGGCAGAAGAGATACCAACTTTCGATGCACTCTCCATTTCGATCCCGAATACGATTGGCATGTCTATGGTGATGCCAAGACAGCAAAAGATGCAGAACGTGTAGCTGCACTCCATGCCGTCCTCTTCCTTGAAAATAGCGGCGACATCCTCAACAAAACGCCTACTGCTTCTGCACCTGCTCCACTCGTTCCACAGCAGCAAGGTCCCGTAGCCAAACTCAGCGATGGTTCCCAACTCACCGTACAGCGTGCTCGCGAATTCATCGACTTCTATTGCAAGCGTTTCAACCTCGGCAAACCCGACATTCGTCAATCCGCTGGTAAGCAAGGTAAACCCAAACGTGGTGCCAATAAAACCTCTTCCAGCTCGCTCTCAACCACGGCCAACCAACCTCATGCCTCAATGTACATCGCTGGCAACGAGATTGGTGCAGCCGTCGGCAAGAACAAGAAACAAGCCACTGCCAATTGCTACCTCGAGTCCGTCTCCTACATCGAGTCGACCGACCCTTCGCTCTGGAAGACTTTCTCGCTTCTTCACAAACCTGGCATGTCGATCAACAAGGCTCCTCATGTCACTTTCAGTATGAGCGAAGAGCTCGACGATTCGGTCACCAACATTTACGATACCATGATTCGCAGCAAGATCTACGCCAAACGTCCACGCACTTCAGCCATCCTTGCTGCAGGCGAGGACCCCAATGCTGCCTCGAAAGATGCCGACCAACAGCTCGCCAAACAGCGTCAGATGCGTCAACAACGTGCGCAAAGATACAACCAACAGTTTGGCGCTACCCAAGATTCGCTCCAGCGTAAGAGCGAACAATTAGAGCTAGCACTCGCCAACTACTACTCGGACAATGCAATGGCCAAGATGCGCGATCAACGTCTCAGCTTACCTGTCTCGCAAAAGCAATCAGACGTTCTCGTCAAAGTCGAGCTCAATCAAGTCACAATCTGTATGGCTGCCACAGGTTCAGGTAAAACCACTCAAATCCCACAAATTCTGTTGGACGATTATATCTTGCAAGGCAAAGGTGCAAAGTGCAACATCATCTGCACTCAACCTCGTCGTATTGCTGCTATCAGTGTTGCCGAGCGTGTCGCAAAGGAGAGAGGCGAAAAGCTAGGTCAGACCGTCGGTTACCAGGTTCGTTTCGAGGCAAAACCACCGCAACCCAACGGTTCCATCACGTTTTGCACCACTGGTGTCTTTCTCCGTCGTCTTCAGTCGGCGCTGGGAGATGCAGATGCGTCCAACACGTTTCTCGATTCAATCACGCATGTTGTCATTGACGAGGTGCACGAACGAGACGTGGAAACGGATCTATTACTTGTGGTTATCAAGCGGTTGTTGGCTCAACGTCGTAGGTTGGGCAAGAAGGAGATCAAGGTGGTGCTCATGAGTGCCACTATCAATCCGGCACTGTTTCAGCAATACTTTGCCGATCCTAGTGGCATTCCTGCTCCGGTTGTCGAGATTCCTGGTCGTAGCTATCCCGTCAGGAAGCATTACCTGGAGGAAACGGTGCGCAATTTGGAGGCGTTGAGATTGACTCCACAGATGGGTGGATGGGTTTGGGGTGAGAAAAACGTTCGAGATTATATCGAGCGCGAGATCTATCAACGTGGTGGAACCGCCAGCCGCAACAATGGAGGCAATTCAAGAGGTGGTGGAGGGTATGGCAATGCAATTGCAGCAGCAGCAGCAGCAGGCGGTACTGGCAGTGGTGGAGGCACCAACGAGCTTGCCGATCCCATGGCTGATCAGGTGGACGATCTCGAGATCCCATATCCTTTAGTCGCGCTCATCATCGCCTACGTTCTCTCGATTTCGGACGATGGCCATGTCCTCGTCTTCTTGCCCGGTTGGGACGAGATCAAAGCCGTCAATCTTTTGCTTACCGACACGCAGTACCATCCTCTCCTTCGTACCGACTTTAACGATCGCGAACAGTACGAGATTCACATCCTTCACTCTACCGTTCCCGTTCAAGACCAGCAAGCTGTCTTTGAGCCTGTTCGACACAAGGGCATTCGACGTATCATCTTAGCCACCAACATTGCCGAGACTTCGATCACCATTCCTGACGTTGTTTACGTTGTCGACACCGGTCGTGTCAAGGAGAAGCGTTTCGATCCTGAACGCCATCTTTCCAGTCTTGTTTCGGCTTGGGTCGGTACCTCGAATCTGAATCAACGTGCTGGTCGTGCTGGTCGTCATAGGGCAGGAGAGTACTTTGGTGTGCTTAGTAAAGCGCGATACGACAGACTCAAGGTGAACCAGACGGTTGAAATGAAGAGGACGGATCTTAGCAATGTGGTGATGCATATCAAGGCGTTGGATATTCCAGGGATGGAGGTGGAAGAAGTGCTTGCGTCGGCGATCGAGCCTCCTGCGCCCGAGCGTGTGTTGGCGGCAATGGAGAAGCTCAAGATGGTGGGTGCGTTGGATATTAACAAGAACCTGACTTCGTTGGGGAGGGTTTTGTTGCAGTTACCTGTAGATGCGCCGATGGGGAAGATGTGTCTCTATGGTGCCTTTTTCCGGTGTTTGGACCCGGTGCTGTCGTTGGCGGCGATCTTGACGAGCAGGGATCCGTTCATGGCGCCGATGCACCTCAGAGAAGAAGCCGAGTTGGTGAAAGATCGTTGGTGTCCCCCCGACTTCCGATCTGATGCGCTATGCATCTTGAGGGCGTACACGAGGTGGTGGGAGATGCAATCGCGTGGTGACTTTGTTGCTGCTAATCGATTCTGTCAGGACAACTTCCTTAGCAAGCTCACTCTGCTTCAGATTCAGCAAGTAAAGGAACATCTTTTCCAGTCGATGGAAAAGGCGGATATCATTTCGGTGATTCAATCTTCTTCGCTTGCCACCAACGCCAATGGAGCAGCAACAAGCAATTACTCTCGATACAGACGTCCACGTGAGACCGATGCAGAATTCAACATCAACTCGGATAGCACCTCTCTCCTTGCAGCGCTGATTGCTGTTTCTTCCCCGCCGAACTTTGCCATTCGCAGCGGGAAGGCAAGTTACCGCACTTCGCAGGATAAGTCGTGTTTGATGCATCCATCTTCGATCTGCCATACCAAGTTTACCAAGCATAAACCATGGGATCCTGCTCACATGGCAGAGAAGGAGATCTTTGCCTTCAGCGAAAAGATTCGTAATGCTTCTGGAAGTACTGGGAATAATGCATTGACGATGTTGAGGGGCTGTACGAGGTTGGATCCGTTAACGTTTATGTTGTTTGGTGCGACAGAGGTGAGGGTATTGGGGGAGGGGGTTGAGTGTGATTATTGGTTACCGATTACCGGGAACACGGAGAGTCTGGATAATTTGGAAAAGTTGAGGAGTATGATGGATGTTGTGCTGTTGAGGGTTTTTGAGGGGATTGGGAAGCGGAGGTTGCAAGCCGGAAATGGGGCTGGGGCTGGGGCGGGGATGCGGGAGCAGAGGAGGAAGGTGGTGGAAGATGTGGATGAGTATGAAGATGGAGACGATGATGAGTTGGAGGATGGAGAGGAGTGGGGAGATAGGAGTGATTTGTCGTTGTCAGCGCAGGAAATTGGGGAATTTGAATACATGTCTCAGGGGATAGTTCATATTTTGGATGGTTATGCGCAGGAGAGGGGATGGGGATCGAGTAGTAGAGGCTCGACGAGGCCGGCTAGTCCAGCTTCGTTTATGGGCGGGTTGAGTTTGCAGGATCCACCGAGTAGAGGTAGCGGTGGTGCGGGGGGTGGGAGTGTCATCAGCGCGGTTTATGGTGCAGGTGGGGTGGGGAGTCGAGGAGGATCGAGTTCGAACTTGTTTGCGACGGGGAATGAAGGGGGTAGTAACGGAGGTAGTAGATGGACTAGTCGATCGCATACTCCTGATGTTCAGCAGCAGCAGGGAGGAGGTAGACCTGCGCCGCCTAGTGTGGCTGCTAGTACAGCTACCAACACTACTGCTACGACGAATAGTGCGCATGCGACTAAGGCGAGTGCCAGTACTTGTGCTACCAATCTCACTTGTGCCGCTTCTGCTGGTGACGGTGCGAGTGGTGTCGATAGCAAACCCAAACCTCAACCTAAAGCAGAAGGCAATTGGCGAGCCCGTCGCACCAACAACGACAAAGCTGATGTTGATGATAACGGCGCTGGCGAGAACGAAAATCACAGCTCTAGCTCCGTACGTGGCCGTGGACGTGGTCGTGGTCGAGGTCGAGGAGGCAGGGGAGGCAACCGTGGCAGAGGTGGTGCTGGTGGCGGTGGTTCCTCCGCTCCCACACCTTCTGCTTCATCTTGCTAACCCATCACTTGACCCTTTTCATCCTCCACTGTTTCCATCTTCTTAATCCCAAATCTTGATCCAATATTCTGCAGTTGTGATTCTCGTGACAGGGATATGTGTATGTGTTGCTGCAAGCTCGCCTCGCACAAGGAGGATTGAGCAAGTTTGTAAGTTCGGCAGAACTTCGGCGATCAAACTTTTGTACCTTTCAGATTACAAATTTCGAGTGCGGGGATTTGGGGGTATTTTGGATACCGATAAAGAGCCGATTCTTGTTGGTTCGGTTATTGGTCAGCATCATCTTGTGCTCCACTACCACCACTACCATTATCTTGACCATCATCATTACTGTTCTCGTCATCGCTTGTTTGGATTCTTCAGCCTCCGTTACGAGGGGATGGCTTTTCGGAAATTGGAAATCACAGGAATCCGGCATCGACTTAAAAGTTGAATAGGAACTTGACACGATGACTTCTCCGCCAAATCTTGATCAAACACCAGACGAATCAGCCAACGAATCTTCAGCAGACGAAAGAGCGGGACAAGTGAAGAAAGAGAAAAAAGTTTCATGTCAACCTTGTCGAGAAGCCAAAGTAAAATGCATTCCTGCTGCTTCTTCCGCTGAAAGTGGTGGTGCTAATGCAGCAGGAGAACCAGCATCTTGTACTCGTTGCTTAAAGTTTGAGAGGGAATGTTTCTACAGGACGCATAAAAGAGGACGTAAACCGGGTAAGATCAAACTTCAACAAATACTTCGTCGACTTGAACTACTCGATAGGACTCTGGGGGAGATCAAGGAGTTGAATAAGCAAGTGGGGGATGGCGATGCAGAAAGTTTGATTGATACTCTTAGATGGCAGTTACATAGGAGTAAATTTTTTGCTAAAGGATCACTTCTGCCCACCATAGAACCGAAGAAAGAGGCTTCGACTCCACCTTCCAACGTTGTTGGTGCAGTTGGTGAAAGAGAAAAAAGTGCAAGTGTAGGAGCAGTGCGTAGGAGTGCAAGTGTAGCAGGAGCAATGGTAGGGGGTAATTCGGAGATGGCTAAATCAAGAAGTGATTTCAACATGTTGGTTGATCTTGAAGATCATGCTTCTGTAGCACGGGTTCCTGACGAATTCCCCACCCTTTCGAATCCGCTCAAGTTGCTTGCTCAGGCGAGTAGTGAAGAGAGCGATAGACGTCGTTCAAAACCCTCTTCTCTTCGAAAAGATACTTCTCACAGTAGCGATGACGAACCCCGAACGAAACGATTGCGTTCTTCGCCACCACCCAATACATTCCCCAGTCAACCAAAAGAAACCCAAGTGGTGAGAGGTGCTAGGGGCTGGGCAAAAACCTACTTCTCCCGAGGCGCATTTCATCCAGTCTACGATAACAGGCAAGAATTCGATCCTATAGATCAAGGATTGATGACGGTGGGGCAAGCAGAAAGGTTGGTTGGGGATTTTTATGGAGCGTTTGGAACGTTTATGCATATTTTTGATCCAACCCTTTCTACCGTGGGATACATTAGGAAACATAGTGCGTTTCTTTTGACGGTCATGTGTAGTTTGGCGGCTGAATTCAACGCTGCTCTACCCTCTGCCAAAGTCGGAGGAAAACAGCAAGAGGAGGAATTAAGGAAAGAGAATGCCGCATTAGCAGTTCGTTTAAGGGCACATTATGAGGGTATGATAACTTTCCTAACCTCTGGAGATTACAAAAACGTCGAAATGGCCCAGGCATTCTATCTTTTAGCATCCTATCGAGATATGAGCGAATCAGCAATGTCTGATCAAACCTGGCTTTTTCTCGGCACTTCAATACGGATTGCTACCGAACTCGGCTGCAATCTCGTTTGCTACAGTTATGCTACTCAAGGTGGCGGTCAAGGGGGCAGAGAACACTATCAACGACAACTTCGAAATACTGAACGACTCTGGCTTAATCTTTGGAACCTAGAGAAAACGTTGGCGTCACAAACAGGACAAAGGATGCATTTGGCGGAGGAAGGGGTGATTGCAACTTGTAGTAGATGGTATAGAATGCCGTTGGCGTTGAAACAGGATGAAGCGTTAGTTGCGCAAGTGGAGCTGAGGAGAGTTATGATCGGGTGTGGAGAAGGATTTAATACCCACGTGTTGCGAAGTTTGGGTGTGAGGAGAAATGCTTCTTGGCACTATGATCAAACTCGAAGGGAGGGAGAAGGGGAGGAGAATGGGGAAGAGGAGGATGTGTTAGCAGCGGCAGAAAAAGATCAACTCTCACTACAGCTTTCCTATTTCCGCAACTCGGTACACATGGATCTCAAGAGATGGGAAGAAAGATGGCTACCTTCCCACACTTCCCACACCACAGTACCGGGAGGGAAAGAGGGGGAAGGGCCAACACCGTTACAAATCACAGGACCACTCTCACTCGATTATGCCGCCTTAGTCACCTACGCTCTCCCCTTGCCCATCAGTTACTCGGTCGATGTTACTCCCGAATTGACGCTGTTGTGGAGAAGCTGTTATATGAGTTGTACCAACTATATGGCTACTTTTATTGATAGATGTCAACGTGGGTTTATGACCTACGTGACGAATTCGACGGTGGTTAGTACGGTTTATGCTGTGGTGTTTGCGCTGGATCTCGCGCGGAAGGCACAGAGAGCCGAATCCCATTCGGAGTCTGCAGAAGAGAAAGGAAAGGAGAAGGAAGGAGGGGGTAAAGGAAAAGGAGGAGGGGTTGATTTTGGCTTCGTCAGCAAGATTAGGGTTTTGAATCTTGCGAGATCGACTGCAAGAGAATTGGACAAGATCGGTGCAACCAGAAAGAATGCGGACGAGGGGGGAAGTGGGGGAAGGGGAGGGACAAGTATTGCGACCAAGTATAGTGTGTTTTTGTTTGGGGTATTAGCGAGGTTTGATGCTGGGTCTGATATTGAGGATGCGGGAGAGGGAGAGGGTGAAGGAGAGAGGGAAGCGGTGAAAAGAGGTGGATTCAATGCTGCTGGAAGGGGGATGGAAGGAAAAGGTGGAGAAGCAAGACATCTTCGAAGAGATCATAATCATCCTCTTTCCCACCACGCTCCGTACTTGACGGAAGCGCGAGGTGGTGGAAGGGGGGTTGGAGGATCCGAAATCGCTCCCACCAGAGTAGGAAGGATGGTTCCCGGAACAAAAGCTTCCCATGCTTACAGTTCGAACATTCATTTCAGTCCTCCTTCTACCCAACACCTCCCCGCCACCTCCTCCTCCGGTGCTCCAGCATCCACTCCCTCCTCCACACCTTGCTCTTCTAACTCCGGGGCAACTTGGAATCCTTCCTTGCAACAACAGAGTCGATTCATTCCACCGCATCATAACACACAACAACCTCAACATTGGCAAGATCAATCCACTTCAGGTGCGGGCGGAATGAGCCCCGCTTCTTGGTTCAACCATATTCAACCACATCCCAACCCAGTCGTCGGGGGAGGTCAAGGGGCAGGGCCAGGGTTAGAAGAAGATCCATCATGGGAATGGATGATGAAAGATTTAGATTTTTTCAATCTAGATGGTGGTGGTGGAGGAGGAGAACCCATCTTGGATCAGATGGGGCGATTGTTCGGCTGATCCCTTATCTCTATGTCCTCTCTCTCTGGTGTTGGAATCACAATCTTTCACTAAGGGTGCTTAATATGTGCTGTGTGATGTTTCTATTGCAGTGAATCCCTCTGGCCTTATATACACATTACTGAGCTTGCGGGGGGGTTGTTTAGCGGATCTTTGTCTCGACTCTCTGCAATACCGCTGTGAACCCCAAAAGTCCGGCTGTGACAGCAGCAACAGCGGCAACTTTGATCATATTGGCTCTATGCGTGAGGGTATACTTGACATATACCAACTGAGCATGTTCTGGCGAGCAGTTTTTCGTTTCGATCTTGATAGCGGGTCTACCGATTGTATCGAGGTAAGTTTTTGTTCTTGCATTATCCACCTTATCCGCCTCATAGGGAAACTGTATGCTAAGTCGGGATGCTCCCTCCGGAAGCACAATAGTGGTGGAGACCTTGTCAACAGCGACGTGCTTAAGCGGAGTAAAGAGAGGGATTGCGGTGATGAAATCATGTGATCCGCGAAGCGATTTGGTCCAACCACCTGCCGAGAGAGGAAGAGTGTAACCAATGCTAAAACTGTAATTCCATCCACCTAGAAGTGGGAATCTCGGTTGAAGTTCCAACAAACTCATCTTTGAGGTCAAAGCTGAGGAAGTGGGAAGACCGGAAGTTGAAGCTGTGAGAATAGAGGGATCAGGAGGTGAAGGACGGAAACGAGAAGTGGAAACATTTCCAATCTGGTCGATAAACCAAGGATCTTTACTACCAGGAGGGAGGGTGAAAGTGAGGGAGGAGAGTGCAGAGCCAGAACCTTTATGGTAGAATGAAGCCATTTGATGTTCAATCCTGGAAAAGTGGCCTTTGAGTTCAGGACCGGTATTGCGAAGGAGAATGCGATCTTGGATGGAGAGTGCGTCGCCCCAGTGGCTGATTTCAGCGGTGCGGTCGAGGGAAATGATGGTTGCTCGAGGTGTGTCTACTTGAAAATGCACTTTTGCTTCGGGGACGGAAGAAGAGGTGGCGTGGGGAGGGAGGCTGTTAAACGGACCAAAGGTGACGATGGAACCTGATTTTGTAGCGTCCTCGGGGGAGAAGGAGAGGATCTTGGGGGAAGGAGATTTGACTTTGATCCTGCCCGAAGTTGTGGGATAGGGTGAGCGAATGGTGGAATCGCCGGTCCAGAGGAACAGTTGAGGTTGAGTCTGTTTGACCGTTTCAGGCAAAGGGGTGGTGATGTGGTTCAATGTGGTTTCGAGGATTAAAGTTGCGCCTTGAGCTCCCAGAACCTCTGCAGGGACTTTTGCTTCGAAGAGAATACTACTTGCATCGCCATCGACAGGACCGACCGGGGTGAAGGGAAGCACTGGACGCAAACCTCCTTTGTACTCGGATCCGGAAGCGAGAGGAGAGTCGAGCGCAGGTTTGACGGTAAGTCGACTCCAAGAGAGATGTTGCGCTTCGTGGGCTGACAGCAGCAAGTAATACGGGATGTGATCAGAAGAGGATGAAGATGCAGATGCAGATGCAGATGCAGATTTGGTGTTGATGGAGATGGTAGTGATTGTGTGGGATGTTGAACCGGTGAGATCGATCTGTTTGAGAAAGTTGGTATTTGTCCAGTCGTTGGAGCTTGGCAATGACGCTGCTTGGACAAAAGAAAGGAGGCAGACAAAGAGCACTGCTACCAGCGCTGTAGCTGTGGTGTGCCGCGCCATGATGCCGATACAGGATGCAGCCTGAGAGTGATGCAGGTGATGGTGAGAAGAAGAGCAAGAAGGATGGGCAAGTGAGAAGGTCTGGGTTGTGAGTTGGACAGTGCGCGTTGAGAAAGCGCATTTCTTCCAGCTCATCTTCTCATTCAGCCGCACGAGAGAACAGCCATGCCCTCCATGATTGTTTAGTGCAACGACCTCACATTTGAAGCGCAGGAAAATGGCAACCTCTCAACGCGAAGAACTCGAAACTCGACGCGCGCGTTTCTCTCCACACAAACAGCAGCCAAACCAACAGCAACGCAGCAACGCAGCAACGGCTGCTCCCGACACACCTTCAGTCATCCCTGCTCTTTGCTCTTTGCTCTCTATCACTCTTATTCCCACGCCATCATCCTCATCTCCTACCATCACAGCATCGACACACATGACACGCATTTGATTAGCGCAGGAAAAAGAGAGAGAGAGAGCAAATCAGCACCGTCGCCCTCTTTCCTTCTCCTCCCTTCTCTATCTCAACCGCAAGGATGGTGGTGGTGGCCTGTCCCAACTCGTCACTCCTCGACGTCCACATCGACCCGGACCGTATACCATCCACTTCGAAACACGACTATGCATCAGCCTACGCTCGTATTCGATCCGCTGCTCGAACGGCAGGCAACGGTGTATCCAGTGTCTTGATTCTCAGCTCTCCCGATGTTGACTCGGTTTGCGCAACTCGCATTCTCACTTTGCTCTTCTTGCAAGATGATATCCCACATCGAATCGTTCCTGTAGAAGGATATCGTTCTCTGCTCAACACTCTGTCCACCGTGTTTCCCCCGCTCAACGACGACGACGACGACGACGATCAACAAGGCAGCGCCAACGTAGCTTCCACCTCATCCACAGATGTACGATCGGTCATCTTTGTCAACCTCGGAGCGGTCCTCAGCTTGCCAACGACATTCAACATCCCACCGAGCTGCACCATTCATGTCATTGATTCTCATCGACCCTGGAATTTGGAGAACCTGTTCGCGACAAGTCATGCCAACGATCGCGTCTGGTGTTGGGACGATGGTGAAATCGTCTCCAAACTTTGTAGACAGGGTGGAGAGCGGGATGCGTTTGAAAAGCTCGAGTTTGATCTCGACTCTGATTCCGAAGACGAAGCTGATGCCAGCAGCAGCAGCAGTAGCAGCGATAGTGATAGTGGCAGCGAAGCAGAACGAGGAGAACGAGGCAAACGCAAACGTTCACGTTCATCCCATCCCCCCACCTCCAGCAAACGGCGTTCTTCCCAACCTCCTACCTCTTCTGCGACACGGTTGAGCAACGCAGAACGCCATCGCTACCGCACCATCCTCACTCGCTACTACAATCGAGGCGAATCCTTCGGAATGTCCGTCTCCTCTATGCTTTACCTCCTTTGCGAATCTTTGGGTCGCGCAGATCGAGAATCGCTCTGGCTTGCTATCGTAGGCCTCACTTCTCTTTATCTTTCCAACTCTATCGATTTTGAGACCTACGAAACCTACTCGTCCGCGTATGCATCAGAAGTGATTGCTATCGAGCCCAACTCTTCTTCTGCTCCGCACCAAGCTTGGTCTCTGGATCTGCTCGCCAAAGATTCACCCTCGGAAGAAACCGGCAACCCGGCTCTGAAAAGAGCAACCGACCGCGCACTACGCAAAGGCATCTCCCAAAACACCAAATCCGAAGACGCCGACGATCGATCCATTCGGATCATCCCTTCTGAACTCCGCTTCACCCTCTACCGACATTGGAGTCTCGAAACTGCCATGTACCATACCGCCTACGTAGCTGCCAAGTTGGGTATCTGGCGAGAACGTGGTTTATCAAAACTCCGGGGTTTGATGGCGAAAATGGGATTCTCTCTTACCGCCGTTCGTCAGAATTACACCCACATGCCTCTCGACCTCCGCAGAAGTCTCGTAAGGAAACTGGAAGGTATTGCGCCGGAATACGGGTTGACAGAACTCACCTATCGCGGATTTGAGAGGAGTTTTGGATTTCGAACTGCTCCTCTGGGAGCAAGTGATGTTGTAGAGGGGATTTCCGCATTATTGGTCGCTGCGCATGGGGTCAAGATTGAAGTAGAGACTCCTGGGATGGTGTTTGCTTCTGCGAGCTCTACCTCTGGAGCTCCACTGGGGAATAGTTTGGCAGCCAACCTCAACCCAGCCAACCCAAACGCACAGACTTCGGAACTGTTTGCGACAAAGAGAGTCTGGAATTTGGGTACCAATCTTACCGATGCGGTTAGCTCTGCTATTGCAGCAACAAATCAGGGTGGGAAGGATCAAACCGGTGCAAATGCGGGTTTGGACGATGTTGTGGGGGTGAGTCAGATCAACACTGCGGAGGATGTGGCGAGGTTGGAAGAGGCAGAACGCGAGGTGTGGGTGACTAATTTTTACGAAGCGTATCGTGCTTTGGATACTTCTCGTTCTACTTCGGTTGATCTTCTTCGCTCCTCGCTGCTGTTGTCGCAGGCGTTGCATCGGAAGATAGTGGCAAGGGGAATAAGTTTGATTACGAACCAAAGTATTCGGACGCTTAAAAACTTCCGTCTTGCTATTCTCAAAGACGGTTCTGACTTGGAACTTTTTACTCATGTCGAGATTCTTTCCCGCTTAGCCAACTGGCTTACCACTTCACTACGAGATATTATTGTCGAACAACAAACGTTAGCAGCATCAAAGAAGAAGAATAAATCCTCCTCCTCCGCCGCCGCATACGCACCTCTACCGTTTATCCTTGCCGCGTTACACTCTGGCAAAGACTGCTTCCTGGTGCTAGGTTCGACAGGAAGTGCAGTTCACGGAATGGTAGAAAACAATCACTTCACAGCTGCTTTTCAACACGCAGCAAAACTAAGCGGAGCAAGGGTAAGACACGATCAATTCCAGACGTTTAGTATTCAGGTTCGCAAGACTGATCTAGCTGCGTTTGTGGAGAAAGTTCATTTCAAGATCAAGTAGTTCCTTTGTCATTCCGGTTAGATTATATCGTTGCAATACATTTCTTTTCTTCTCAGGTTGTGTGAAGGGCATTGAAAAGTGATCATTGCCAATTCTCAAGGAGCCCATGCCTTGTGGTTGAATTTCGTCAACGCCTCTCTCAGCTCAGTCCTTCGGGTCGCACAGTGTCTTCACAAACCTCACCCACAACCATTCTCCCCATGCAAACAATCAACTACATATTGCATCAACTCCAACAACACCCTTTCTCTCGACTCAAGGTCGCTAAGCATGAAATCCAGCAGCGCCATAACTCTGGCTACTTAGGAAAGTCTTTAAATCCTTAATCTTACTACCCGCAACCCCACCAACCCCTGTTCCTCCACTTGCGCCACTTCTTGGTTCGACCAGTAAACTTCTTTCGTACAGGGTTTCGTCGTCCATGACTGGTACGTCTACCACTAATCTCTCCACTGCAGGGTTGGGTTTGATGTACCTATCGTACTGCTGACATCTTGCAACGGCCATAACTGCTTCATCCATCAATGAAAACTTCCTCCAGTGAATCATTCCATCGTTTCTTTTGCTGGGATTACCATCGCTGATCGACAGGATATCTTGCAGATGAACGCCCACGTAGGGGATGGTTGGACCATCAGAGTTCTCCAGAGCCAAACGATAGGCTGCACTGGATCGTTCATTCGACATGAGCCGAACAAGGGATTGATACGCTTTGTTGACGCTCTTACCCTTCAACAGCTCCCGAGTATGTTTGAGACGATGAACAGCAGTTTTAGATAGTCCTCCGAGAACCGAGTTGAGCGACCCGTAGTTGTTGTCATGGCGAAGAATGGATGCAATGTTCATAAACTTTTCCAGCATCCGAGCTCGATGCTTCGTCTTACCCTGAGCAAGGATCATTGAACAAACCCAGTTGGAGATGTAATTGAAGTGCGAAATCGATCGCGAAACAGGTCCATCACGCTTGTTGTGAGGTACAAGAATGTGGCGTAGCAGATCACGCGGTTGGATCGAGGTGAAGTAGGTCCATTCCAACCGAGTCAGCTCAGTGGCGATGATCTCGTCGTCGATCTCCATCAGAGTGTTGGAGATCGAACGCAGAATCGACTTTTGGTCCTGAGGGCGAGCGCCCGATGCTGTGTGGATGGTAGATGGAAGAGCATCAGTGAGGTTGGCGGAAGAAGAGGCTGCAGAGGAGGAGGAGGCATTGTTGGTGGCCGTGCCTGTACTGTTTGCGGTGCTGGATGAGGTCTGAGTGTGACCACTGACAGCGCTGACGCCTGCTTGTGAAGTAGCTTTGCCATCCTTGTTGTTGAGCACAGCATTGCCCTCCGTAGATGACGTCGTGAGATCCGAGGCACTACGAGAACGACCGCCCATACCCTCCGGACGTGTGGGCAAGCTGCTTTCGGAACCAGTTCGCTCATACGATTCGGAAACATCTTCGATCGAACGACCACTGCCGTCAAAGTCGTGACTGGTGTTGCCCGACGAAGGCATCAACCCTGAAGTACTGTTGCTAGAGTGGCTAGCTGGCAGGCTTGTCGCACTGTCTCCCTCGCCAACTTGCTGTTGCTGTTGCTGCTGCTGCTGGATGCCTGCAGCAATACCACCCTTGTGTCGCGTCTGATCGCTGTTCACCGCCTTGCTCCAGAGTGCATCCAGATCAACAGCATTCGCAGTGGCCTCGACAGCCGCATGAATCTGCGCAGCCGTGTGCACAGTATCCGGATGATGGAGCAGCTGACGGTGATATTTGATCAGCAAAGCGTGGGTTTCAGGTTGACTGAGATCACCAGGATAGTCCAGCACCCAGTCACCAAGCATATTTGTCAACCTGATCAGCGCAAAGCGATGCACGAGTCCGTCGGCAACATCTTCAGCTGTCAACGTCTCGAAGCGGGCCATCATCTGCTGAAGCAGGTCCATCGGCGTAGCAAAGCCCCGGAAGAAGACCATGAACATGGTCACGAAGCGTTCGTCCGTGCGCGAGATCGCAGCATGGAAGAGCTTATCCCACAGCTCTTCGATCGAGACATAGCCTCCCCTGGACCGGGCGTTCTGCAGACCCATTTGTGCTCGCTGCAAGCTGTCGTGCAGAACAACATCGTCTTCAGACTGGAATGAAGGCGCATCCGAGATGGCGGAGCCCACGGTAGCGCTACTCATCTTGCGAGGCGTGAAGAGTGCATCAGAGCCAGATGCTGCAGCAGTACGGACTTGAGCCGCCTGAGTTGCAGATGGATTCGAAGTGAGGTCCATGTTACCCATCGCCTGCGCAGTTCGATCCATGGCGGACACCATGGATGCATCGTCGATAGATGCCTCGCTACCACCCGCACCTGTTCCTCGACTGACAGCTGAGCTGGCGTTGCTGTAGCCTCTGGCCCGCATCGGGTCGATGGCCGTAGCGGGTGAAGGTAGTTGTTCGCCGAAGCCAGTCTGTACCGCGTCACTGCCAGGCAATGCGTTGCTGACTTGTGAGGTGCTGGAAGCAGTTCGCGTCTGTGGCACTGCCTGACTGTGAGGAGCAGCACCGGGCGATTGAGACCGCTGGGAAGCCATCGCAGTCGACGGCATGGGAGGGACAGTACTGGCAGGTCCTCGACGGGCGCGGCCAGATCGAGACTTGGCCACCTCTTTGACGAGATACGAAAAGCAATCGCGCATACGTTTCTTGCCCTCTTCACTCTGTACGGTGCACTCGGCAAGGCCGACATTGTAGATGCACGCCATGTCGCTGGCATAGTAGGGATCGACTGCCTTGGGGTGCACTTCCGACTTGCAGGCCAGCATGACCGTGCTGAGATTGGCGACGGCGAAATTCTCGAGCAGCTCCGACATGCCACGGAACGATGCGATCTCAGAAGCGTCGTAGCAGAGGATCACCGCATCGATGTGTGGAAGGAACTTGGGCCATGCGAATCGCTTGCTGGGTCCATTGAGCAGTACGGATGCATCGATCTCGAGCACTTCGATCGTTCGTTGTTCTTGGTCAACAACGCAGACAGTTGAGTGAGAAGTGACTCTTTCCGACAGCACGTGCGGCTTGGAGAGTCCAAACTGACGCAAGCCCTTCTTGATGACGGTAGACTTGCCCGAGTGAGAATGGCCGACCACAGCGATCACGAAGCTGGCGTGCGATTTGGGTTGCGAGTTGACCTGCTGCAAGAGACTGGCACTGCTTCCGCTGCGGCTGCGACCTCCTACACTCGGACGACGGTCTGCATTTTCGGGTGCAAGTCTCTCGCTCGAGCCTGCTCCATTGCCATTGATAGGACCATTGGCTTCGCGTTCATTGTTGGAATTGGTGGAGAGACCTCGACTGATGCCAGCTCCCGGTCCGGTCCGAGAGCTGCCAGCATTGTGGCTGAGAGAGGAGACACGACGGTCAATGTCCATACTGTAGGTCTTGCGAGCGCTGTCATGGTCGTCTCTGCCGGATCTCGACTTGTAGCGCAGCTCGGCAAGGTCAAGCGGGAAGATCTCGTTGGATAGCAAGGATCTCGGCCTGGACTTGGCCGCGCTCTGAGCCGTGCCACCACCGCTGCCGCTTCGAAGCGTGTTGGAAGGTGCGGGAACGGCGCCAACCGTGAAACCTCGTGGCCGGCCGACTACAGGAGCTTTGCCAGATGTCGCTCGGGAAGATGAGGTCAAAGGTGCATCGACAGCCGTGACTGAAGTCATATGAAGAGGTGTGGCCTTTGTAGATCTAGCAGCAGCAGCAGCAGCAGCAGCAGCAGCTTCGAGAGGCTCTCTATCCTTGCGCTGCAATGAGTTGCTGCGTTGTCGAATCGTGGGCACAGCAAGGGAAGATGCTCTTTCTGAATAGGTGCTGTCGGTCGGACTGGTCAGAGGAGACAGCGCCTGTGTTTGCACAGCCGCGACTGGATACTGAGGCACACGCTGATAGTCTTGGTCAGCCGAGTTGACTTCCTGCTCGAGACTGTAGCTTCTGGAGCGCAAAGCATGCCCGCCAAAGACATCAGCCTCGTCGTCCAAGGAAGGTGGTGGTGCCGCGTTACGGATCGAACTGCTGCGGACGGATCGCGTTGGTGCTGAAGCCGTAGCGCTATCCGCATGGGCTGCATGGCGCGAGGCGGAGGATGCTGTCGACGAAGCGACGGATGGTGGTGGAGGCAGCGGAGCTTGCGGTGTGGGTCGCGGCGGCGGCAGCTTTGTAGTGCGATGAGAACGAGGCTGTGGGCTCTGGTTCAAGGTGGGCGAATGAATGGAGAGGTAAGAAGTTGCAGATGGGTCTCCTGGAGGCGTCGAGAAGCCGAGTGCGGTAGATGAGACGGGCGAGTCGTTGGCTAGCAGAGAGGCTGAGTTGGAGCGCGAGGGACAAGGTCGTGCGCTTGTTGCTTGATTCGAGTCGGTGGCAGCACTGCTTTGGCTTGCTGATGCGCTGAGATCGGAGGGAGCGTTGCGTTGGAGAAGTGCAAAGCTCGGAGCAGGAGTCACCTTTTCAGGGCTGTCGAGCAATTCACCGTCAGGCAGCAAGGGGCTGAATTCGAGCCAGGGACGAGTGTCTTCAAAAGATGGTGGTCGACCTGTCATGCGTCGATTGCCGGGCTTTGACTCTGCTGCTGCTTTAATCGGCTTAGATGGCGTCACCAAGCCTGACTGTGCATCATGATAGGGGTCCGATTCTGTACCGCTGCCACTGGCGTTGCCGTTGCCCGAGAGGGTATTTGAACTTGACTTGGCGACAAGGCGTGCGCGGCGTGTTGATGTTGGAGAAGCTTTTCTGGCTTGCTCCGGTCGCATTTGACCCTCCTTCGGAACGTCCGATGTGGCTGACGCTTGCTCTTCGTCATCCGATGACAGCGTTGGTGACTCACCAGCTTCGATGCCACCAGCGCTGCGTCGTTTCATGTTGCGTTTGCGCAGCTGTTCTTGCAACAGTCGACGCCTTCTCCTTGCCTTTTCTGCGTCAATTTCCTTGGCAGTCGAGTCTCCTGCGGTCACGCTAGACTCGTGATGTTGTGATGTCGATGCTGCACAGGCTGGCGGCCGTGTTGGTATCGCCGTAGCCAGTGGTGGTGCTGGGACTGATGCTGAGGCTGTGCCGGTAGACCAAGACGCCTCGCTGAACGATGCTTGGCTCGAAAGGCGCGGCATGGGTGTTGCGGAAGAGGACGAGACGGTGGACGGCGTTTCCGATGGCTGTGCTGATTGCGACTGGGATTGTGTCTGTTTCAACGAAGCGCGGGCGGGAGAGCCATCGGATGTTCCGTTTGCAGGCACTGCATCGGTGCTCGTGGATGGTCTTGGACGCGATGATGAAGCGATGCAACTGGATTGAGGCGATGGTGTGGGTGAGGAGGAGGCGTTCAAACGTCGGCCAGACAAAGTACGATCCAACGACACAGAGCTCGGTGTCGGAGCACCTGCAGCGCCAGTCTGATATTGCTGGATCAAGCGTTGAACGCCGCTCCGCCCTGCTCCCGAATTCGAGCCTGCTTGTTGCGAGGAGCTCGTGCGTGACATCGAAGGCGAGGTCGATGTGCCGCGTTGCTCCAGAGCATCAACGCGACGTAATGTAGACGGTGAGGTGGCGGAAGAACAAGTGGATGATGAAGCGAGTGCCGAAGCTGGCGCTGGTGCTCCGCTACTTGGAGTCGAGGTGCTGTCTTTGCGCTGTCGCTCTCCCCAAAATGCGAAAGCTGGCTTCTTCTTAGCCGCTTGGCTCACAGGGTCCTCCATGACTGTTGTGGGCTAGACTGTGCCGCTTCTGTGTGATTTGTCGTCTCTCGATCGTGGGTGGTTGCTTTGGTGTGAAACAAACAAGCATTCAAGCTTGGCAGGCGTGACGTTGAGAGCCACTGTGACGCTCAAGATGAACGAGCTTTGCGCACAATCCCATGGGTCCTTGTACGGTTCTGTTCGTGTGTCACATGCACTGTGAATTGGGTGTTGGCTGCCGAACACGGTGGATGCTGATCCGGTGGTGTTGGTCGCGAACACGAGGAGGGAGACACTTTGCTGTGAAGGTAGCAGGTGCGAGGATGATGCTGGTACGACGTTGTGCAAAGAGGCGGCCAGGATGTGTCGTACAAGTGATGATGAGTAGTTGCTGGTTCCGAATGTGTGCGTCGTAAGGTACCTTGAGAGGAGCGCGATGTGGGATGTCCGTGGTGAGTGATGGTGCGGAAGGGTAGCACAAGCGACGATGAGGTCGAGGTCAAGGTCAAGGTTGCGAGGGTGGAGCGTGAACGAGGAAAGGACCCTTGTCAGCAAGCCATCGAGAGCAAGTGAGAAAGCGCAGATGAACTCCAAAATAGTTGCACACCAGGCGGCGGCGGCACAAAGCCAAACGCACACAAAAAGGCACTTGTCGAAGCTGTAAAGCTGTGTGTCGACGCAGCTAGCGGAGCTCTCCTGGCTTGGCTAGAAGCCGTCTAGGATAACTGGCTCAGCAGCAGCAGCAGCAGCAGCAGCAACAACAGTCGGACAAAGGAATCAAAGAAACGCGTGGTCTGTGGGTTTCCCGATTATGATGGCCTTGATCCCACGCAACAGGTTGACTGCGACACGCTGTCGCTTTGCGTTGGCAACCATGGCACTCTGACTTGCACCGATGTGAAGGAGACGGATCTTTTGCGCGCTGCTCGCTGCCAACTGAAGTGTCGAATCCATCCTCGAGTACAGCAGCACCAACACAAGCCCTTGCAGTCGATTCAAGCACCGCCTCCCGACTGTCTGAAGCCGGTTGCCAGCGACTGTTTGCACAGCGCACACACACACACTCAGAAGCTGAGAGTGAGAGAGTGACAGGCGCGCGCGTTCTGGTGCTTGCTTGCTTGCTTGCTTGATTGATTGATTGATTTCAGGGGTCCAGCTCTCTTGAGCTTATTTTCGCACTGTCACTGCTTGGCTCAACCTTGACGAGGGCCACGAACGCCGCCGTAAAATATCCCAGCCGCGGCAATCCGACGCTTTCTCTGAGCCAAGCCAAGCTGTTGCTGCAGCAGCGAGATGACTGCACAGTGCTGATGCCGGTTGTAGCTCGGCTGTCACTTGAATCGAGGTCAAAGATCGTGCAGCGGAAGCCTCTTAGCGCCGCAGCGTTGACCGATGCCGAGCTATCCATAATGCCTGCTGGCTGTAATCGGTCCGAGATCTGTTGCGAGCTCGTCCAAGTCTAGATTTCTTCCGATTGACTTGGCAACCGAAGCCCAAGTGCAAGTCAACGAAGCTCGATCGCCGAGATGGCAGCTTCGGCTTGCTATCGTATCTTGATCAGACTCTCAGACCATGCTGGGCAAGCAACGTGCAAACGCATGAAAACATGTTGAACAGCTTTATCAATCTTGTTCTTCATTCCATATCAGCGATCGAACTGTCGGAAAGAGCTGGCCTTGCGGTGGAGAGGAGAGCGTCAGGCAAGAGCGAGGTGTGATTTCATTTGGATCACTTTGTCATGACAGATCACTTCCGACGCAAAGGCTACCGGAGCGTAGACCGCAACACTCCGAAAGCAGCAAAGCAAGACAAGGCAACGACGTTAACAAAGCGTGGGAAAACGATTGCAAATCGGGAGAGTGCGAGTTGGCCCAACTGATTTCACTTGACAGCCGCGGACCATGCTCAACAACATGGAAGAAAGGGGGAGCCGACAAGCAGCCTCGAGAGTCTCTCTCGCATCGACCGATCTGCACATCGCTCGTCGTAAACCCCTTCTTAGTGGTAATGCCGAACAAAGTTTGCTATACTTACTCGACAACGTCCAGCGTCCGGCCGGCCCAAGCGGACAACCGAGCAAAGCGCAAAGCATAAGCGAGGCTTGAAGCTGTGATTGGCTTGGCTTGGCCGATACGATGTGAACAAGTTCTCACGCTTTTCACCCGATCTGGAATTCGAATACGCCAGGGTTGTATCGAGATTTGATCTTGAGCGAATACAAATTTGCAATCGATTTGCGGTCGGGCTCGATCGGTCGAATCGGATATGGAAAAAAGCAGCCAAAAAAAATATTGGCGTCTCCCTGTCTGAAATCACAAGCCAAATCGGCGGATCAGCAGCCACTTGAGCTCAGATGGCGGCGGCGCTCTTCTCTTGCACTCTCTCAGCTCTTTCTGCTTCCGGATCTCGCGTTCTTCATCTCTCCTTGAATCACACAGTTGCAGCGTCTCTCTCACCCCGCGATCGGGCGCGTTCTCTCCCTCTCGGCATTGACCTTTACTTGTCTTCTCAATACCTTTCTTCTCTCTCTAGCTGCTGCTTCTTCCCAACTGATTCCATCCTTCTTGCTCTCTTCAAAGTTGGTCCTTTGTCTCCATCCGTCGCTCCTCCTCGTCGCTTCCAGCTTGACGACGCCATCCGTCCTTGCTCTTCCTCCATTTCGCAACCACAATCGCGAACATCTTTCGCGTCTCCTCTCCACCAACAGCCGAGTAGAACCATCGCGTAGCAGCTGCTCCCCACTTCAGCCTAGCCGCGTCTTTTACATTAGCATCTGTACGGACGGGTCGAATCTACTGCTGCACGCGTCCTCTACAGCGACCTCGGACAACACCATCCTCCACTTGGCGAGGACACGCACGCGACATCCCATCCAGACTTTGATCAACAACATGTCCAGTGAGGCCCCTGCCGCTGCCGTCCCTGCTCCCGTAGCGCCTGAGTCGGTCGCTCCTTCCGCCCCTCAGACCCAGTTTGGCACTGATATCCCTGGAAAGAAGGACGCTACCACTGCCGAGTCTGCCGTCCAGCAGCAGTCTGCCCAGCCAGAAGTCAACGCTGCCGCTTCTGAACACACGTCTGAACAGGATGCTGCTGCCGTCGCTGCTGCAGCTGCTGACGCGTCCAGTGCCGCTCAGACCATCACAGAGCTAGCTACTGCTGCTACCAACGCTGCCAACAGCGAGCAGCAGGCAACAGATGCCGCTAATGGTCTCGTCGACGTCTCCGCTGTCGAAGCGACTGAAAAGCCTGAGGGCACTACCGGTGATGCTGTTCCCAACATCACCGAGGGTCAAGCCGACGCTCAACTGCAGCAACAGCCACAAGACGCTGCTGCTGCTGCTGCCGGCACCGCCGAAGAGCCCACCTCGGGTCTTCCTCGCAACGTCGAGTCCGAACTTCGCGAGATCTACTCTGTCTCCTCTGCCATCGCCAACTTCTGTGTCGCTCACGTCAACCAGGTCAACGTCCCCACCCCACAAAAGGTTCGCAACATCATCCAGAAGGCTCTCAAGCTTACTTCCTCCCTCAGCATGCTCCTCGCCCAGCCCGAGGTTGCTCTCAGACAGCTCGATGCCGATGAGCACGGCAAACGTCGTGCCGAGTCCAAGCTCGATTCGGCTCGCAAGAGGCAACGCTCTTCCGACTGGGATGCCAACAAGATGGGCGAAGCCTCTGGTCTGCCTATGGCTCCTTTCACTCCTACCTCCGCTCTGCGTGTTTTCCCTGATGGTTCGTTGCCCACTTCGTTCCCCTCTCCTGGTATGGATGGAGACATCAAGGGACCTCAGTACAAGAAGCGTAGTCGTGCACCTGCTCCTGGTTCTTGCCAGGCTTGTGGCACTGGCGAAACTCCTGAATGGCGTCGTGGACCTGACGGCGCCCGTACCTTGTGCAATGCCTGTGGCTTGCACTACGCCAAGCTTGTCCGTAAGCGCATGCAGCAGGAGGGCGGTGAAGAGCCTTCCCCCTCTCAAGCTCCTCCTCAGGTCAGCTTGGTCAGTCTCGAGGAGTTGAGGGCCAGCACCAAGAGTGCTGAAGCTGCCGCTGCTGCCGGGTTGACCTCGTCCGCTTCCAGCAGCTCGCTCAACGGTACCCCGTTGAAGGTCAACAAGAACGAAGCTTGGGACACGCCTAGCAAGCCTCCTCGCGTTCCGTCTTCGCTTGGTGGTCCTAGTGTCATTGCTCCTCAGCTGGAACAGGAGAGAGGTCAGGAAGGTGGAGAGGAGCACAACAACAACAACACCAACAACCCGGTCCCTCCTCCTCCTGCGCCAGTTACCGAGCAACAGCAGACTGTGGGCATTGTTGAACCGGCTCCCACTCCTGTTGCTGGCGCTGGACAGGCAGAGGTGGCACAACCTGCTGAGCCTGTGATTGCTCCCGAGTTGGCTAACGAGGCTGGTGGTGTTAGTGAAGATCATCGACCTATACAGACTGATCAGTGAGCGGCGTCAAACAGCTTCTGTTCCTTCAAGTTGGGTATCGTGTGTTTTGTAACGATTCGTTTAATCTCCCCTTTCTCTTCTGCAACCTTCCATGTGTCATAATATCAAGTCTTTGTTCATGCTCTCGGGCGTTCATCTGTGAATGCTGTGCGACGTCCTTCAGCACGGCTATAAGGTCCTACTGTATGCAGTGAGTGGGTGGTCTTAGCGTGGGAGTCGGTCGGAAGATGAGCGATTTTCAAGGCCATGATTTCGTGCCGAGATATCCATCAATTTCAAAAAAAAAAAAAAAAAAAAAAACCTCGCGTGGAAGGCAAACACCGTCTGACGTGTCCCCATCGACCTTACTTACTCCATGCTTCCTTCACAACAACACATACATTCTTTCGAACAACAATGTCGAACAGCGACAACTCTCTCACACTTTGGGTAAAGCTCCCGGTCGACCCGTCAAGCCCCGCGTTGTGGTTACTGGTGGTTCGGGCAAACTGGGTCGATCAACTGTCTCCCATCTCTCTTGCTCCGGTTATGAAGTGATAAACTTCGACAGGGTTCGACCCAAAACTGCTTCTGAAGATGGTAAATCCGGATTGGGTTGTGCTTTTCGCCTTGTGGAAATTGATCTAGCCGATATGGGTCAGGTGCTAGAAGCGATGATGGAGATTGATATGGCTTATAAATGTATTGATGCAGTTGTTCACTTGGCTGCTATGCCTAGTCCGGGACAAAGTGCGAGTAGTAAACAGTTCAATACGAATGTTGCTAGTACCTACAATGTTTTGGAGGCTTGTAGGAAACTGGCAATTGGGAATATTGTTATGGCTAGTAGCGAAACTCTTATTGGTATTCCTCTTGATATCATGCCGGACAGTCCAAGACGACCAGAATCAGCATACTCGTTGAGTAAGTTGGTTGGAGAGACGTTGGCGGAAGAGTATGTGCGATGGTCGAAACAGACTCGTAGAAAGCCCGCGGGTGGGGAGTGGAAAATCGTTTCAATGCGATTTAGTAACGTCATGCTTGAGGAGGAATATGCTGGATTTGAAGATTGGCAAGATGATCCAAGGAAGAGATACTGGAATTGTTGGGGTTATATCGATGCAAGGGACGGTGCAGAGGCGATCAAGTTGGCACTAGAGAACGAGAACTTGAAGGGCCATGAGGCGTTTATTATCGCAAACAACAATACGGTTATGAGGAGACCAAGTAAGGAGTTGGTGGAAGAGGTGTTCCCAGGGGTCAAGTATACGCCAATGAACGATGATCCTAACGTGACGGTGCTTAGCAATGAAAAGGCGAAAAAGGTGCTTGGTTGGGAGCCTAGGCATGATTGGAAGCCTTAGGTTTGTTGCCTCCTCGGATGATGGCGAGAAGAGATGCACATCCGTAATTGACAGTTCTGATCGGGGAAGATTCGTTATCGTCCTCCACCGATCCTGATACAGCATACGCTTC
The DNA here is from genome assembly GCA_928865425.1 of Ustilago cynodontis. Taxonomy (NCBI): domain Eukaryota; kingdom Fungi; phylum Basidiomycota; class Ustilaginomycetes; order Ustilaginales; family Ustilaginaceae; genus Ustilago; species Ustilago cynodontis. The sequence goes on along the minus strand of CAKMXY010000021.1, from coordinate 57,123 downwards.
CACTATCGCTCGCGTATGCCATCGCAGTCCGATATGGTCACCCGTCAAAACGGCAACCCTAAGCAGAAAAGATGGACACAAATTTCGGCAGCAACTACCGTGCTAGCTTGTTACGTTAGCCTCGGATGTTGATGTTGCGATCGCTCGCCTATTTCAACGTGGCGACGACGAGATACGGTTGAGGCTGGTCAAGATTGCTCATGTGACTGAGACTTTCGGAGAGGATGTTTCGTCAGGACTGTCATTGAGCAACAACCGTATTGAGGACACCGATGCAGACGAGACCTTGGATAGTTCTGGGGGTGCACCCACTGCTCAACCTACTGCCGATGACGCCTGCCCATCGACATCCACCTCGATTGCAGTGCGTCGAGCTGGTCGGCACTTCCAACGCTGCCAGCTTTCGACGGCACAGGCGTTGCTCTGGCTGGTCCCACTGTCACCGTAGGGGGAGGCGCTCCTCTCAAGCAAGACACTCAGTCTGAAAACCACCATCTAGAGCCCTTTCAATATTGCAGAACAATCCAAGCTTCGTGCGGCTCTACTGTCAATCTTGAGCGAGACAAGTCAAAGAACAAGAACGATCTGTAGTGCCGGATCTAAAAGAATCACCAAAGCAAATGATTGGCGGCGGGAGTTTACCCCACAATGCAGATCAACCGTCGCACGCTGTCATTGGCTCACATCCTTCCATGACAGCGTCGCTCTGTGTATACTCCGACCATGATTGCTCGCACGCCACAACATCGTTGCAGAGATACGAATCTTGCTTTGATCGGACAAGTACAGCCGATTCTGAATGATCTTCCGCTGGGATGGGAAGATACAAGGTTACGGCAGTCGATGTTTCGCGCACTGTTGGACTGAAGCGAAAAAGTCTTGGCGTTTCTGTTCTGCGGGAAAAGTAGGAGCCAAGCCTTTTAGCGCCGTTCTCGAGGGTCACTAGTCTATCTCGCTTGGATTCTTTCTGCTGCAGCTGCCATCAGAACTTGTTCTCTATCCAGCTAGAATTGTACCATCGCCAGCTTTCATGTTGTGAATGGTGGTGCATCCGACGGTAACCGAATGGCTGGCCTGACGGAGTTGGTGAGAAAGAAAGAACAAACGAGCAAGTTGTACCGATACCTTCTATTTTGAGAAAGTCAGCTTCTCTGCTTTTGCTAGCCGGCTAGTCGGAGCCTGCATGAGACCAGAAGAACCCTCTGATTCCTTCCATTTGCAGCTGTTGTCACTGTCCGCTGTTGCAGTCTCTGTACTCGGCGTGCATGATCCCACCCAACTGCGATGTCGACCGACACTTTTCTTTTGCCACCCCTCCCTTCCTGTGATCTATCTGCTTCCTGATTTGTCGATGGCCGGAGATCAAGGCAACGCCCATCGCTGCTTCGCCGTCGGCTTATGATGACAACCCAGACCGAGAAGGCGTAGGCGAGATGCGCGGAGCCTCGTCTTCCGTAAGCCTCATCCCTCCGCCTTCGTCTCACCTCGCCTTAGATTGCCGTTGGATCTTCCGGTGACCAACACTTCCTTCTCTCACGAGGATGTCGAATTCGCTTATGTCCCCACTGTAATGGCGGAGGTGGCTTGTTGCGGTATTCGATTAGGCGATGACAACAGGCTGAGACGCGAAAAGCATGTCGTTTGACACACCAACACAGGAACAGAGACACAAAGAGGCGAGCTAGTATCGCACCAAACAAGGGTGCGGATAACCTGGCGCCGCAATCTAAGCACCGGCAATCCATCCTCCGAGGCTGCACTTCATCGCCAGGAAAAGCTCGGTAAATGTCCGGGGTCTTGCTTTACCCAACGCAATCTTGATACAATGAGATTGAAGGTTGCACAACCGCAAAGATGCCGAGGATCTGCAGAAGCTGCTATTGGTCAAGAGAGGGGAGCAGCGAAACAGGACAGAATGAGACCAACTTGGGAACGAGAATCGGCATAGAGCGACTGTCACTTTCTGCATTCATGAGGTAGGACAAATGAGGTCACGACAACAATGCATGATCTCCGTTTGACCCATTGTGTGTGAGTTTATCTATCGCTCTTTATAGCGTGAGGAAGCTAGGCTAGTGGTGATTCTGTGTGAGCAAGTCTGTGTGGGGGACGTCGGAAAGGTCTGATCCGCAATGGGTGCGAATAGATATCGGTCACCCTGATGTGGTTGGCAAGAAAGCGTTGCAGCCTCGGCTAATGCGACTGACTCTGGACCCTGAAGTCAGAAGAACGACAAGAAAACTACCAGGCTAGGAGAACATGGTCTCAAGCCAGAGGCAGACTGCTAAGCGATGGCCGGAAATCGGCGCAAAGAGCGCTCCTGCAATACTATCTCTCGGAGAGCACCGAACCATTCGCATTAGACCTGCAGAGCAGAGCAGAGCAGAGCAGAGCAGAGCAGAGCAGAGCAGAGCAGAACAGTGGCAGAAGATCTTCTGGCGACAGCATCAGCACGAAGGATTCATGGAAGGTTGCTTCATGCGAATGAACCGTGGCTGAGCTGTGTGTCTAACGACATCTGAGCCAGAGATGCATTCTGTCTCAGTTGCAATCGTCGTCGCAGCAGGCATTGGTGTACCACAGACAAGCAACAGCCTAGTGTAGCTATGCGAGACAATTGTGTACTGCCATGCTCAGAAGAACGTTCAGCAGAGCTTCATGACCATCAAAGAAAGTATAAGAAGGGCACCTTCTCGGCTGGTATCTTCGACTATCTCATCCCATCTCATCCTCGTACCATTCCACTTTCCTCTTCACACCCTCTACCTCACTCCCAATCCCCGCTAGAATATAGTCAAGATGCACTTCAAGACCATTGCTATGTTTGTTGGCTCTGCCATCGCCATCGCCGCCCCTGCTGCCATGGCTGCTCCCTCCGGGCGAACTTGTGGTAACCACGAGGTTGCTCCTGCTGCCGTTGAACAGGCTCTTGGCCTCAAGGTCGCCTCTCTTCGTAGCCAGCAGGCCAAGAGCTCCGATAGCGCCAAGGCCAGCTCTGATGTCGCCTTCACTTCAGCCAGCATTCCTGTTTACTACCACGTCATTACCGACGGCACAAATGGAAAGCTCTCTTCCTCCATCATCAACAGCCAGATCTCAGTTCTTAACCAAGGCTTCTCCGGAACCGGTCTCTCCTTCTACTTGGCTGGAACAGACACCACCACGAACTCTAACTGGTTCAACAACGTCAACCAGGGTACTTCAGCTGAGGCTTCGATGAAGAATTCTCTTCGCAAGGGTGGCGCCAATGCTCTCAACGTTTACACCGTCAACTTCCAAGGCGGGCTTTTGGGATACGCCACCTTCCCTTGGAGCTATAGTTCCGCCCCAAAGAACGATGGTGTTGTCCTTCAGTGGACCTCTTACCCAGGCGGTCCCATCACCAACTACAACCAGGGCAAGACGCTTGTCCACGAGGTAGGCCACTGGGTTGGTCTCTACCACACCTTCCAGGGCGGCTGCGCCAGCCCCGGCGATTATGTTGATGACACCCCTCCTCAGGGTCAGCCCACTTCCGGATGTCCTGCCTCAGCAGACACCTGCTCCGGTGGCGGAACAGACTTGGTCAACAATCTGATGAACTATTCGTATGACCGATGCCTCACTAGTTTCACAAACGGTCAAGTTGCTCGTTTCGGCGCCGCTATGGATGCTTACCGTCTCTAGAAGTAAAAGGAACAAAAGGAGCTGATAGACTAGCCGGCAGCCCGGTCTCTAGACGTCACGCTCGTTTCTTCCAGACTTTCGCCTTCACCTCTGGCCCACAGTATAGGCCGCACATTAGCTTGTTCTCGCATCTTTGTTCTCGTCATGTTTTGCAATGGAAATGGAATTCCTCAACAAAAATGTATCTTGTGTTCATGTCTTGTCGCACAGTGGCGACAATGTTGACGAGCGAGCAGCTTCGACCCTCCGTGATCCAGCGGAGCGGTCAAAGCAGAGCTCCGTACGGCAACGGAGGCAGCAACGATGATGTCGACCGAACAGTCTTGAGCCTCCGTGATCCAACGGAACCAACAAAGTAGGTACGGCATAGGCTCCGCTGGCCAACGGAGCAAGTCATGTCGTGTTCGAGGTCAGAAGCTCATTTCGTCAGACTCATACGACGTTGCCGGGAAGCAGACCATCCCTCGTCCAACTGACGCTCCGTTGCTGAACGGGGCAGGTCAATCAATCCACAGTCGAGTCCAAGACATACGATCAGTCAAATGCAATGTGCTTGTGTACAGAGGATCAGTGGTGGGCCGAATGGTCGAGCTCGAATCGAATACCGCTGTTGTGTCAAGAGTGAGCATTAGAAAGGCCAAAGGTCAGTCAATGTCGGCGCCTCGAGATATAGACTGGGTAGCAACGGGGGGAGAGGCAACTCACCAGTACGGGCAGGGCTTAGGTCCTGGCTTGTCGAGGTTGATAAAGACCTTGGGATGACCAAGGGGACCTCCACCACCATCACATGCTGCAATACGCTTGCTGGAGAGACGAATAGGCTCGCGCTGGATCATCTCGATGGCAGCAAGGGGCTGGGGTTGGAACCGCATGTCCAGTTGCTCGAAACGGGGACCCTTCATGGCGTTCCGTCGTGGGTTTTGGGATTCGGACCATGTTGTTGGGAAGTTGGGCGACTGCTCTGCGGGGATGTGAGGGGGTGTATGGGGCTGAGCAACAGGTCGCACAGGCTTAGGCTGAGGGACGGTTGGAGAGTTGGACGAGGTAGGAGCGTTGGCAGGGCGCTGGAAGAAGCCGTTGGCAGAGCCTGCTACGGCTGATGTAGAGAGTGCCCTTCGGACCGCTGATGCGACGGCGACCTGACGTGCGGCAAGCATGATGATATGTAAGGACGGTGGTCGAGGTTAAGTCGGTCGTGAACGTTGATATGATCAAAGAGAGGTCGAATGTGCAGCGCGATTCCTGCTCAATTTCGGACCCGTGCTTGCAGATTATCAATTCAACTCGTGCGAGTCAGAGCAGAGTGTCAGAGGTGTCACCAGACAGGATGTAACATCTTTGTCACAATTCCTTCTTTCTCGCGGCTGCTCAGCAAAGCGCTTTATGATAAAATTACACAATGCAAGTCATTTGACCCGTGCTGAGCCGCCGCTCTCTTTTGCTCAGTCCGTGGCAAAATCAGGGAGGAATGGCCGGTATACTGACTGAGAACTATGTATCAATTCTTCTTACTGTAACACCACCATCACTTTCAATTCGTTGGTCTCCATACCTTTGTTACACAGCGCATTCCAAACGTTTACGTCAAGAACCACATTCGAAACTTGATTCCTACATGATGGCAAGCTCGCTACGATCCTCAGCGCCTTCGAGGCTCGCTCTTCGAGCTCTCACACGACCCGATGCTACCCACGCCCGCAGCATCAGCACCAAAATTACCCAGACCGCAGTAGCATCTTCATCCTCTTCGACATCGTCGTCGACTTCGCGAGTCCAGTCCAGGGGCTATGCTTCACCGTCATCGCCGGCCGCGATGGCCACACCGGTTGAGGTAGCTCAGCCCGACATCCGTGCCGGTATTGGCAGCAAGATGGGCTCGGGCAAGAACTTGCTCACCGACATCATCGCCGCATCTCCCAAACACTCAACAGCGAACCGACCCATCTACCTCGATGCTCAGTCCACCACGCCCGTCGACCCTCGTGTCGTTGACAAGATGATGCCTTACATGACCAACCAATACGGCAACCCTCACTCGAGAACGCACGCCTACGGTTGGGAATCGGAGAAGGGTGTAGAGGAGGGACGGGAGCACATCGCCAGCTTGATTGGTGCTGACCCTAAGGAGATCATCTTCACATCCGGTGCCACCGAGTCCAACAACATGGCCATCAAGGGTGTTGCTCACTTCTACAAGTCCAAAAAGAACCACATCATCACCACTCAGACCGAGCACAAGTGTGTTCTTGACTCGTGCCGTCGTTTGCAGGAGGAGGGCTTCGAGGTTACCTACCTGCCCGTCCAGTCCAACGGTCTCATTGACCTCAAGCAGCTCGAGGATGCACTTCGACCCACCACCGCGCTCGTTTCGATCATGACTGTCAACAACGAGATCGGTGTCATTCAGCCCATCAAGGAGATCGGCCACTTGCTTAAGACCAAAGGTGCTGAGCTCGCTAAGCAGAGTGGTCGCGGTGCTTCTAAGCCCTTCTTCCACACCGACGCTGCCCAGGCAGCTGGCAAGATTCCTCTTGACGTCAATGAACTCGGCGTCGACCTCATGAGTCTTTCGAGCCACAAGCTGTACGGGCCCATGGGTATCGGCGCCTGCTACATCCGCCGTCGTCCTCGTGTGCGTCTCGAGCCCCTTATCAACGGTGGTGGTCAGGAACGTGGTCTCCGATCGGGTACGCTTGCACCTCAGCTGATCGCCGGTTTCGGTGAGGCAGCTCGTCTCGCCAAGCAGGAGCTCGCTTACGACCACGTACACATCAAGAAGCTCTCGGAACGTCTGCGCAACACGCTCGAGGCCAACATCACACACGTCCTCTTTAACGGTGACCAGAACGGATACCCCGGTTGCTTGAACTTGACCTTCCAGTACGTCGAAGGCGAGTCGCTGCTCATGGCTCTCAAGGACATCTGCTTGTCGTCTGGTTCGGCCTGCACTTCGGCTTCGCTCGAGCCTTCGTATGTTCTTCGTGCGCTTGGATTGGATGACGAAAACGCACACTCGTCGCTTCGATTCGGTATCGGCAGGTTCACTACCGAGGAGGAGGTCGACTATGTTGCCGACAAGATCATCAAGGTCGTCAACAAGTTGCGAGACATGAGCCCGCTCTGGGAGATGGTTCAGGAGGGTATTGACCTCAAGACTATCGAGTGGTCCGGATAAGCGCAGAAGTAGTCGATGGGTTTGTTTGTACAGTACTGTACAGTAGCCTGTTCGCAGATTATGATTGAAACGCAGATTCAGGATTCTCATGGCTGATTATGCAGTGTGCGTTTGTTCTTCTCTGTCTTTTTGTGATGATTGCAGACGGCTCATTTGAGTGTGCCCTCTGGTGTCCATCACTGGCGAACTTGCGCAAGAGCCAACAGCTGAGAGCGACGAAATTGATTGCAGACGAAACAGCATAGCTTCTGTCGAGGGCTATAGGTCCGACAAGCATGAGGGACTACTCTTCCGTTCAGCAACAGAGCTGTCAATCTCGTCGCTACTATGTGAGAAATCCCAGTAAGATGCCTCTCCATTTCCCAGCGGAAAGCATTTTGGTCCGAGAAGCGAACGTAAATCGACAGGACCGTTGAATCTTTTTTCTGTGCGGTATCGCATCCCTGCTCTGTGGGAACCGGACGTTGGTGTTTCGCAGCGGATCCTGGGACAGTGTCGAAGCTTCTGTTCCTGACTGGCGGTGAGATTCTCGCATGAGATTGTTCTGACCTACCAACATTATACGGCATATGAGCTTGCCCGGTCACTAGGTCGTGAGTACGGATGAGCACGCAAGTAATGAGAGCATGACCCAGATACCCCGATCAGACCGACTCAATCGCCGATCGACTAGGTGAAGATTTTGCCTGAAAAGAGAAAAAGGCGAGTTGAAACGCCGCATCAAGTCACACAGCGCCTATCAACCAGCCACACAAAGTTGATGGAACCCACCTTCGGTGCTTTCTTACTGAATGGCATTCAACACATTTGACTCTTGATCGACTCGACCCAGACTTCTGAACAGCAGCAAGCCTACTGAGCTAACGGATCCGATCTGCAGTGTTGGAAAGTCGGATGGTGTGAGATGAAAAGAACGTGTGTGTTGTAACTCACACGATACTGTAGCAAAGGTTGCAGTGTGACCGCATCGCGCACGGCGAACCGCATCCTGACGTCGGCACCCTACTGTAACCCTCTCACCCCCTGCTTTTTTCAAACGCAAGAAGACCCTAAATTCGAAAGTGACACTTGTCGCTTTCGGTCAGACACTTGAGAGTTGTGATTCGATCGGATGGGTCTTCCGACCAAGTAAGCCTGTGGCGGCGATGCTGGTGGGACGTCGGTGTTTGCAATTTGGCAGGTTGCGGGCGGGGCCTTTGTACGGCAATTCACCTGCATGAGGCTACATATTGTGCGTTCAGTACAGTACTGTATCGATTCGAACTGTCGCCTAAGCGTGTGCTCGGGCCCGCAATACACTCTCGAGATTGGGATTGAAAGACGAGGAGCAAACCAGGTTCAGAGCGAATGTCGGTCTTGGCATTCGAGGTTTGCATATCAAAATTGCAGAAGATCTGTTCGGAAGTCACCGACGATGTGCAGAAACCGTACTTGGCCTCCCGATACGACTTCGTCTTTTCTCGCCCACATACTCAGCGGGTCCAACTTTGACAGAGGAAGCATGCAGCGTTGATGGTGGCTGCTGTCCACTGAAATTAGGCGCTTCGGAAGACCGCGTCGCATTTTTTTTTTTTTTTTTTTTTTCCCTTCTTTCAATTTGATTTTCTTTTCGTCAGCATGGCGTAGTGTCACAGCACAACAGAGGCGGCAGAAGGTGAGTGTTTGGTGCCCTCCGGAAAATCATCACGGACTGGCGGGTTCGCCGTGTTTAAGGATTGAGGATGGATGCCGGGATCTGCTGTCTAAAGAATTGCCCTGCCGAGCTATCACATCGAACCCTCCATCTCCCCGCCCACCAGCAACCATTCCTTCTCGACAATCACATTCCCACTACAGTACGCCTTTCTCATTTCGTATCTTAACACCGACTCTTCATAGACTCGTTCAGTCCTTTACACGTCAACTCTGTTTTCGCAAAGCAAGAACGATTTGCTTCTTTATCTCGGTTTCTCGACGGGACACTACCGAAAGCTCACTCATCCAGCATCGCTCCATCCGATCGTCGTTCTCCGTCCCCTCTCTAGCATCCTTTGCGTGGCCTGGTGCTGCCATAAACCTCGTTTTGATCGCTGACGGTTCTCCGACATCGACAAAATCATCCTCCGAACACTATCCAACCACGTTCTTCGTTTGCTTGCAGTATCGACAGGCCCGCCAATTGTCAACGCATGCCCACGCTTTGTCGCTGAGATAGCAGCTCAATACTATCACCTTGCTACATCTTCGGCTGACTGCCGATCCAACAACATCCAGTTCCGATCGTCGCCATGTCGGACCCTCACGACGTGCACGAGCACGACTACAATATCTCGTCCTCTTCCACAGCAGGCTCATCGACACTTCCTACAGGCTCTGATGATCGACACGCCGATCAATCTCAAGACCGCTCACAGCAATCAGATCCAGAGATCCGTGTTGAGGACACCGATGCAGACGACACCTTGAACAGCTCTGAGGGTGCACCTTCTTCTCAACCTATCGTCCAGGCTCCAGTCGCGTCCACATCCACAGCTCGTCCGGTCGACAACGCAGGGCCTTCTACATCGACTATTGCAGCGCGCCGAGCCGGTCGTGTTCACTGGGATGGCACTTCCAACGCTGCCAGCTTTCGTCGAGGTGGTCAACTCCAGATTCGCACAGGAGGTGCTCTGGCTGGTCCCACTGTTACCGTTCGAGGAGGCGCTCCTCCCAAGCAAGACAATGGCAACGGTCTCAGCCTAGGCTCGGTACGACGGAACCACCATCCAGGCCCTCTTAACATTGCAGAACGCCTCACTCCCCAGAACGAGGCAAAGCCACCTTCGCCGCCTTCCAACGACCAGGAGATCACCACCGAAGGCGCCGCGACAGCTGCCGCCCAAATCCCATCGCTCTCACTCACAGGTGCAAAGGGTCTCGACGAACAAGGTCTCGACAACCGGGCTTTCCTCGAGCTGCAGCGTGAACTCCAACGCCATGAAGCCCGCAGCGATGACGGCAGTTGGCAGGGTGGTGACGACGCTGCCGGCAGAGTCCGTCTGGCCGGCATCTTCATGGATCGAGAGCGTGATCGCCAAGAACGAAGGAGACGCCAACAGCGTGCTGCTGATGTACCTAATGGAGCAGAAACCCCAGCCACTCTCGGCGATGTCAGTGGCCTCACCACTCCAGGCTCTGCCACCAGCGAGAGCAGCTATGACCCCGCCAATGATTCCGATCTCGATTACATCGATCTGGTTCCAGGCGAGACCGATGGGATGCCCTCGCGTATCAAGAAGTCTAAGCGCAAACAACAGGAGCAACAGAAGGAAGAGGAGGCGGCCGAGCCGCAACCCAAAGGGTGGGCTAAGCTGCGAGGTATCTTCGGCAAGCCTCCAGCCGATGAAGAGGATCAGGAAGAAAAGGGCGAGATCCCGCAGAGCGTCATCGAGCCAGAAGAAGGTCGCTCGCATGATCAGGGCGGCCCCACCAACTGGAAGTCGGTCCCAGTCGAGACGTCCAGTGGCCTTCATACCGGTGACGGTCCTCGTCGCAGACCCAACAAGTTCGAGCGAGAGGCAGTGCGATTGGTCAAGCAGCACAAGCTTGCCCAACAGCGACAGGAGGCATTGGAGCGCATTAGCCGATCGCATCTTCACGACTCTGGTGCTTCCACTCCTGACCCCATGGAGACTGCCATGAACTTGGACGCTCGACCTGTTGCTTCTGGCGGTGTGCTCAGCAACTTGCTCCGCCTCTATGAGCAGCAACAACGCGATCTCTCGTCCAAGAGTGCCGCCACAAGCTCACTCGCAAGCACCACCGAGCTTGAAATGAACGACGATGGCAAGCCCCTCGTCCGCACACCCGAAGCCGTGCGTGCTAAGCTCGACTCCCCTGGATTCCAGAAGAAGATGGAACGCTACGAAAAGCGTCGCGGCATGTCTCTCCAGTCGATCAGCTTGCCGAGTCCCAAGCTCACTCAGACCTTCGCCAAGGTCGGCAATGCTACCTTCAACGCCTCCTCCAAGGTCGTGCGAGGTGTAGCCAATGAAACTGGTATCGAGGGTGCTCTCGATGAGCGACCCAAAGCGGCAAGGAGCAGTGCCGGTGTCTTTGGTGCCCTCGTTGCAACTACAGGAAACCTCGTTGGTGCTGTCTCACCACAGCATGCCCAGCTTGGTCCTAACCCTAAGCGACCAGGTTTCTCGCTCGATCGATACTTGCTACCCGAGATGAACGCCAAGACGTTGAAGCGTACTGCTCAGATTGTTGCCGATGCAGCTCCAGCGCCGTACCGTCCTAGCAATGTTGCTTCGCCTCTAGCGTCTCGATCCCACTCACTTCCCACTAGTCCGGATGCCGATCGTGAACGCTGCGATAGTTCGACCCAAGCCAACTCGCCAACTGCTTCCGGCTATGCCACGCCACACAAGAAACGGGCAAGCTCCATCATGCACTTCCCTTCACGTACCATGACCGGAGGCAGCTCCGTCGACGGCCACGCCGGTCCTCGCAAGCGTCATCTCTTGCCGAATGCAATGACCCGAGCCTTCACCCACTCAAATCTCAACACTCCTGACGTCCATTCTTGTCTGGGACCTGACTATTTTGGTCCTGGGGCCGAGAAGATGCACTCGGACTATCACAAGCAAGAATGGCAACGCAAGCTCAAGAAGCGTGCCAAGGACAAGAAGCGCAAGGAAGAGATCTTCATCACCATGCACGTTGCTGCCATCTTGCAGCGTCAGCAGTTCATCATGAAGCTCGCTCGTGCACTCATGATGTTTGGTGCTCCAACACATCGAATTGAGACGCAGATCCAGCAGACGGGTCGTGTGCTCGAGATCAATTGCCGTTGCATCTACTTGCCCAACTTGATGCTCATCGCTTTTGGTGATGACGCCACGCATACTTCGGAGACCAAATTTATCAAGCAGACATCGGCTCTCGACCTGACCAAGTTGACGGACATGCACATGATCTATTGGAACGTCATCCACGACAAGATTGGTGTCGAGGAGGCCTCGAATCAGCTCGATGAGCTGATGAGACGCAAACCTTTGATCGGACGATGGCCCATGGTGCTGGTCGGCGGTTTCGCTTCCGCCTTCATCTGCGTCGGTCCGCAGGGTTTCAACGGTTCCTTCATCGATGCGGTCATGGCCTTCCCCCTGGGCGCTTTCTTGGTCTACTGCCAGTCGATCATCACGACAGAGCTATACAGCAACGTGTTTGAGATCGTGTTTGCGACACTCAACTCGTTCGTCGCAGCTGCCGTTCAAAGCACGGGCTACTTCTGCTACGCTGCCGTCGTCTCTGGTTCCATTGTGCTTATCCTCCCCGGTTTCATTGTTCTGAGCGGTTCGCTCGAGCTGCAATCGAAGAACTTGATTGCAGGTTCGGTGCGGCTTGTCTACGCGATTATCTACTCGCTCTTCCTTGGCTTCGGTATCTCGATCGGTGTCTCATTCTGGCAACTTTTCTCAGGCAACATCTCGACGAACGCTTTCAACAATTGCAATTTGCGACACGTGCCAGGCAGACGGTGGCAATCAGACGTTCCAGAGATATGGGCCATTCTGACTGCACCCGCGTACTCGATCTGTCTCTCGTTGCGTAATCAGGCCAAGATCACGCGCAAGGAGTTCCCAGTCATGGTTCTCATCGCCTGCGGTGGTTGGGCATGCAACCACTTTGCTGCGAAAGCAACTGCTCTTTCGAGGAGACAGGATGTCACTGCAGCACTAGGATCGTTGGCGGTCGGTATCATGGCAAATCTGTACGGTCGACTCTTCGATGGTAGAAGCTTCGTCGTCTCCGTTCCTGGTATCCTGTATCAGCTTCCGTCCGGTCTATCAAATGGCGGTTCATTGTTGAACTTTGCCAGCAACCAAGACTCGAGTGCAGCGTTCGCGTCTGGCTTCCAAGTGGCGCAGTCGTTGGTTGAGGTCGCGCTCGGATTGACCGTGGGTCTCTTTGCCAGTACCGTCTTGTCGTATTTGTTGGGTGGAAGGAAGGTCAGGAACGGTGGAGGATTGTTCAGTTTCTAGACTCGCTGCCTTGGAAGATCGCAGCATATTTCAGCACCATCTCTCTCTCTCTTTCTCTCTTTGCTCTCCCATTCTCTTGCATATCTATACATCACTTATCAGCACAGCATCGCTCTCTTGCATACACATTTCAAATATCATAGCATTGACCAGCATCCCTTCCCTTGCATATTCAACACAGCTCGTTTACACATACTTCGAAGCGGGAATGCCACGCATGTGCTCTTTGAGGCTGATCGGCGCTGTATTGCAAGAATCTCGATGACGACATATTGGCAGAAGCATGCAAGCGTTCTGGCTGATGGTATATTGCGCGGTCGGAGAAGTAGGTATCGATGAGTTAATCCCACTGTGAGTCGTTCGATGGAGGAGGCAAGAATTGTTTCCATCAGTTTTGCTTCTTTCTCCTATACAACATACCCACAAGTCGTGGAAACACTTACCACTACTCTACTTGGTCCGTCTTCTTCTTTCGCCAGAGCATGCGGGTTGGTATTCTTCTGCTGTTCTAGCTGCTTGCTCAACTTTCCAGCTCCTGGTGTACCTTTTGCTGCCTGTTGAGACATTCTTCTTTCGGCCGCTTTTGCTCTTGCTTCTCTATCTGCGTCTGATGTTCCACCTGTCCCGGGTGCAGATTGTGTTGAAGTGGCGGCGGGTGGTGCAGCTCCACCTAATCTTCTCCCTGTGTCGGCTTTTGCGGCGGGTTTGGAGGCAGTGGTAGCTGGTGATGGCTCGTTGAGCGTTCGACCTTCGCCTTGGAATGTCTTTGTTGTCGAGAGGCAGGAGCCCATGGCCGGTGCTGTGTCGTATGAAGGTGGTGGGACGGAGAGAAGTCACAAGACTTAGGTGGACATGCCAAGAGCGGGGCTGTGCGAGGTAAGGTCTTGGACCCTTGGCCCGAGCTTAATTAGAGCACATTTCAACCTGGTGTTACGTTTTTACTTTGCACATTGGGAGAAGAGGGAAAAAGGGATCGGCGATGTCAGCAATTTGCAAGCGGCACGTGATTGGGCAATTTTGGGCAGAATCGGAAGAAACGCAATTCTCTCCTCTCATCCTCATCATCACCACACACTCTCGGTCATCATCTCTATCTTCGACGCTGGTGTCAACTGCTATAGCATCAGTAGTACAGCACGATCATAGTGCTCAATATGTCGACATCAAATATGACAAGCGCAGCGGGCAGAGCAGCACGCCAGCTCCTCCGCTCCTCGACACAACCTGCTCGACCTTCCACTTCCGCACTCAAGGCATCATCGACAACGGTATCGCAACGATCGTAGGTATCACAGTAATCGGTCTCCACCGCGCAATCTCCGCTTTTTACCAGGCACTCGTACTGACTTTTGCTTTTGCTTCTCTGTTGCTACTGTCAGCGTCTCGTCCTCCACCCCTCGTCCATCTTTTCTCAAAGACATTGGTGATCGACTCGCCAAAGTCGCTCTCGGAAACAACTACACCCGCACCCGTCAACGTGGAGGTGTCCTTCCCGAAGAACAAGCCAAACTTGATTCCGAACGTCGACGTGACTCTGCCATGGCTGCAGTCTCCCCTGACGGTATGCCTCTCTTTGACGACGTCGACTCACTCCCCGTCTCTCAACAGATCGAACGCAAACAGCAACGCATCTCTGCCAAAATTGAAGCTCGTCAACTTCGCAAACGTTGGAACGCCAAAGACCCCGTCACTGGGGAAGCGCTCGAACACAAATATTCTACTGCAGCATTCAAGATCTCCCCTCGGAAACTTCAGATGATTGCAAACCAGATCGCGGGTCAGCCTATTGACTATGCTATTCTTCAGATGCAGTTTTCGCCCAAACGCGCGGCTAAGCGCGTACTCAGCACACTTGCGCTAGCGAGAGATCATGCAGCGGCGAAGGGTATGGAAGTACCCAGGTTGATCGTCAGTGAAGCTTGGGTTGGCAAAGGACTTTACTTGACAAGAGCGGATATTAAAGGTAGAGCTAGGATGGGGAGGAAACATCATCCACAGGCGAGGTTGAGTGTGGTGTTGAGATACGGAAAGACATACGCGGAGAAGGAGACAGAGAAGATCGAGAGCGCGAGAAAGAGAGTTCGGGCGATTGGAACGGGTGGCGTGGTGAGGACGGATAACAAGGTTGTCAACACTTTCCAGAGGCCTGGTTGGGGATGGTAGCCAACGCTTCTTCAGCATGAGGCGTTGTAACATAGCAGCATCCAATACACACTTGCCATAGACCTCGATGAAAGCTGTTGAGACCGAGTAAAGACAGTGTTATTGTTAAAGAGTGTAGGTGACTAAGCCATTCCAGGGATTGGGATACTGTTCCAATCCTCCCTAATCGGTCGATGTCGATTGAACGATTGAATCCATTGCCTCTGCGATCCATCCCAAGGCTCCGGTATCTTTACTCTGATGATCTTCATCGGCTCTTGTTCCAGCTTCTGCAGCACTAGCTTCGATTGAATAGGCAAAGCGTTTTCAATGCGTTCAGCTGCAGCCGCGTCCTTCGCCTCTGCAGCGGCTGTTTTCGCTTGAGTCGCTTTCAAAGCTGTAATCGCAGAAAGCTTTGCTCTGAGCTGATCCAAGTTCCGTAAGCCCTCGCTTTGTGCTGAACTAGCAGAAGCGGTGGCTGGGGAACTCTTACGCAGCACCCGACGAATACGAAACCTTCGTATCGCCGCAGCAGCATTCAACTTCGCCAGAATAGCTTTCACTATCGCCAATCTCCCTCCTCCTTCCGTCGCTACTCTTTCCGGCTTGAGCACACTCTGTGTGAAAATCGGGTGCTTACTCTCCACAGTGCCTGACGCAAATCCACGATGCAATTTCCATTCCAAATCTTCCACTTTCCCTCCATTCTTCACCACCTCATCCAGTTCAGAGTTCAGGTGCGACTGGACACGATTCATCAATTCATCTTGCAGCTTTCTTGCATGTTCCACCGCCGAAGGTGCATCGGCAGGATGAGGGTTTGAGATGACATGAGAAGCAATCGCAATGCGTGCTTTCTGAGTTTGTGTAATGATCCGATGCGCAGCTTCTTGCGGGGTTCCGACGACAGATGAGAGCGACGGAAGGTTGAGTGAAGCGGAAGAGAGGATATGGTCTAGCTCGGAGCTGATTTGAGCGCTGGAAAAGAGGTGGTTTACCTCTGAACTTAGTGATGTGGGTGGGAGCTGCATGGCGAACAACGTTGGGAAGAAGAAGCAGGTGAACAGTAGAATAAGGAGGAACCGCGGCATGGTTGATGTTGACGACACTTGAAGTTGGTCAAAGCGAAAGAGACAGAGAGCGCGATCTAGAGCATCGTCATCGCTGTGACCGAAACTTGACCGATCCAATGCGTGCAAGAACAAGCTCAAGGCTCGTTCCTGACTTGATGAGGCGGGTCAGAACGACTGGATTAAGCTCGAGAGCTTTGCTGCTTAGGATCAAGAGCAATGACACGGTGGAAGAAGATGATGGTTCAGATACATACTGAGCACCAGCGTTTCTCATCTAGGCACACACTGATCAAAGGCAAAGCCTAAGCGGGGTTCCCTGAAGCTGCGCTTTCCCCTGATTGGAGGAAGCAGATCCATTGTGGATCTGGTGGGTTCATCTCGGCTATCGTTTCAAAGTCACTTTGCATCGCCGTGAAATGAAGTCCAAGACAAAGCTTGTCGTTGTGACCCCACCATGCCTTGTTCGAACCGTCATGCTTCGCCCACTTGTGAGAAAGGCTCCGACTGCATGCAAGATAGGCTCCGACTTGGAGAGAGTGGTGCTCAAGTCACCGCCGCGGCTCGCTTTTGATCATTCAAGATATGGTTAAGCGTTCCGACTGACTTAGTAGTCCCCGGTGATAGAAAGCTTTGCCTTTCGACGACTTTCCTTGTCAGTGGGACTTGGCCCACCGAACCTCTAGAGAAGATATATATGTGGTACTGAGAAGTAGTTTGTTGCACAGCTTTCGGAAACATAGTGATCTTGGAACAGAGTCTACAGCCTTTTGGACCTAAAAGGCGACGTGAAGAAAGGTAAGTCTAAATCAGCCTAGCCTCAAGCTTGCTCAGACATTCACAAAGGTGGCAACGGCTGCCTTCGATAGATTCACCAGGACAGTCGCTAACGTCGACAATGTATATTGCTCTTGCTCTCGACATAGATGATCAGGAAAGATCTGCATGTTATACTCATGCTCTTTTTGGTGCTACCTTGCGCCATTCTAAGCACTTCGGCAGCGCCCGTTAGCCTCAGACCCGATCCCAAGGTTGCCTCTCAGCCACGTCAAAGGACTGCTGCATCGCTTCATCCACCTTCGATAATGCCATCAACGCCTCGTATGACCATCACCCAGCCTCTTCGCATGCAAGATCTTTCACCAGACGAACTCTTCAAAGCACTCGTCGTGCTCAGAACCCAGCCCAAGCCACGAGACCCGCCTGTTTCTTCCTCCAAGGCCAACACATTTAAGCTCCCCGAGTTCCTCGACTACCCGCTCTCCACCACTCGCGACAATCTCGTGCAATTCGACAGTCATCGACCACCAGTAGCACTGTCAACTGATCCTTCAGACTTGCTCGAATCGATCCATTCTTACGTTTTCAACAAGTTCTACCTCAAGCTCAACGAAAACCACGATGCAGACAAACCCACACCAACCCAGCTGGACAAGCCTAATGCTGAAGCTTCGACGGAGTGGTTCGATGCGATCAAACCCAGGATCAAGCATATCACGATCAGCCGCGTGGCAAAGGAAGGTGCAGCAGCCGAGATGAGAGCAAGAGAATGGGCGGAATCGATTCGAAGGCAACATCCGAACATGCTCCCAAAGGAAGAGGTGGACGAAGCTTTGAAGAACATAAGGCAGATATGGCAGAATGGAATGTATCAGGCGACAGGTGGCTCTTTTATTCGGTTCGATGAGATCGCTTCAAAGATTCATCGCTAGACAACCGTCATCGCAGCTCTCTTGAGCGATAAAGATTGAGCAGGCCAGCTGCAATAGCGCTTCCTGCTTCCTCTGTACCTGCTCTCCTGTATGAATTAAATGACATTGTTCAAACACTCAATTTGTCAGTGCTCTGGGAGCGTCCCTGTGGGTGCACGCCTTTGCGGGGCGAGGATCGTCTTTGCATCTGTCGTCGCTGCATAAATGTCACTTCTGAGATCCTCCAACTTCAGCAGACGAGATGAAATGACCGAGTTCAGAGTGAGAGGCAGTGGCTTTGCGAAAACACCGCTTATCGGTCAGATTTGAAGGCCTAAAGAAAAGTCTTTACTTTCGCCTCGTGGCAAGGAAACAATTTGCTCCTTTTCTCCCATTTCTTTTTCTTTTTCTTTCCTTTTTCTCCAGATTTTGTTTTTGAATTTTCACATTTTTTTTTTTTTTTTTTTTTTTTTTTTTGGTGCTGCATGTGGTGCAGAGATCTGCAGGTCGACCGACTCCGACTCGGACTTGTCTAAGTCTTGGGAAATCAGCAAGCAGTCTAAAGCCACCAAGAGACAATTGACACTCACCGAGCTCAAATTGACAGCCTCACCCTCTTGGAGTTTCGCTGCCGAGACCCCGGGTAAGAGTCCTTGTTCGGCGTCGAGAGCTGCCACCTTGTCTCTCTGCATGCCAATTTCTAGTGGAGGTCTACAAGCATGCAAAGCTGCTTGCGGCCGGCCAGGCCTGGGATTGATGGCAGATAGAAGAAACTGTTCTAAGCAGACCCCTCCCCGAAGCTGCTGCTGTTGAGATCTGAGAAGCTGCGGGCTTGCACTTGCAAAGATTATATCCGCTTGAGTGTGGTGCTCGGCCACGGGATCCTTCCACAGCAACACTCCGTGCTTCGTTACTCGATCCATTGAGCAGTCCTTTCACAAGTCCAGTTGATCGTCTCTTCTTGACTTCTCTCCATCATCACCAACTTCCTTTCGCAACCCCAATCGAGGAGGCTTAGTACGCATCGACACCATGCCGCCATACACGGACGAAAAGCTTGGATTGGACCAAGAAGCCGCATCAGCAAGCTCGAGCTACCCACCTTCTCCTAGCTACTTGTCAGAAGAACCAGCATGGGCGCAACAAGATCAAGCTGGCAAAGGAACTCTTCGTCAGCGAGTTTTTGACTTGTTCGAGTCAAGGCCATCTACCAGAAACGCTCGCGGCTACTCAGCAGTGGGCGAACACCACTCGTCAGGAGGCTCAGGCTTTGGCGAAGTCGTGCGCAAATTGAGCCACAAGAAGCTCGTTCAGCTTGTTTGTCTGCTTTTTGTGCTGGGTGGAACCTTTGCGCTGTTCAGCTCGACGCCTACGCCTGATCCCGCAGTAGCAGATGCTTTCCTCGACCAGAGAAAGGTAGCCCAAGCTGTCGCCGGCACAGGCACTTCTCACTCCCCGAGCAAGACCACTTACAAGGTCAACTCGGAGGACAAACAATGCCAGAGCGTCCTCGAGGGAGGAGCAGAAGCGATTGCATGCCACATCAAGCTCGCACAGCGCAAATTTGACGGCATGATCTCGAGACAATCCAAAACCTACGAGCAGGCAGTAGCAAGATACGTCCAGCAAAATGGGCGTCAGCCTCCTCCTGGCTTCCAAGACTGGTACAAATTCGCCGTGGAGAACAAAGCTGTCATCATCGACGACTACGGTCAGCTCGACAAGGATCTCGAGCCTCTCCGCAAGATTCCGGGCCATGTACAGCGTGAGCGCATCAAGAGCGCACACAAGACCGGCATGTGGCTCTTGCATCAATGGGACTTCAAGGATGGCTCGGTTACTACCTCGGCACCCGGTAACTGGGAGAACGTGGCAAAGTTCCGAGAAATCATGTCGCCTTTCCTTCACAAGCTTTCCGAGTTTAGCGTACTTCACAGCTGGGACGACAGCCACCGCGTTTGCGGTCCCAAGGATGGTGTCGAGGATGTCAACGATGGGTTAACGATTCAGATCGGCACCAGCGGCGTCCCTACTGCACGCGAATACCTCGCCCAAGGTTGCCCTCGCAACACCGAGACTGCTTCTTTGGTCACTAGTGATCGTCCTTCAGTCGACATCTGCTCGCACTCTCATGACTGGGAGACGAAACACGGTATCTTCCACGTTCACAATGGTTGCTTCAACTCGACTGTCCCTGTCCTCTCGTTGGCCAAGGTCTCGAGCTTCCAGGACATCACTACCGCTTCCTGGTGCTACGCTTCGGAAGGCTACCGTCTCTTCGGCGACAAGAAAGATACCGTTGCCTACGCTGACAAGAAGCCAAACCTTTACTGGCGAGGAAGCAACACGGGCTCGCGCTACGATGGCAAATTCGCGTACGCTGGTCATCGTCAGCGTCTCGTCATGTACGCGCACCAGCTCAAGACCAAGGCGGTACAGCTTGCGTCCAAAGCAGGCGCCTCCTCCTTCACCGAAGATGACAAGAAGCGAGTCGAATTGACCAACATGCCCAAATCCTTTACCAACACCCAGCTTTCGGCCATCTCGAAGCTCAAGAACGAAACCTTCGATATCAACTTTGTCAATCTTCACGGATGCGATTCCGACCCCAAGTTCTGCCAAGAATGGAAGTCAAAGATCCCCCTCGCTGCGCATCAACCTTCTTCGTACGCGTTCGAGAACAAGTTCTTGATGGATCTCGATGGCAATTCGATGTCGTGCCGATTCTATCGTTTGCTCGATAGCAACAGTTTGGTGTTCAAGCAGACTATCTATGTTGAGTGGCACGATGACAGGATTATTCCCTGGCTTCACTACATTCCCGTGTCGAGGGGCATGGAGGAGTTGCCCATCTTGCTCGACTACTTTGCTAATCACCCTGAAGGTCAGAGGATGGGAGCAGAGATTGCTGAAGCTTCGCGGGTCTGGGCTGCCACGGCGCTTAGAAAGATTGATCTTTCCATCTACACATACAGACAGATGATTGAGCTCGCTCATATCATTGGTCACGATTAGAGTGTAAAGAGCTACCGTCGATATCTTGTATCGCACATGTCATTTTTTCCATTGAACCTTTCATTGCATTCGTTTTCGTCACACCTTCCTTCGTCGTGGACTGTGGACTGTCTATGTGTGTATGTGCTGGACGCGAACACCGTCACGGTCCGATCAAGCCCCCGGGCAAAGTGTGAGATCGTTGGAGCAGTGAGAGATAGTTGATGGCTGGTCAAACGACGCCAGTAGCGTAGGCGCTACTCAGCAATGAATGGCACTTTGATCCGATTGCAAGCAACTGCTTCAGTTCTCACAAAGAGTCTGGTTTCAAGCCTTTATACCTCCAAATGGACTAGAGAGCGTTTCTGAAATTTGCGAGAGTACACGATGAGCATGGAAACGAAGGAATGAACGTCGATATTAGTTATTTGCAGAAAAGAGTGTCAAGGATGTTTGGAGAAGGCAAGATCTTGCATCTCGAGTGCTACCGCAGAGTCGCTCTCCTCTTTGCCGCCCTTGGTGAGATCAGTGGTGCTGATGTCAAAGAAGTAGCCTTGTGGTGACTTCGGCAAAGGTGTCGCGACCGAGGACGGTGCAGGCGAAGAGGTGGAAGAAGACGAAGAAGAGGGCGCCGATGACAGCACTGATGTGTCTTCGTCGAATTCCAGATGCATCTCGCCAGCGGGAGCTTGCACAGGTTCAACTTTTGGCGCTTCATCTTCCTTCTTGGGAAGGTATATGTGGTAGATGGTACTGCAACCGAGGATGACCGCACTGCCTGCAACGACCAGCACAACATCAAGGACGCCATCCACCTTACTCGACTCGGGAAAGAGAGCTTCGTTGAGAGCGAACGTGAGGACGATTGAGACAGCAGAGGTGAAGTCGTTTATAATGACGCCTGCTTTCTTGAGCAAGATCGCAATCATCATGCCGTTGAAGGACTGGCAGAAGACGACTCCCAGTGGCCATGGGCTGATATGCAAGTCGTGAAGCACAGGCCCAAGGCGGGAAGTATCGCCAAAGAAGACAATGCAGGCGGCTGGCAGGATCGAAAAGCACGAAAGCTGGACATTGGATGCCCAGAGATTGACGGTGCGGTCGCGGAAGATGAATTCGAGGATGACGCCCGCAGTTGAGCTCATCATAGCCGCTGCGCATAGTGCAAGAGATGCGATGAAAGTCTTACCAGAATCAGCGGCCGATGTTCCTGGAGCAATAGCGCTAGCAGCTGCGCGAGATGTGGTGGTGGCGGTTTTGACGAGCATAACACCGCCAAAGATGCCGAGGATGCAAAGCCATTGGACTGGAAGGATACGTTTCTTGAGGACAATCCAGCTGAGCGTTGCACTCATCAGGATGCGCATCTGCCAGAGTGCTTGGAAAAAAGCTGGTTCAAGCTCTGAGGCAGCATAAAGATAGAGGTTGTTCTGAATCACATAGATGAGAGCTGGTACAATCAATCTGAGACCTTGTATTTGGAAGATTTGGGACCGGATGTGCAGCCACAGTGTCGGTGGCAGTCTTTCCTCGTTATGAAGAGCATCTTCAAGCACGGAAGGAGAGAGTTGCGATGATTTCTCCTCCAAGGGGCGATCATCTTCTGTGTCTTGCGCTTCGAAGTCCTCGGCTTGCAAACGCGAGTATCCGTTGCTTCCTTCAGAGCCGGATGGTAGGTCGAGCGTGCTTCGTTGCTTGTGCAAGGCGCGTGTGAGAAGGAGGAAGGAAGCGACGATCTTGATGCTTTCGCAGAGCAGAACCGTCAAAGATGGCGAGTACGCGGCATGTCTCGAAGCCTGGTGGAAGACGATACCGGTGCCTGACTTCAAAGAGCTGATACCGAGGATGAGTGGCGTAAGCGAGCCGAACATGTGGTATGGTGGCCACTGGCTCGATGTCATGAGGATGGCGAGCAAAAGTGATGGACGTCAAGAAACAGAGACCGAAAGACGAGTGAGAGATGGAGTCGGCGTCGACCGTGCTGTGAGCAAGCGAGCTGAAAAGCTGGCTGAGGATCGCAGCAGCGGTGAACCGGCGGCACGAGAAGCTATGAGAACCCGTGCTTTGGATTTCTTACAAGAAGAGGAAAGTAAAGGAGCAGAAAGTCTTGGCGGAAGCTCGTCACAACAACAACGACGAAATTGCACCAGGACGAATGCTTTGGTGCAGGAACAGGCCGAGCGAAGATTGAGCTCGTGCGTGGAGAAGGTACATTGCTGCTTACAACGAGTGTAGGATCATACATTGTACAGTCGGGGTAAAGCGTGTTCGGCAGCCACATAGTATGACGAGCCCGGGTCAAACAGCAATCGAAAACAAAAGGGCTTCAGTGTGCCCCTGGTCTCGGGGTCAGAACAGGACATGTTAGTCAAAAGTCAGGACTAGTCTGCGAAAGCGGATATTCTCCATTGTTTCGATGTGGTGTTTCTGTTCCAAATGCGTGGCAAGGCCAAGACAACGAGCCACACTACAACAGCAGCAAGACGACAACAGGATCAATGGCATGAAGGGCCATGTGCGTACTGATCTGCACTCGAGTCCCGTTCGAAGAGATTTGTGGTGTGTATGCATGCAACTCGGTCTCATGTCATGTCGAGTTGATGCATGATGAAGATCAGCCTCGGGGGTCCATTTTCGGCAACAGATTTTCCCTTTGTTTTCCCTGAGACTGCTCTGATGCCGGAAAAGGCTCAGACCTGTCAAGTTTTGCGGAGCCTGGAAGCTCGCCACGTGGAGTGACGCAGCGTTCGTTTGCAGGAACGATTTTCTTATTCAATTTCTTTTTCGTTCTTTTCTTTCTTTCTTTCTTGTTTTCCTCTTTTTTTTTCTTTTCTTTTTGCACTTCCGTGTGCTCGCAGGGCAGTCGAGCTCCGTGGTGCGTGCTTTGCCAATGCAACGAATGTAACAGGATGTTGCAAGTGGAGATACTAGTACAAACTGCGTGCGCATATGTATCACGAATCGTGGTAATAGAGCTCAGCAAACTCGATCAAGAGTCGAGCGTAGTAGAGCGAGGTGTCAATAGGGCGGAGCGTCTTGTCAGCCCATTCCTTGGATGCTGACGCAATCTTGGCCGCCGCTGCACGTCCTTGCTCGTGATTGATGAAAAAGTCGAGCAGCATGGGAAGCTCATTGTTCTGGACTCGCAAATCCAGTGGAACATAGTGAATCCATGGTACGAGTCTGTCATCATGGTACTCAGACCAGATGGTTTGCTTGAAGACGACAGAGTTGGACGCCAGAAGCTGGTAGAGGCGACACGACATGGATTGTCCGTCCAGGTCTAGCAAGAACTTGTGCGCGTATAGTTTGTTGCGGCCTTCTGTGCTCGTCGTCACTTGGTTCGCCTGGAGCGATGCCAGGGTCTCGTCGTCCGCCAGTACGAACTGCGACCAGGAGACGTTGAAGGCGTTTGCTCCTAGTCGCTTCGCCACTTCGACGACGGAACGGTCAGTATAGTCGAATAAAGGCAGGGTGTTGCCAGCAACGTAGAACGAGTCTCGAGAAGGAGCAATAGTTCGGTTAGACCCGTAGATCGCATCGAAAGGATCCTTCTCGACTCCAGTCGTCAACTTGTTGGCTGCCTCTCGTAGCTGTTTGACGTGACGCATCATGCGGTGGCGGTGACCTCTGGCCCATGTGGTTGCGGTCTGGTGCTCGCCCGTGGTAGTTCCTCTCCAGTATACGCTGTCCATCTTCTGCTCCCACGGAATGGTATCTGCCAATCCACGATACGTTGGGCTCGCGTAGCAGACATTGGGTGCCAAAATGTCGGCAAAGTTGGACAACTTGCTTCTAGAAAGCATGGGCACCAGCTTATTGAACGGCGAGAAGCTCTCGGCAGACTGCAGAAAGCCGTGGAGTTCTTTGAGCTCTTGGACGTCTTCTTGACAGT
The DNA here is from genome assembly GCA_928865425.1 of Ustilago cynodontis. Lineage (NCBI taxonomy): Eukaryota > Fungi > Basidiomycota > Ustilaginomycetes > Ustilaginales > Ustilaginaceae > Ustilago > Ustilago cynodontis. The sequence goes on along the minus strand of CAKMXY010000021.1, from coordinate 32,479 downwards.
AGTCGAGAGGTGGCTCAAGCGCACCCCACGATCGCATAGGTGAGATGTGGTTGGAAGGACAGGCTTTCTGCAAGATATCAGTCGGATCTTTCTGGCCTGCGTCGATCGCTCGAACAGGTGTCGATGCAGAGGTCGGAGCAGGGTGCGGCATTCTGGGCTCAGCGTACCAGTTGAATGGAATGCTAACGTCAGGGATGATATGCTGGACTGGTTGAAGGAGCTCAACCAGTGTTGATGTCGATAGCGGGCCCAGGTCCGGACCAAATACTACAGCCTGGCCATCCACGATGCTAAGCTGGCCTAGCTCGTATCCGGGAAGAGCTTGTTTTGCTTCGAGCATCCTCTTTTTGAGCTTGCTTCCGACAAGGCCAGCCTGGCGAAAAGTGTTCAGATCGACCTCGATTTGATCATAGTCATCGATGACTGTCGCATTGTGCTCGAGTGCAAGCGTGACCCAGCTTTCGAAGGCAGCAGGAGGAGAGCGAAGGTAACGGCGTCTGTAGGCATGCACAGCCTGTTCCGGAGTAGTCGACTGACGCGATGAGAGCTGAGAAGCGAGCTCGGTAGCGCGCCGTACTTTGCAGGCGATGGGATGGATATTCTCGCGTTCGCATTTTGCATAGACTTCTGCCATCGACGTGGTGGCTACCTTGTACACTGAGGAGGATGACGAAAGAAAAGATGGTGGCGACTTGTAGTCTGAGCTGTTGGCGCCATTGGAGAGAAGTAAGAATAGACCAAAGACGACCAGGCCGCCTACGACCTTCAAAGCAACCTTGCTCATATATCCGTTAGAGTCGTTGGATACGTGATGGGAGCTCACACCCCTGTTAGGAATCGGTAGTGAGGTTTGATAGTGCTGGTGGTGATCTTTGAGATGGAACGATTCATCCTTGAGATCGCTTGCAAATGCGTTGCTTCTGAGCCGAGGCGAGGCTTCAACGGCTTCGTTGAAGCCCTTGCCATCGTTCGTTGTTGAGTGTAGGGCCATGTTTCGGATAGCTTGCCGAAAATGCCGGAACACTGAAGATGGAGGATGGTAGTCGGGATGATCCAACACAGGATGTTGAGACTTTGCGCAATCTTGAGAAGTGGAGTAGCCAAGATTGTCGAGGAGGACCCTTGCGTATCTTCAAAGGATCAGGCAGAAATGAAGTCTAGGCTTCTTCCAACAACGCCTTCCGTGTTTCAAGAGTTGCGGATCCGAATTGTGACTGCTCGCAAGACTCTCCAAGCTTTCCTCTGTATTATCGCTCCGGGGCTGAAGACTCCGTCAGATAGGCTTCAGGTGACTCCAGGCTGTCGAGAAGATCGAGCTAGCAATACAAGAGGTAGAGAGGCATGGCTCTCGTTTCAGGATGCCACGCAGAGATATTTGGAGGAGCCACGCACGTGTCTTTTCTGCAAGTCGGTGTCTGTCGCATCACCTTGGGCCAGGGTCAGAGAGCATGGCAGTGTCGAAAGCAGTACAGGGAGTGCAACGGTCCCAATCTGTCTGTTTTGTTCGCATGAAAGAGAGGTCGCCTTGCCAACAAGGGTCCAACCTGAATGTCAAGAACGAAGTCAGAAAATCAAAATAATTCCAAGAATTCCAAATAAAAAACCAATCTGTGGCCGGCGTCGGACATCGATTTTTTTTTTTTTTTGTCTGCTTGATAACAGAGCAGTTGGCTTGCGTGCTGTGGGAAAATTTCCCGTGCCACTCGGACACCAACGACCATAAGGGGATGAGACCACTTGTTGTTCTTGAACAATTTATTTTTAATTTCAATTTTATTTAATTTACAGTGTTTTTTTCTGTCTCTTTTATCAATTTATGCCCGCTTCTTCTACTGCACTAACTGAGATTCTCGCACCTTTCGCACTCCACGATCATGCCTCGGTCTGTGAGAGCCAAGCCCACATCAGGCGACTGCCCTTGGACATCGCTGCTCCTGCTTGTATCTCTACTTCGTTGCTTCTACGCTAGCGGGTTGTGCGTCTAAGGGATCGGCTCTTTACAAAGGGCTTCGATAATCTATCTAAGTCTTTCAGGTGCATTTGTGCCGCCGCAGACGCCGCTTGAATAAGCCTAGTCGATCTCTTATTCCTAGGAATTGATAAAACCTTTGACCGAGAGATGCCGTTCCTCGGAAAGGGTAAAGTTACAATAGAGAAACTCTCTGCTCGTCAGCAGTGCAGTTCCTGAAAGAAGCGGAATGACAATACAGATCAATAACAAGTATCCCAGAGTGGTACAACACTTTCAGCGAGAGACAAGAAGAGGTGCACGTAACAGTGTACTGCAGTGGCCTGCATATCTTTAAACTCTTTCCCTCCCTTTCCCTCGCTTAACCTCTCCTACTTTTGTTTGCCTACATTCTTTCCTTCCTCACCCTCTCTCTTGTGGAAGCTTCGTGTTCGATTCGACCTTCATCTTTCCTTCATCAACACCACCACATCCCTTTCCTTAGTTCTTCCTTCATATTCCCTCATTTGCCCAGTCCGCTACGACAAGATCAGGAGCTGCAACTCTCTTGAAACGTCATAAAATCAGAGGATCGCTCTCACGGAACTACACATACCATGTCGGGCAGCAATCATTTGCGTCTGGCCGGCAGCTCGGATGAAGAGAGCGTCAGGCCGACTCTCTCCTCACCGCCATCTTATCGCTCTTCACGAGAGGGCAGCCCCACGCTCGAATCGACCGACAACAAAGAGACTGCAGCTATGCTGCCTCTACCAGCGGGAGCAAACACAGCATCAGAGCCAGGCGGAATCAGGATGCTCGGCAAAATCGGCTTCGTTCCCGGCTGGGAGGGTCTTCGTGGCCTCGCTGTCGCCCTGGTCATGGTATCTCATGTTGTAGAGAGGAAAGAGATGCTCGGAACACTGGGTGTTGAGGTCTTCTTCGTTCTGTCCGGTTTCCTGATCACTGGTGTGCTCATTTCCCAGATCGAGAAGGGTGAGCAGAGCCGCCAAGAAGCTGCTACGACACCTTCGCGAAAAGATGCGCTCAAGAAGTTCTCTTTCCTCCCACGATTCTACATGGACCGGTTCGTCCGACTCACACCTGCACTGGCGCTCATGGTCGGTATCGTTTTCAAGATCGCATACAGCCTCGGAGCTGAACCCATCTCGCTCAAGAAAGATGCGCTGGCTGCCTTCTTCTATACGCACAACATGTACCCGCTCAACCCTTCCGATACTCGCCTCATGTACCCCGGCATGTACCTCAATACCTGGTCGCTAGCAGTCGAAGAACAGTTCTACATCTTCTGGTCGCTTCTCATCCCTTTCGTTGTCCCCCTCTCGATCAAGCAGAGGACGATGGTGATGGGAACTCTGATTTTTGTTGGCTTCTACATCCGATACTACAGCGGTTATGCTTTCCTTTCGGAGAACATGTATGGTATTGACTACCGATACGCATACTGCGCCAACGCCTGGAAGACGTTCATCGGGTGCTCGGCACGTCTGCTTCCCATGCCAACGATCTGCACACGAAAGTGGATGGGCACCCTCAGCACGCTTGGCTTCTTCGTACTGGCCTACATGTGGGGGTTTGGCCTCACCAACTACGACTTCCGAACCTCGGGTGCCTGGCTCGAGCTCGTGACCGCGCTTCTTGTGCTGCTGATTGTTCTCGGTAGCATCAACGGCAACCCCATCCTCGAGTCCAAGCTCTTCCGATTCCCAGGTCAAATCTCTTACTCTTGGTACTTGTGGCAGTTCCCTCTTCAAGCTTTGCACGGCTGGCCCGTAGGCAACTGGGGGCCAACCGGTCTCGCATTCATGGTGGCCACCTTTACAACGTTTATGATCGAAGAGCCCATCAGGAACAAGTACCATGCTTGGAAGAACCACAAGGCAGCCGCACAGGGGGAAGAGGAGAAGCAGCACGCCCGTCGCGAGGACTAAGCTTCTTGCTTCCCGCTTTGCAGCCAAATTCGTTCTAACCCATCGAAAAAGGACACATTATACACGTCGTTCATTGCTAGTATTCACTCTCATATGTGTTCATTTCTTGGTCCCAGTCACTCATTCCTTTGCAGTCTCTTTCTCCAGTCAATTCGTTGCAAATCAGAAACCTTTAAGCACAAGGATGAGTGTTGCGAGGTTGGTGCGTGGCTCTGATTTCGCCCGGTTGGCGTCTCAATGTGCTAGACGCACGAAAGCAACGACACCTGGAAGGCGATGAGCAGCCATGCGTTCCTGTGAATAGACCAAGTGTCACTTCGGTACTGATCGAATGACGCACGCAAATCGCTCCACTGATCATGCAGGAATGGTTAAGAGAATATCCCCCGGATCAGCTAATTTGCCTGAGCGCGATGAGAAAGCTATAGCCTTAGTAGTTAGGCACCGAGAATGTGTTACTACGTTGACACCTTCGATTCGATACCTGTACAGAGACGAATCACTCGAAAGCGCTCAGCCTACAACCATTGGAGGTAGTCCATTACAGGTTGCAGGCATCATACGAAAGACACACGAGGTATATAAGATACGATCTACAGTATATACAGTATGAATCTGGGAGAATAGCCAATAGAAAAATTGTATGAAAATAGGGAATAATTCGAGGGCATAAAATAGGACCAGAAAAACTTGCGGAAAAATTGAAGGCAATTAATGCAACGATCCGCGGAAAGGGTGGCGTGACAGCCGCTGCCAAGAGAAGACGGCCGATTGTTCAGTTCACTGTCTTCGGCCACAATCACGAGACGAATGCATCGTATCACTGTTATCTCTAGCTCGGTCGGGTCCGCAATTGGAGTACCAACGTTTTGCGTGCGACTGCAAGAGAAGAAAGACGGGAGTGCAACCAGCTGGCTGGCGATGTATAGACGCATCAAGCAGGAACAACTAAAAAGGCCGAAGCGGAGTTGGACAGCTCGCATAAACGGGCCGTGCCACGCGAGCAAATGTGGCACAAGCAGAGAGCATCTCGTTCTCCGAGCCTCCATGCGGCTTTGCAAATATATAAGGATTCGCACAGAATGGCTGTGGTGTGGCTCCTGTATCTTATTCGAGTGGCACAATGCATTACGATTTTCATCTGCATGCCAAGCTGTACTAAGCCAAGACCGACAAAGTCTGCAATGTTAATCGCGCATCAAGGCACTGTAGCAGGATGACAAGATGGGGGAGCCCCTCCGACTCTCCTTGCTCTGTTGTTCCGGCTTAAATGTCGGACCATGTGAACAAAGCCAAGCTTTTTCAATGCTTGGCTCGCCCCCTTTGTTGCTGTGATCGTCCGTGGGTGCTCGTCGTGTTGTTGCAAAATCATTGGTGCTGCCATACCTGCTTGCAGTCCCCTTCGTCAAAGGATGGATTTGAAGCTGGAAGCAAGCTCCACAGCACGCTTCAAGCATGTGTATGCTTGCGGTGAAATCGTTCTCTCTTCCACGCATGGTGGCTTGTCCCAGACGATCCCGCTGCTTTGCACAAGCGAGTCTCGCCCTTCTCTTTCTCGCTTCTGTACGAAAGAAACCGCCCGGGTCGGATGGCTCATGCCTGCTCAACTCGAGCCTCCATGTGGCAGCAAAGCAAGGATCGACAAACTGCATCCTACCAGAATATCACCTTGCCCTCCCTTAGCAACACCATCGCTTCCTCCGTCTCCACCACATCCTCTAGAATCAAAATCGAATCTTCGAACCCGCGGAAAAGGAGAGAAGGTGTCAACTATACCTTGGTTATGGACAGCATGACATCATCATCATCCGCTTCGTCTAGTCGCGGAGCTCTGCCGTCGATCAGCATCCCAACAGCATCCTCATCGACGAGCTCAGCTCCTCCAAGTCCAGTTTTGCGCTCTTTTAGAACCAAATCGCAAGAGGAAGAGCAAGCATTGCGCAAATGGGCTAGTTTAGCAGTGCTGATCGTCTTCACAACGGCCACGAGCATTGTCTCGCAGAGATCGAGGAGCGAAGGGACGCAGGAGAGATATTCGATTGCAACGTCGGTCTTTCTGTCGGAGCTGCTCAAGGTATGCGTTGGCTTTGTTCTGACCGTCCTGGGTAATGGCTCTCCAAAGCGTCGAGACAGCGCAACACTACCGCTGTTCTCTGAGAAGGCAAGAGAGCAAGATGGTGATCAAATCCATCAACAGGAAGACGAACGAATGTCAGCAAGAGCAACTGTCGACTCACAAAGCTGGACGTCAAGAATCAAGCAAGCATACAGCGAAATCTACTGCCCGTCAGCATGGATGATGGGTGTGCCGGCTTTGGTGTATGTGGTTCAAAACATGCTGCAGTTAGCAGCCAACTCTTACCTGAGCTCGGTGGCATATCAAGGACTCTCGCAGCTCAAGCTAGTGACGGCAGCTATGATCAGTGTCTTCCTTTTCAACAAGACACTTTCGTCAAGACAATGGCTGTGCCTTCCGATCTTGATGGCGGGAGTGTTTTTGCTAGCGCAAAAGGCACCCACTCAGCAAGATGTAGCGAACGCAGCCGCGCTGCTCGACCAACCGACTAACGATTCACCCTTCTCGCATCGTCAGAGAAAAGATGATGGCATCGCGTCGACAGGATCAAACATTATGAAAGAGGCAATGATGCTGGCAAGCCGCCTTGCGAGCGCTCAGCTCGCGATTGGAGCAACCTGCGTGGTTCTGGCTTGTATCTGCGGAGGATTTGCAGGAGTGTACATCGAGACCAAGCTCAAATCGAGCATGTCGGTGTCGCTCTCGATCCGAAACGCACAGCTTGCATCGTTTGCACTGCTCACGGCTGGAGGAGCCGTGCTCTTAGAAGCGGTCAGCAAGGTAGGATGGCAGCCACTTGCCAACTTTACGACATTGGCTTGGATCACGGTGGTGCTTCGAGGAGCGAGCGGATACGTGGTCTCTGCGACGCTGCGATATGCTGACACCATTATGAAAGGGTTTGCAACAAGCGTTGCTATCATCACGACTATCGCCCTGGAAAGCATGCTCGCATCGCAACTGCCGTCCATGTTGCAGGTGCTGGGTAGCATTTTAGTAATGCTGAGCACGTACAATTACGTCCGTACTGGCGCAGCACCCAAAGCTTGATGCACTTCTGTCGGTTTACTCTATCGTTCTTCCGGTAAATATCCGTAGTAACACTCTTGACTCTTTCAACTCATTGCATGTCTGTCTTCATATAATAGCATTTGTTTTTCATTCCACAGAGTTTCAACTTGTCAGACACACAGCTCGATTGTTCGTCTTGAGACCGAGCCATCTCTCTGAGAGGACGTGAGCGACCTAGTTGGCGGATGAACGAGCTGGATGGATTGCGAGTGCGGAGTCGAGCTTCACCATTGTCTGAGCCAGATATTTGGATCGCAGCGTAGGTGTTTCACCTTGACGACGATTGAAGAGGAGGCGAGTTGCGGTTTCGACCTCAAGGTAACTGTGCTTACTACATGTTGCACATGCCAGCTCGGTATTGCTGTCGGATCGAGGACCTGACTCGCACGATGCGGGCATTACAAGGCCTTAAGCGAGACAGAGCTGCAGCTGTCAAGCAAATAACTAAAATAAAGGAAAATAATGCGGCTCGGCGATCTGTTCCCGTTCCCTGCTCTTCATGCAAATCACACTGCCGCTCTGCCACTGTGCTTGTCACCTCGGCCCTTCCGATTTTCTTCCTATCGCTGTTTCCGACTGCCCTTCTCAGCCGCCGCCTGCAAGCAACACAACTTCAGCAAGGTACGGAACAGTAGTAACAATGATTCGCCGACATTCTGAGCTTTGTTCCCACACGAACAGTGGCTTGGCATCGGTCAGCGTCCGAGTCGATGCTGCCGTTTCATGTGGTGTAGATGCTCTTCTAGGCTGCTGACCAGTCTTGGCAACTTTGTGTTTTTCATATTCGGACTCATGCTCAAATCGTGACCCTTGCCAAGAAAGCACACTTTCTGAAGCCCCATCTCGTCCTCCACCTGTATGTGCATGTCTCATGCAGCACTCACAGACTGCAACAGATCATACACTTGTCGCTCCGCCATGTCACGGATTGTCAACCGTCGGATGAATCATCACGTCTGGTCTTTCATAGTTTGACATTCCAATCTCCACTACCACCACCATCAGCATCATCAATCGAAATGCCAGCCGAATCGAGTTGGGCTTCTCCCTCTGGCGCTTTGCGGATGCTCCGAACGAGAGTGGTGCTATTGGCGTTGCCAGGTCTCATCGCCCTCATCTATCTCACCAGCGCTTATTACAATCGAGACATCTCAACGGAACGGATCGGATGGAGGACTGCATCGGTCAAGTCAACCTCAAAGCAGGCTTCTTCATCATCGAGCAACACGAAAGCCATGTCGCCTGAACAAGAATATCAGCAGAGCCAACAACGGCAAGCATGCTGGACACAATGGTTCACAAAAGGCACAGTATGTGACCGACCACCGGAGCACTGGACATCACAGGACGATCTCGACTTGGTATGGGCATGGAATAATGCTACCTTGACAACAGCATCAGACTTGTCGGCAGCGAACAGCACGAACAAGGCGTCCCATTCACACGCAGCTGCGGCGGACTTCCTCCGATACTCGTTACGCTCAGCACAAAAGTACTTGCGTGATGGCTTCGGAAGCGTCACACTGCTCACGCCGGATGTTCCGTCCGAAATATCTAGCCAGGAGCAATGTTCCCACGCCTATCAGGACCATCGAAAGCTGACTCATACAGGCCAACGTCCATGCTGGCTCATCACCACCGACAATGTCTATGAGCCGCCTCAACTCATTCACCATCGACAAGTTGCCTGCAATTCGACGGCAAGCGAGAGAGATTGCATGCAAAAGCTGTCCACTGCAGCAGATCCATCATTCGCATCACTTTTCGCTGCTCAAACGTCCCAGCTCTCCGATGTCCGCTTGCTCGTCTCTTCTCATCATGTCTTTGCAGATGACGTCTCCGCTTCCGACTTCTGGTCGCCTCTGTACGGTCCCACTTTCCGTCTTCACGCGTTCGCCGACTCGTCCGAAAGCAACTACAACGCTACTGATCCTGCCGATGTCGCTACTGCTCGCGCCACCAAACTCCTCAACAAAAGGTTTGGCAGTCGCCCTCGCAGAAAGCTCCTTGATCTTCCACAACCTCTCTCAAACACTATGCTCGCAGAGCTTCAGGCCACTTGGCCGAAAGAGCTCGCACTTTCTTCCTCCCAAGATCCAAACAACACAATCGATCTTGCCTTTATGCTCGCTCACCACACATCGGAGAGATACCGAGAAGCTCTCCTATGGTCTTTCATCATTGCACAGCATGATCTCGATGCAGACGGCCACTTTTCTCCCATCGAGGCCAGGGCTTTGCTCCACGATCTCGGCGCCAAGCCAGACAATCACTTCGTCTTCCCACTAGTTCAAGTGCCCATTCGAGACTCTCGATCTAAAGCTGTTCTCGCAGACAACTTGAAGCGCGCCCGTTTCCCACTCCGCTTGGGACACGAAGCTGTTCAAACATCCATGGACGGCAGCGCTCTGTTTGCACCACGTAGTCTCTCCGAATCTGTATCCAACGTCGTTACTGCCGAGGAAGATGGCGCCAACCCGCTCCAGATCCATGCTCAGAACAAGTGTCCCGTCGTTTCAGCCTGTACACTGGCACGAGAATGCTTGTCTCCACTCATCAAAGCTGCTGAAAGCTCGAATGCTCAGCAAGCCAGCCTTCGTGCTACTGAAGTATTCACCCGCGTCGCCTATCAGGCGCCCGTGTGCGGCGATTGCATGATCATGCATCTCATTGGCTCTTCTGGCAGTCGTGGTCTTTCCGCTCTCCTCCCATCTCCGCAAGCCGACATGCCTCCAATCAAAGCGCTACCATTGGCACCGACGTTTGACGGTGCTGACTTCTCGCTCAAGAGCGTCGCCACATCCGACTCGCAACCGGTCAAACGCGTTGATGCTGTTGCGCGCTTGCTCTCTCGCTACGCACACAACGTTGTTGTGCAAGAGTCGCTGGTTGAGCCTACCTTGTCTAGCCGACTCGACGCCAAGATCGGTCTTACTACGCTCGAGTTCTTCAACACTTCCTCCATCTTTTCATTCAAGCGCCATGACAAACCAACTGCCTCCACCCAATCCCAGATCGATCTTGCCATCAGCACCAAAACAATCTCCGAGGCAGCTCAAGCCCGCGCCCAAACCGAAGCCTCTTGGATTTGGGCGTTATATGTGCGAGCCTGGCTCTCGCTCCGATATCCATTCCCCATGCGCTTTGAAATACGCACTAACGAGCTATAGCAGCTCAGCACACTAAGGGCTTTTGTACTCGATGTTGTCTCGAGGAAATCTTAGCATTTGTTGCCGCAGTCCCTGCGTTCTTCTGCTGCGTGTGCTCGAACTTTGCTCGAAGCATCTCACCCCCAGCTATCCGCTAGTCTCAGACTCCAAGCCACAATTTCCGGCCATGGGTGCCACTCCGCGCATCATTTCAACTTAGCCTGCAGGGACACTCGAGCGAGTCACACAATTCAGAGCAACGTTGCGGGTATGAAGAATGTTGTACAAAGAGTTGCTTAAGCCGACAGCAACAATGGGCAAGAGTCTGCTAATTGCGCCGAGACCCTCGCTGTGGCGTCGATCTGGGTATAGCGTGGGAGCCCATTGACGACAGATCGCGACACTGCCTGTGGATGGGCCAATGTTGTTGGCCAAGAGCATGCAAACTTTTTGAGCTGATCATCAGCGTCGCCATCCGTGCCGGCGTAAGTGATGGACAAGACAAGACGGTGCGACAGAAGGATGGCAGCGTCGGAGCCAGGCAGTGTTGTAGGCTGCAGGTCGGTATCTGTTGGTACGCTGAACTCGGCTTCTAGTACATTGCTTGCCGATGTCGTTGCACGGGATGGCAATTCGGACTCCTTGAAAGAACCGGAGAGTGTGCTTTGAGCGTTTGGCTTGATGGGCGCAAGCTGGAGGTGGATGTACGGTCTTGCCTGGGTGCGTGAAGGTGAAGAGAAGGATGCAGATCGAATGCGAATACGCGTGTCCTGAATCACGCTCAACTCGACCTTCTGAATCCTTGCCTTGGCTTCTTCGTCGGGCAAGGTGACTATGACATTGGTAGTCTCCCCGAGGAGCAACGGCAACGGAGACAAAGAGATGCAAGTCGAGCCCAAGCCATCAATCGAGACGTACTTGATCTTGGAGAAAGCATCGGTCTCGATCCGAGAAGCTTGCATAACAGATAGAGGCTCTATTGCGGTGAGCGTCTTGAAAGGCAGCAGACAACGCGACAAGATAGAGCCTGTGGATCGGACCTTGGCCCGGACGCGGACCTTGTACTTCATGCGTCCATATGAAAGCTGGACGCTTGGCGACATGTTGGCTGGGCAAGGAATCTCGGCTTGGAAGCTGTACGTCTTACCAGCCTGCAGGATGAAGTGTTCTGGCAGAGGGACAGAGACGCGGATGTCGACGGGCCAGCTCTGCTCGAACTGTCCATTGTTGAAGGCAAGCGACTCTGATCCCATCAGTCTGGCGGTGAGGGAGGTCAGAGTGCTGCATGATGAGCCGGTAGGCACTATTAAGGTGATGTTTGCCGTCACTGTGTGCTGCTTGGCTGAGGAAGAGGTGGTGGTGGTGGTGGTGGAAACCTCACAAGATGGCGAGGAGCTGGATGGGCCAAGCAGCAACGAAGTTGACGAGGCATTGCGGACCAGGCTGGATGCCAAGTAAGGAGGAGGGGCGTCAAAATTGTGCTCCCGGTGGTGGTCATCGTCGGTGGTGGTCGTCAAGACCAAGACGGGGTTTAGTAGTGCTACGTTCAAGATCATGTTGACGGGCAGATGTAGGACAAAGAATGATGATGAGTAAATTGAGTGGGCATCTCGAAGTGCGACGTTGGTGTGCTCTTATAGTCTTCCAGCAAGCACATGACGGGGAGAGGTTGGAGACGGACTTGCAGTGCGGGGACTGCGGAGTGGCAACCATTGTTCTGAGTCAAACTGCTCAGCTCCCAATGCACTCTACGAAGGTACGGTCTCATCTCAACGGCATGAAACGCATAGCGGGGACGATGACTCGTCACGGCCACGTTGCAAGCACATCATACTGTAGGAATGCAAATGTCCGATGGAGGCCCGTGGAGCTGCGATCCTCCACTGTACACGTTCACACGCATAAACGTTTCCCGAAAGCTTGACGATGACTTTGCGTCGGAAAGTAGGTGGGAGAAGGTCGCCGAAGCGGGGGTCTAATCTAAGCGACCAAGCAATCGAAGGCACTGAATGACAGCCGGATCAAGACTCTTGATAGCCTGCACTAGACGAATTTGAGTCCGGAGATACTGTGTGTGCTGTACAAAGCAAAGGTTTCCGATGGAGAGCATACATGCTAACACCATCATGACTCGGTTGTGAAGGCCGATTATTTTTCCGACCAAGAGAGAGCGATTTCAACAGTGCAGCGGAAGGGTGTCGATGACAGCGGCGACAAGAGGCACACTTTGACGCGTGCGCGGCTCGCTTACTGCCACACATTGACAGCTTCTTGTCTTCCTTAAATGGATTTCTCCGATTTTCCCGACGCTGCTGTCGTACCAACATCCAGCACACAGGAGAGAGTTCGAGAGTCGCCGCTGTGTCATCCTAGAATTGACGACGACCTTTCACAAGGACACTATAGACAAGCAAGAGCAAGCTTTTGTAGAAACGATCATTGCCCGACGAGAAGCAGAGAAGCGAGAAGCGGGCCAGCAACGGAAAGCTTTTCTTATGCTCGTCAACAATGGTCAGGTGTTGGGGATTGCTCTTTCACGCTCCGTACAAAGCGGGGACAGGCAACAACACAAACGGATCGCATGTGAGAGAGAGAGAGAGAGAGAGAGAGAGAAAGGAGATGGTGTTCAGGCTCAGCCATCGAAAATATCCACCCGAAGTCATTACGGGGTATAGAACGGGATGGTGCTTGGAATCAGGTCGGGCCAAAGACAGGGCGAAAGACGCAGGCAGACGAAGTGCTGAAATGTATGAAATGGTGCAATGGTGCAATACCTCTTCAACTAGGAAGAACGCCGATGAATTCACAAATCTGAGATGCTGCTCGTCACTGTTCTCAAACAGCGTCAACAAGGCCAAATTGACTCATTCAAAAGGTTTCGCCGATGCATTTTCCGAAATGTCCGACAGTACCAGAGCAGTCTCGACTCATGATTTCGACCGCGTCAAGCATGCAAGTAGGGTCCATCAACGTGCATTTTGGCTCTCAACGACGTCTAGAGGAACTTCTGGAGGAAGTTGTGGAGGAAGCCACGTGCTCATGGAGTCACACAGCAAAACCTCTCCATCACCTTCTGCCGTCTTCATTACCCTTCTTTGAACACCGAGAGCGTCCGTAGCCGGTCCGCAGATGATGGAAGCAACACGATGAATGCTGAGCGTTGATGTCTCATAACTTGACCACGTTCCATCACCATCTATCGTCCACAACTCTTCCACGGAACAAGAGCACCGCGCGCCAGACACAATAATGACAGGTATGTTTCATGCAGATGATGCAGATGAAGCTAGCAACCGCAGCTGTAAGGCGGCAACGAGAGTCGTTGGCTGACACGGAAACGCTTTCTCGATGCCGCACACACCACTCGCCCAGTCGAGACAATATCATCAACATCCTTACCATCATTATCATCAGCAATTGATCCTATCAGCTTTACGATCAAGACTGCCGAGCCTTCGGATGCTGCCGAAATCGCAGCTCTAGGCGGCAGCGTCTTCTATGACTCGTTCGCCTACTCCATGCCGGCACAGGACATGGACGATTACCTCAAGACGTCGTATAATCCAGATGCTATTCGTGCCGAGATCCAAGATACAAAGACATACCGATTCTATGTAGCACGTGATACCAAGTCAGATCGCTTGCTCGGCTTTGTTCAGCTCAACCGCTTCTCGGATGAGCTATGTCTCAAGATCAAGCCGCCAAACACGATCGAATTGCAGCGCATCTACAGCGACTCGAAAGCCCATGGACGAGGCCTCGGCACTGCAATCATGGCAACGGCGCTAGACTATGCTATCGAGCAAGGCTACAAGGCAATGTGGCTTGGCGTATGGGAACACAATCTGAAGGCGCAGAAGTTCTATCAACGTAATCACTTTCAAAAGATCGGCGACCACGACTTCAAGATGGGATCTTGTGTCCAGACTGACTGGATTCTCGAACGACACTTTTAACACTTGATCATCCCCGTCCTTTACTTCTATCACATCATTCGCATCACCCTACATCACAGCACGATCCTTATTTCAATCTTGCCGACCATTCCACTTGCATGCAGAAGATTCTTGATAATAGAATAGATTAGTTCAGCGATCATTGACCCTGTGCATTATTCGGCGCTGCCAGCGCTGCCGTCTCACCTGGTGTCAAGTTGGCCAAGAGGTCAGATGGGTTTAGACTTGAGACGAGCCAAGACCACCAATCGTAAGCATCTTCGCCTGCTTCCGGCTGACGCGTTGGCATGAGGTCGGTGCGTACCGGCTCTGCAGCTGTTGGGCATCCTAGGGTATTGGGTTCAATAGCAAGTCTCGGTGAATCGGCATTGCCGTTAGGGCATGCTGGCCATCTCGGTTGTGTGAATGGGCTGTCTGTGACGGTAGAGTTTTGCCGTTGCATGATCATTCGTCCTGGGTTCGCCGATGCGGCACCTTGCAGGGCTGCGTCCGTGTCGCAGAGGCCAAATTTTCGCCGAACCCTTCCTCTGATTAAGGTCACAATTCTGATCTCTTGTCGAATGCAACGGTCTGGATCGACACTTTGCTGGCGCTGATGGTCTGGGGCCGCGTCGAGAAATTCGTCGAGAAGCGGAAGGAGTTCCTTGACTCTTGCAACGTCTGTTTCGGAGAGGAGACAGATGCCCAGCGTAGAGGTAGCGTGGAAGTAGAAGAAACGGTCGCCTACAAAATGCTCCCTAGCAAAGTGGTCTGACCAATCCACTTCTTCGCGCAGCTTCCGTCTGGCACGATGATCTCCAATCGCTGCTTCTAATGCTGCTTGACGCGACCTCGCGAAGCCAGAATCGTCGCTCCCTCGACGCAGGTAGGGAAGGTGGATGGAAATGAACACGTAGTAGATGGTAACGTGAAGCACATAGCGTTGCAGCAAGATATTGCGATGCAGGACCTTGTCAAGATTCGCCAGGCTGTGCAGATAAGGATCGTCTTCCATCTGATAGGGCTTGGGCAACGAAGCTTTGAACGCCTGCAATTCGTTGTCGAGCTGCAAGACGGTTTCGTAGGTCATCTCATGCTGGTCAGAGAAGAACAGGTCAAGGACCTTGTTGACGATACCACTGAGCACGTGTCGCGTGTGTAGGAGCGTGGGCAGATCCAGAAGATTTCGGTTCGATCTGCTCGCTACTGAAATCGTCGGAGGGTCCGTATCGCAGTATGAATCGTGGATGAAGGGTACTTGGCCTACGATGAGGCTCGTGATTCGATCCTCGTAGTAGAGGTGCATCCATGTCAAGCGTCGCATCTGCACCTCGATGCTCTCTTGTTGATGTTCCGGAGCAGGTGGCCCAAGACGATGTAAGCCCAAAAGCTGTGCCTCGCGCACTGCGGAGCCGAGAACGAGCCAGCTTTCCTTGCCCTGGCGCTGTAGAATGATGAAACGCGAAAGGATGATGTGGGAAAGGACGATAAAGAGGTCGTGACACTGTATGCTAGCGGCAAGCATGTTGCATCTGCGAGCTTGGTGACTCATACGAACGGCTTGAGCTGCACCGCTTGCTTCGCTCCCATATTGTAGTGGCTGAGACTGAAAGGTGAGCGCAAGGACTGAAAAGAGTAGAGAGATCACCGAAAGATGGTTGGGACCATCTTGTGCATACACAGTATCATCGGTTTCGCCCCAGATAACATCGACCGCCGAGTAAACAGCATCTCGGAACCACATTTCGTCAAAGGGAAACATGAGTGGATTGATGTCGCGGAAGAAGACGTCAAGCAGCGTACCGGTCTGGTCTTGCGAAGGCAATGCAGAGGCCAACCTGTGGATCTCATCTTTCCTCACACTTCCCTCGCGCACGAGACGTTCAAAATGCGTAGAAGGAGGATAGCTTTGTGTCGAGGAGGAGAATTCGAGCACCTCGCTACCAATCTGAGCCCGGAAAGGCAGGGATGCTGCAGTGATGATACCGGGATTGCTTTTCCTTCTCGGTGTTGAGGAGCCATTTCTCCTTGAGTCCGTCGTCGATCGGGATGATCCTGCATTAAAATGAGGTGAAAGACCTGATGTCATTTGGTGGTGATCAAAAGCGTCTGCGGCGGGAAGGTAGGTGGATGAGTGGGCCATCTGTAGTCGATCGGGAGCAGCGCGATGCGGAGCATTGCGACTGGCACGCACAAATCGAGAAAGTAGTGCTTCAAGCTGTCGCATTCGTTCGTGAACGTCTTGGGCACTACCATCGTGTGGAGTACATGCGTGAGCTACGCCACGCTCTACGCATTTGGAGCAAGGAGTTTCGCGGTCACACTTGTGTTTTCGACGATGGCATTCGGTGCAGCTGAACCTGACCCGTTTGCGGCGCTTTCGCTGCCCAAGCAGTTCCAGCGCCTCAGCTTCTAAGACTTCGAGGCTGTCAGATGAGTGATCGAGTTGACCTTGGTTATGCTGAGCATCGCAAGCGTCGGGAGCCATGTATGTTTGTGCGACCTCATAATTGTGCCCAGCGCCGGCGCTGCTGCTGCCGTTGTCGTTCATTGCGCCAGGCTTTGCTGACGGGTTCGTGATACTCGTGGGGATCGCGTATTAGTGTTTGTCGCAGCAAGTTTGCTGCTCCCAACCGTGATTGAAGGTGTGAGAGCCTTTGATGATGACGGTGAGAAGGAACTCCGCGGTAACGTGTCGGGGAATTAAAAGGTACGGAGTATTGCGAAATCCGGCTATTCCACATTATGGCTCAGCTTTGAGGCCGCTTCTCACGTATACTGTGTTCGTGACTCGAGCTGCCCACAGCAAAGCCTGTCCTCAGTCTGTGTTGCTGTCGCTACTGCTTCTCACGGACATAAGCTTGCAATAGATGTCAGACACTGTCTCAGGATCAAATCCGCTGTTGGGATTCTGGTAATACTAGATACGCTGTTTCGAGTACATGCAATATCAAGGTCCAACATGGTCCCGAATTTTGATGTTGACCGGCAGCTTGTGTTGCCTCTTGGTCACAAAGGCGTCCACAAGCCCATCTTGGAACTTCTGTGCGTCGTAATTGCCAGTGGGAATAAAGTCGAAGCGTCGCACAAGATTGACAATGACAAGGCGGAGCTCCATGTACGCCAGCACCTTCCCGACACACGACGTCTTGCCAAACGAGAAAGGAGTGAAGGCTGCCTTATTGAAGCGTTCCTCCTTCTCGGGATGAAGCCAACGCTCCGGCCGGAACCTGAGAGGTTCGGGCGAAAAGTTGCGAGGGTCACGTTGCAATGTCCAGATCGGGAACGTGACAACGGTGTTAGGAGGGATCACCGTCTTAGTGCCGTTGACGTCGACGACAGCAGAAGAAGAGCTGACCCGCTGCAGACCAGTAGGAACGGGCGGGAAGATCCTTAATGACTCGTTGATGACGGCATTGAGCAACGGACACGTTTTGTCATCCATCTGAGCGAAATCAGTGAGCAAAGCAGGATCGTCACCGAACACATCGAGGAGCTCCTTGCGAAGGTCGGCGAGGATCTTCGGGTTCTCCATCAGGAAGAACATAGCAATACCCATCGTGGTAGATGAAGTGTCACTTCCAGCGACGACAATCAGACGTGCATCTGCAGTCGCCTCCAAGTCTTGGCGTTTGGTGCTCTTCTGTCCCTTCTCGTTCTCTACTCCGTGGGATAAGTGACTCATGATGTCCGGGACGGCAATCTTGCGTGCTTTCCGCTCTTGGACGATGTTGGTCATGTACTTGTCAAAGTCGACAATCGGATTGGGCAACAGGCCGAGAATGTCGATGAGATAAGGCAAGTTGCCAGCAAGTTGGACGAAAGACATGAAGTCCTCGAGTGCCTGGATCATCGGCGTCAGCTGTCCTTGGTTGAGTAGACCAAAGTCACCGGCGAAACCTGCCTGCGACATGACGTCGAACGAGTAAAACGAGCAGTAGTCGTCAATGTTGACCTTTTCCTTGCGCTGCGAACGCTTCTCAAGCTGATTGACCATGTTGTCCATATTATCGATCAGAATGCCCTCATACCCTTTCAGTGCCTTGGCCGAGAAGGCAGCATCCCAAGCCTTGCGACGAGCCGAGTGCTGCGACTCGATAAGTTCCGAGTGTAAGTTGCGTGGCAGATGCGGGCTACGGCCACCGCCAGAGGGAATGTACCACGGTCCTCGCCAGAAGGAGCTCTTGGCACCCATGATGGAAGCGATGGCGTTGGCTGCGTTGATTGAAAGCTCCCTGGGACCTGTCCTAACGATGTCGCCGTATTTCTTGTGCGCTTCGTCGATGGCCCTGGGACGCAGACCTTTAACGTCAGTTGTCATGAATGTAAATTTGGACAGAGCCCACAACTTTGGTCCAGGAAAGTGTCGCAGACGATGGAAGTAAAGACGGTAGACGCCCATACTCAACACGATGCCAGCAGTCCACACAGCCAGATCCACGTATGCGAGCTTTGCCGCAGCATAGATAGCAGTCTCGTTGACGGAGTGACGAAGAGAGACATCGATGCTGAACAGAACAGATGTAAGAGCGAGCAGCTGGAGAGGCCACAACTCGACGTGACGGAAGACGAGCTGGTGCGAAACTACCGAAAGGATGCCGATCCAGAGGAAGCGATGCTGCTCGAAGGCGTGCATTATCGCCTGAGCAGCGGATGGCGATGAGATCGGCGACATGTCAGATTAGATCTGGTATGATGGGTTTGATAACGAAGGCAGAGACTAGACGCTTGGATGTCGAAGATGTCGGGTGAGGATTGCTGCTTCCACTTAAATGACGGGGCATATATAGCATCTGAGCAAGGCCTCGGCGCTCGGACCAGGCTGATCACAAATGAGAGGGATGACATGGTGAGCACATCGCAACCTTCAACTCAACGTTTCCCCGTGGGAACCTGGAGGGATACTCGTGTAAGAGAACAGGACATTCGCGGCGCCTGGACAGTCAGTCACAGCTTACCATCCAGCTGAGAGCCACACCTCATTTGACGTGCATCATGCGAAGTCTCATGCTACACAGGCGGGGCGTGTGACAGCTCCCACGCTTCCCCACAGTCTCGTGGGTCACTACTAAGGGTCCACAGGATAGAAGCAAAGCGAATAGGCGAGGCTTGCACAAAACACGTCCAAGACTGCGTTACCCCGCAGAGCGCGGAAAATGACCGCGGTCAGAACAACATGAAGGCGGCAGGAACAAAAAACAGGAAAAAAATGGAGCGGTAGGGGATTGAACCCTAGACCTTCTCAACACTTGAATCGACGAAGCGTCATTGCAAATGAGACGCTCTACCACTGAGCTACAGCCCCTAACAACGACTGGACCTGTCGCACATTGTAACTATATTGCGGTTTTGGCCGACCGTCGTCGCGATGAATTTGAGCTCGGCAGGGCCGTTGCAATAGGGAGCTTTTGGTGCGACGCGTGCAGAGCCAAATGCAATAGCCAAATTTCGCTTTTCAGTTTATGGGTGTTGGAAATCCAACAAATGACCAATAAACCTTTACAGCTTCACACTCTAACATAGACATCATCAACAGTGCATTATCGGCAGCGACTGCTGACTCTCAATGTGATTAATGTGGAAACGCCACTCATGTACAACTATCACTGGCAATAGTTGTGTGTTGGTGTGGTTACCATAAAGTCCTCATGGATACTATACAAGTCCTCATGAACTGTGAGTTACTGACAATGACACACCAATATCACCACAAAATTGTCGGCCTCTCATCAATCACTGACAGGGACACAGGATACCCCTTGCATACGGGGACATGGGACACCCCTTGCATAAGTGACATGGGATACTCCTCACATACAGACCACTACCAATGGTGACACATGACCAATTGCCAAGGCATGCATGGTGTGTCACATGATAAGTAACCTAGTGACACATCTATGGTTTCCCCATGTGGTTGCAAGTTGTTACAAAAGGCAATTGAGGCACACAAGGATGTACAGGTAATGTGAGCTGTAGGAGGCATGGTGCGAGTGCTGAGTATGGTTCATCATGACCACTCAACTGCAGATGAACCATCATACACTCACAATGGCACAATGCCCATGGCAAACACTACTCCTCAACATGATGCAGCAAGAGAAGCAAACACTGCACCAAGTGCACAATGGAGGGAGCATAAGGTATATAAGCACCCAGTATCCATGTATCTATCTGCACTTAGAACTATTGAATCAATACTTTACTTCTCCTACTGAATAGTTCAACAATCAATGGCAATTGTTACCAATAGCCACCTCTCATACACAGACCCTCAAGAGTCATCAGCTATATCAAAGGATTGACACCTGACATTAGTGAATCCACAAAGCGCAGCCACCCTAGAGCATGAATAATTGATAGTCATCACTACTCACATAGTCACTGCTGTTACCAAGGCCACAGGTATAACAACTATGATACAGCCCCTAGCCCTAGCCCTAGGTGCAGTGCCTTGCCCGTGGGCAGCACACCTGTGTGCCCTGCCAAATCCCACATGGATGTGTCATGTGTCAACCCCCAACACACAGATTTTTTTTGACTGCTCAAGTGCTGGTGATGCATCCAAATTTTCCTTGGCAGGGGTGAGGCACCTCAAGCAATGCACCAGCCAGCAATGCACCTGCTTTGGAAATGCAAGGGAAACTTGACATGTCACCCATGTATGCTGGACCAGCACACAGTGCTTTACTCTGCTGGCAATCTTGTGTGCTGCTTCCCTCTGTGTGTTGCTCCACACTGGTTGGCGCACACCTTACTAGTGCACACTCCACTTTGTGAGCTTGCTGGTTGGCACACACAGCTGCATGTGGGCCATTGCACACTATAGTCAACACACACTGCAGTTGACACACACTGTAGTCAGCGCACACTATAGTCAATGCACACTGTAGCCAATGTACACTCTAGACACTGCACAGTAGTTGATGCACACAGCTGCTAGTGGACAAGCATCTATGCTCCACTGCCAACAACACTTGTGCCTGTGTGCTATGGCTGTGAGCATGTGTGTCAAGTACTTGAACTGCAGCTGACAGGTTCAGTGACGGAAGCAAATGGGGTTTGGCAATTGCTGCAGAACAGCATTGAAAAAGCATGTTGAAAATGAGGCATGAAAAGTCAGTGTGTTGGTGGAGGGGTACCACATCAAAAATCCAACTTTGGCTGAGAAAAAGTCAAAATCCAGGCAGTACCCCTCAGGCCAGATGACATGTCTCTTTGGGGAAAGTGTCAAGGTTTAACATGCTGCACTGCCAAGTTCATGTCAGAGACTGTGATGAACACAGCCAACACATCTTTCAACTTGAGGGTTAGGGTTAGGGGTTAGGGTTACAAGGGTCCCCCTGGCGATGGCCACAACAACCAAGAATTTGTACTAATGAAATATGTAGATATACTATAGGGCTATGTGTATGCAAAGTCTCACATTACCATTTAACCCAGTCATGGAGATACGGGCTGTCAAAGTTTGCTCCCTGTACCTAGGTTAACATCAGGGAACTTCAGGCAACCTCAGGCAACCTAGGGGAAGGTAGTCTAACCTAGGTAGAACATCAGACAACATAGGTACAGCCTCAAATAACCTAGGTACAACCTCAGCCGACCTCTGCAAGGTTGGGACAACCTCAGTGAATGTTGGGCAATCCTAGGCACAACCTCAGTCAACATGGGGCAAGGTAGTTCAACATAGTATATACAAGGTGGAACTAGGTACAAGGAAGGAGGAAGGTACTTCATTGTGAGGAAAAACCTCCAGCAACTGGGGGTTACTGCAGGTGAAAAAACCTCAGATGAAGTACATGGTACTACATGCTAAGGACAACTATCTACAACTGGGGCTATGTACAGTGGAGTGGGTACCTACCTAGGCTCTACTTTGGCCAGGCTGCAGGAAGGGGTACCTGTAGATGAGTTCAAAGTGGTTGCCAGTATAGTAGACTGCATGCCACTGTACATCATCTGCAGGAGGCTCCTCATGACTGAGGGTGAAGTGGGTAAGGTCTGAGTTGACCATAACCAGATGTAACTTGAAGATCTGGACAGCTGCAGCCAAGGTAGCATTGTCCCCCCAAGTACCTAGGGTGGCCATAGCTTGAAGGTGACTCTGCTACAGTTTGCCTAGGGGTGAAGGCAGTTACCCTAATGTCAGAGGCAGCTACAATAGCTTCAACCATGTCCCTGTGCTGCTCAAGGTGGTTGACCACCAGTTGCCTGACCTTGGCATGGTACCTCTGGTGACCATATACTACCTTGGAGATGACCCTGAACTGGCAATTACCATCTCCCTGATGTAACCTGCAGTTACCCTGAAGTTCCTGGAACCTTGAAGTTCATGGAAGAGCTCCAAAGGTCCTATAACATGGGTGCCAAGTAGGTTGTACTTCTCCAGAACCTCATCCAGGTTGGGGGAACCTTGGTTGTTCCTAGGGAAGGGGTCCTCTGAAAGGTAGCAGTACTTGGGCCATTGGTACTTGTACTTCTGGAACAGCAGT
The DNA here is from genome assembly GCA_928865425.1 of Ustilago cynodontis. NCBI lineage: Eukaryota > Fungi > Basidiomycota > Ustilaginomycetes > Ustilaginales > Ustilaginaceae > Ustilago > Ustilago cynodontis. The sequence continues at coordinate 9,855 of CAKMXY010000021.1, read as the reverse complement.
TTAGCCATCTCCAACTTAGTTGAGGTGGAGCCAAAGTTCCTACTCCTTTGGTCATCATCAAGTACAACTGCCCAGAACTTTGTACCCCTCTTGTAGATCTTGACACACCTGAGGATCTCCTCCAGGTGGCTCTGCTCTGCTAAGGGATTCCTGAAGGTGGGGGTAGGTTCAACCTGGGTTTCCATAACTTCATCTATGTCACCCTGAGGTTGAGGCCAGGTACATCAGGCTAGGCTGGACCTTGGTCAACCTTGGTACCAAACTTGGCTCCAACAAGACACCTTCCCACCTTTGTTTGGGCAGTCTTTCTGGTATGAATTGAGTATGTACACACTGGATAGACACCAGTCGATGCTAGAGCAGGTGTACAGCATCAAACAGCAAGAAAAACAGAAAGAAATGGTGTCCAAATGGCTCCAAAACTGCTGTTATAGTGGATTTTTTTTTTTTTTTTGCAGTTTCTTCCTGGTTTCTGTTCTGGGTGGTGAACTAACACCTTCAGGCCATTAAATAGCCCTGGAAAGCAAAATGGAAAATTGATTTAAACCCTCCCTGACCTCCCATCCATCTTGCTTCCCTACCACCACCATCCCATCCTCTTCCAACTTCACCATGTCTTCCAAGCCTTCTGGCAAAGCTCCCTCTGGCATTGAAGTCCAGTTCCCCTGTCAACCTTGCATTAAGGCCAAGGTGGACTGTGTCAAGCTCTGACCATGATGTCAAGCTCCTCACCCTCAAGATGACCCTTGCCACCCTTCCTGATGATGGTGTCAAGACCATCCTCACCAACATGGTGGACACCTCCATCAACCAAGCTGATGATCTCTAGTCTCTAGTCTCTTTGTATCTTAGTTCATAACATGCCCTGACCCCCTGGATAAGTCAGGTTGCCTTGGGAGGCAGACCCAGCCTGAAATACTGCCAACCTGCAATCCCAGGAGTAGTGCCCTGGCAGCAGGCCCAAGCAGGTAACAGTTGCTGCTGTGGGGTTGATTGCCCATAGCCGTAGCCTCATCTCTGTTCTTGGCAGCTCAGCATGGTTGACATGGTAACAAAACTGTGTCCAGCAGGCCTCACAGCTTCTCAAGGAATCGCCCCCCTGGCTGGCATGCTGGGAACACCCTTGTGTGGTGGCTTGTAAGTTTGACCTGCCACCTGCTGATTTCATCCCAGCAGTGACAGCACCACCGACATTGTGGTGAATGACCATTGCGGGGCCCAACAGCATCAAGACTTGGTCCAGTGGGCACAGTGAGCTCAAACTTGTTGTTTTTGGAAACTGTACTGGCAAGGGGGCAACCAATGTCAGTAGAATAGCCAGGTGAATAAGTTCCTTGATCTATCAAAGGCTGCATAGCAAGTAGCTAAGTCACTATGAGCCTCACAATGGTGGGATGGTGAGTAGAGCTGACTACTAGGAGTTTCCTAGGCCAGATACTTCCCATAGCCACAGTGGATGGCAAAGAAGGAGTCAGCAGAAGTGTGAAGTGAGGTTACCAATGTCAGGACAATGGGTCGCATAGTTGGGAAGATGAAAAGAAGGTAATGGAAACAGAGGTAAGGCAGACTTAGTGGTATGAAGTAGTTGGGAATAATTTGATTGAGGGAAGGCTTGCACTACACATGTGTGTATGGTGCACATATATAGGAAGTGAGCATATCTACACACTAGGGAACCTAGTAAACAGCATGTGGACCAAAACAAGGAGAAGTTGGTGATCCCTGAAGGGGATTGCCAGTATTGTGTGTCATGCTCATGTGAAGGGGTGTGAGGCTGGCCATGTTTGATAAACACATTCCCAATCCCATTGGCAATGGGAGACCATTGGGTGATCTCGGTGACAGTGAAAAGGACCATATATTCAAACAGTTGTTCCATCTGTCAATTGGTCCCTGACAGTGGCAGCACCTCTGACCACGAGGTGAACACCATCACTGCTCTGCCTGGCACACCTGACACAAGCTCTCCTGCAGTCTCTCCAACAACCTACAACTCACTTGGTGAGTGCTGTGCCTGATTGGTTTGGCAAACCATTGCACACACACTCCAGGTTCTCCTATGGTGCCCAATTGGTCCTGTATTCTCTGTAAGAACTTGTTCCCCCCCCCATCCACTTCATTGGGGTCCAAGGCACAGTCAGGACCTGTGCCACCTGTTGGAAGAAGACAGTACCCACTGTGGCTCCCTCTGAACACCAGCGGGGTGAGCACACTCCCCCCAGCACCCCAGTCTCACCCAGCCTGGCACCCAAAGTCAGCCCAGGGTTCATCTTGTTTGCATCAATCAGTTCAAGCCTTGCAAACACAGTTTGGCTGTCTTGAGCACAAGCTTGACAGCCAATTTGGCCAACTCCTTGACCTCCTCCAGTCACAGCACCCACAAGGCCTTTCCTCCAAACTCCCCCCTGATGGGCCAGCCCTCAACCACTCTGGCACCAGCACTCATGTCTGCTGGTTCACATTCTACCGCAGGTGAGTTGCCTTCCCTATCCCTCTCAGTGAGGAGCACAGGCATCACTACTATCACAGAAGTGGAGCAATGATAAACAGTAAAGGTTGCCAAAACTTGAGTGAGTTGCTGACGAGCTCCCAGCCATGGCCATAAGGGGCACGGGTGGTCAAGTGTTGTACAATAGCGAGGCAGAGTGTGCAAGAGACCAACAAACGAGGGATGTAGATCATGACATCATGAGGAACATAGCAGGGAAAGGGATGGGTGGGTGAAAGGCTGCTGAAAGTACTGGGCACAATCAGCAGGACAAGAAATGATGGTGGAGACAAGAGAGTGAGATGTGTGAGAGAAAGTGTGGTCAAGTGCTGCAGCTCTCTTCTCAGCTGAGTCATGGCATCACGTGCTCTTCTTGTGCTAGTGAAGCTAGTGCCCAAATTTGAGTGCTCTGCAGTAGGCAGAACCTCAACTGTGGTCCTGGAACCTCTGCCAGTATCCTATACTTGCCAATTGACCTCATTGGCAATGGCAGTTTACCTGCTCTTCACCACCACAAGGCACATTGGGCAGCTTCCTTAGGACACTTGGTGTCCACATCCCCATGTTGGTGTGCCAGTCCACCTCTGTACAGAGTGTTGACAGTGGTTAGCTGACCTTGAGTGAGCCATTGACAGTTCCCTCAGCCTCACATGAGATTGAGCAAGCATCCCCTTGGCTGCTTAGCCTCTGTTATGGTTACCTATTTGCCATGTGATTACCAAAGTTGAGCCTCTGCCACCCAAGATATTCAGCCTCACTTGAAGCTGAATATTCCTTCATGAACTGGTTCAGTCTCAAGTTGAGGTCAGGCACATAACCCCTGGCACCCTCAAACACTTCTGTTTCTATCATTCTAGGACTATGTAAAGTTTGATATGAAGTGAGGAGGAGGAGACACCAAATTTGCAACCTTGCTATTGAGCACTTTTTTGGTGGGACAGTCCCTTTGTTTTAACATGTTCTGAAAGGCTTGGATGCAAGCTTTTAAACGATAGCACATGAGCATGGGTTGCATTGACAAAGGAAGTGCTGTGATCATGATCAACAAAGGGACATGGTTCCTGAGGAGCAATGACACCAAAGCAGAGCAGGGCAGAGCAGGCTCACTGGTGTTGTGAGATCAACAGCAGTGTTCAGTTTGCAATTGTCAATAACCAGATGACATTTTTACCATAATTATGGTGCACTTTTTTTTTTGACTTTTCAGGGTACAAAGTGTCAAATTGACTGTGTACATACAGTACAGTACACTAGTCCTATTTTAAAAAAAACAGGCTGGACATACCTTGGAAGCAGAGAGTAAGCAGGCAGGGTTGTTCTGCTGTGGCTGCTGGAGGTAAGCATGTACCTCTCCTGGTTAAGGAATGACACCTCTTCCAGTGACTGTATGTGGATGAAAGATTGTGGTAGCATGTGGAGCTTGGTTGGAGAGAGTTGGATATATTTGTTGAAGAGCCACAACATGTTTGCGAGATGGAAGACATGATTGAACATTTGGATGGCTGTGCACATTGGAAGCTCAAGAGGTGAATGGACTGCTTGTCTTTGTGAAAGGGATGCTGCTGTCCCTTGACAACAACCACCCCTCTCTGCTGCTGCCTGTTTGAAATCAACTCCCCAAACCACCATGCTGACCTCCATCTCTGATCAAGCAAAACACCCTCAACACACCACATCATTGCTTGTTAGCTCTGCATCCCTTCCAACAAACAAAAAAAAAGGGGATAGGGATAGGGTTAGGGTTAGGGTTCTACATGGATGGCATGCCTATCACCTGCCTCAGTCAGCCAGACCTTGCACTTTGTGACCTTTGCAGCCGATGCTTTGGCAGTGACCCCAAGACTCCACCCAAGCAGGACACCTCTCTTGACACACTGCCTAAGTCAGACAAGCCAGCAAACTGTCCACTTGCTCAGCATCAACCACCTGCCAGCTCTTCCTTCTCTGCCAGTGTCAGCAGCACCAAGGCTAGGGTTAGGGTTACAAGGGTCCCCCTGGCAATGGCCTTGACAACCAAGAATCTGTACTAATGAAATATGTAGATATACTATAGGGCTATGTGTATGCAAAGTCTTGCATTACCATTTAACCCAGTCACGGAGATATGGGCTGTCAAAGTTTGCTCCCTGTACCTAGGTTAACATCAGGCAACCTCAGGCAACCTAGGGGAAGGTAGTCTAACCTAGGTAGAACATCAGACAACATAGGTACAACCTCAGCTGACCTCTGCAAGGTTGGGACAACCTCAGTGAATGTTGGGCAATCCTAGGCACAACCTCAGTCAACATGGGGCAAGGTAGTTCAACATAGTATATACAAGGTGCAACTAGGTACAAGGAAGGAGGTGTCAGTGGTCAGGGCCTGATACCTGAGATCCCTTGGGTGGCCTGGGCTCACCGGATCCTGGGGAATTCTGGTGAGGAGGCACTACACAATGGCTCTGCGAGATCCGGTGAGTCACTACTGCCTCAATGGATATCGGCAAGTTCTGGTAAGCAAGGGGTCTTTGAGCAGATATCGACAGACCACTGTTGACACTCCATACAGAGGTAACACAGCAAGTTCTGTTGTGTGGCATGGCTGTATGACATCGATGCAAGTGTCAAGATGTCATGAAGTACAGTAAGGGTTGTCTTAGTTTGCCACTGGTCACTGTCGACAGTGGTGAGCAGGTTATAGGACTGGTTGAGGTCCCAGGCCCATGGTGGAGGTTCCGCCTGCAGTGGAGGTACTACAGCATTGATGTGGGTGTCGACAGCATCTTATGCAATGCTCTCTGTACACTGACAGAGACACAGACTACAATGACTGCAACTACTAGTATTGCAGTACAAGATGGTTCTTAAACAAGTGTGTAATGAACATACAATTGATCAGGATATATGCTCTAGAGTGGATGAGCCCTGCTCATCCAATAGGACCAATGGACACACACATATTTATAGTCACTTTGGGCAGCTCCTGAGCCACCCCTTGAACTACTCACCATTGAGCCCCTTTTGTCCCACCTGGTTGACACTACCCATGGCAGTAGCCAAGTGTGGTGTCCACCATTGTGCCATGCTGTACCTCTGTTGAGTGACCCCCACTCGACAGAATTCCCTGACAACTGTTGGGTCAGGCCTACTCACCTGATTTCCAATCTGATGCAAAAACAATCTGCCCAACAGATTTCCCCAAAATCCAGCGAGTCGGGTGCACTTGCCCAATTTCAGTTCCTGACTCAGGATTGGTCCTTTCTTTTCCATGGATTTTCCTGTAATCCATTGGGGTCAGGCCTTTTCCACCTGATCTCATCCTGATGATCTGTGCAGCCAACACAGACTTCATAACAGCTCTCAATCACTGTAACACTACCCCCTCCTCAAGAGCCAAGCTCTGTTGAGGCTAAGGGTGGTCAATGGGGTCTCTCCTTCCATTCCACCACCAGCGCTTTCTATTTGACCCTCAAGATGTTGAGTGCTACTCACTCAAGGAACACTGTGTCATTGTGACCAGCACCCAACGACCAACCTGCCCCCATGGCAAAGGGGCCTGTGTGCTGCAGCACCAGGCTTTGCACAAAAAACCCCATTCCCTCGGCGGGCGCTTCCTTTCCTACTGCTGGTCCCATGACCACAGCTCCCACCAGTCCTGCTGCCAGTGCACAGCCCCTCAAAAACATGGCTGCCATGCAGCTTCTCATGCTGTGGGTGCAGGAATGCATTGATTTGGAACTGTTGTTCCTTGGTGGAGAGGATGAGGAGGACCCCATTGAGTGGTCAGATTTGGAAGAGGGACTGGCTGGCCCTGTTGGGGATGAAACAGTGCCCATGGAGGAGGACGAGTTAGAGGAAGGGGAGGTTAGGGTTACAAGGGGCTCCCTGGTAGGGATGGCAAACAACTTGTGTTTATCTATGAATGAAAGTTGTTCATTTTGGCACTAGGAACAATAGTCTTGCTGATCCCTACTCAAGTTTATCAGTAGGCTGCAGAGATATAGCATGTTGACTCTGGCAGCCATGTGAAAAGTGAATTTGTCTGTACCTCAGTGCATGGCTCTACTGTCCCTGCAAGCCTTTTACCTAGACTCAGAATAGCCTGTTTGCAAAGGCACAGCCATGGGCAATGCCTGGTGACAGAGATACCAAGGTCTGAAGACCCATGTATATGTGGTCTGGCAGGTGCCAACCTCCATGACATTCCATGTTTGATTCTGCTTGGAGACATCTATACAAAGGTAAAAGAGGGTGTGGCAAGACAGTACACCAAGTTTCAGGGCCTGTTATTATGCAGGTTGACTGGTGTGGTCAGACCCAAGCTGCCCAAAGTCAAGTATATAGTGCAGTGGGCAAGTTGGGTTGGATCCTATGTCTTCTCTACTGCTCCTACACTCCTGAAACTTTGCATACACATCAATGAGAATATAGAAAACAGTAATATAGCATCATAGGCTCCAACTTCCCAAGTGACCTATAGTGGCCATCCTTTCATCTTCCAAGTTTGCATCTTCCTTCCCTACCACCACCATCCCTGATCTTGAAAGATCCAAGTTGAACTCCAAGAGCCTCTCACGTGTACCCCTAGCCTTAGTTTGCTGGTTGACATAACACCTCTGAAGCCTCACCAGCTGCCTTCCTGTGCTGGGGGAATATATAGCACACTGGTCAAAGAGCAGACACTTGGTGAAGTCAAAGATTGGTTGACTCCACTTCATCACCTTGCCATCCCTTCCCTTTGCAGCCATGGACTTTGACTCCTTCAATGTCAGCCTCTACCCTGCTGACCTCCTCAGGATCTGGTCCACTGGTGCACCCCTCCAGCTTGTCAGCCACAGCCCTGTTGCGCCATTATCAGAGATGATGACTACTTCAAAGACTGGGTGTTCATTGGTCAGTGCTCTGCATATATCAGAGTTGCTCCTGAATTCAAGAGGCCCCTCTTCATCTACCTCCAAGGCCTTGGCTATCAGATCTTCCTCAGTGACTTTGCCACTGCCTTCATCAGGGGAAACCAATCCATCCTCTTCAGTACCCTGGTAGAAGCCCTTCAAGATCTTGGCTGCACAGCTGTCAGAGTCCAAGCCTATGGAATGAAGCATCATCTGCCCTCCCATGCCCCTAATGTCCTGCCTGTCAACATGCACCATCCTCTTGCAAAGCACAACACCTTTGACTTGGGCATCAACTACTCCAGCAGCACCATCCCTTTGGTCCATCCCAGGCACACTGGTGAGGGCATCAGAACCTTCCCTATGCTGCTCCCCATCAGCAAAGGCTTTGGCTCTGTCCATATGGAATTGGTTCTGAACAACCACCCTTTCCTCATCAAGGCTTATCCCAGGCTGGTCCACTCCATCAAGGCTATTGCAGGCAACCAAGCACTCACCAAGCCCAGCAGCAACTTCACCCTCAAGAAGTATATTGCTCTGCTCAGCAAGCTCCCACCTGCCCAGCTTGGAGGACTCAGACTTGAAGCCACAGTGACTGCCCCTACCCTCCTGCAAGCCATCGACTTGGTGCTGGATGCCAACCTCCTAGACATCTCCACCTTCACTCAGCCTTCCTCAGAGTACCTTGCTCCCTTCAAGCTCCTGCAGAAGTGCTTCACCAAGGCAGAGTACATTGGCAACTGTAGGACACTACTAGCAGCAGCAGAGGCTCTCAACATCTTCACTGGCCGCAATCACCTTCCAGCCTCCATCACCTCCAAGCAGATGATTGTTGATCTCTTCAACTCTGTGGGATGGAACAATGGGGGCAGGAACAAGCCTACAGCCTTTGATCAAGCCAATGCCTGGTGGATCACTGAAGAAGCAGACCCCACTCCTTCCTCTGACACTCTTGCTGCTGCTGTCACTGTGGATCATATCACTGGTGTTCAGCCCATGACTGCCCTCTTCACTGTCAAGAGGATGAACCTTCCCTGCCACAGCTGCAAGCATTCTCCTCCTGCCTATACTCTGGCTGGTGGCAAGAAGCAGTTCAAGATCAAGTGCTCCTTCTGCAAGGCCACTCTCACACAGCAGTCAGCTAGGGACTACTTCAACACTCTCCTAGCAGCAGGCACCATCACTTTGGATGCTGAAGAGTTGCCCACCAGAGAAGAGTCCCCTGCTCCACCACAGCTTGTCAGAGAGTCTCCTGCTCTTCCAGTGCCAGTGCCAGCCTCTGATGAAGAGGATGAGGATGCTCCACCCAGGCTCAGGAGGCACAGCACAAGGAATGCTCCACCACCACCAGTTGAGGACACTCCTGGCAGCTACTACTATGGGTCAGAGCCCTTCGGGGAGCTCTTTGTGTCTGCACCAGAGCACTCTGCCTCTCCTCCAGCAGCAGCATCCCCCAGTCCACCTCCTCAGTGCTCTGCCTCTCCTCCAGCTCCCATCCCTGCTCCTCAGCCACTGAAGAAGACAGTCTCCTTTGCTGCTGGCACTAACCCTCCTCTGCTCCAGCTCAGACAGCCAGTCACTCCCATTGCCAGCTTCAGGAAGCTTCCAGGCAGGTTCTCACCCAGGGTATCTCAACTTGTCACAGGAGATGGTAACTGCATGTTCAGAGCTGTCAGCTTGCACATCTATGGCACACAGGAAAGGCACATGACTATCAGGAGCAAGGCTGTTCTCTATCTCAGGCAACACCCAGAGCTTCTCACTGTTGTCCAGGATGGCAACTGTTAGGGGCAGCGTGCCCGATATCGGTTGAGGGTTGACTCGGAGGTGAAAACCATCTTATCCTCTGTTTCAGTCAAATTGGGCTTTAATGGAAAGTTACAGTCAACTGTATCCGAGATGGATGTTAAGCGCCTGTTAACCTCGATATTGACAAACCCCTTGAATGCTCCGTCCAGAGGTAGTGCAGCACATTCTCTTGGTCACACGGGATGCCACCACATCAAGAGTGTTCTTACCAACTGTGGTGTGTGAGTGGCTAGGATAGTGTCTCCTAGTCGCTGGCATTGTGGTGACTCCTGGGGATGAAGTCAATGGTTGATGTACTGCAAGGGTGCAAGTACAATGTGTCACAAGCTCTGACTCGAATGGAGGCAATACTGACAGTGTAGTCACACGGTTCTCCGACTTGAATGGAGGCACACAATGTTGAGTAGCAAGGGGATTGATTGCTACCAAGAGACTGAATGACTGAATACTAAGAGACAGTTGCTGGTAATGTTAGTTATGTATAGATTGTACATTGTGTAGAGTAGTTATGTATAGAGTGGATGAGTTAGGGTTAGGGTTAGGGTTAGGGTTAGGGTTAGGGTTAGGGTTAGGGTTAGGGTTAGGGTTAGGGTTAGGGTTAGGGTTAGGGGGTTAGGGTTAGGGTTAGGGTTAGGGGTTAGGGTTAGGGTTAGGGTTAGGGTTAGGGTTAGGGTTAGGGTTAGGGTTA